>JAFIRS010002747.1:0-184778 GCA_018342105.1 Gonioctena quinquepunctata
GAATTTTCTTGAAGCTTCTCTTCCAGATTTCTAGAATTTTCTTCAAGCTTCTCTTCCAGATTTCTAGCATTCTCTTCCAGGCTTCTTGAATTTTCTAGAAGCTTCTCTTCCAGATTTCTCGAATTTTGTTGCAGTTCTTCTTTCACGGATTTAGTAGTTTCTTCGAGTTTATTCATTACCAAACTCAAATCACCTCCGGGAACTTCGAATAAAAATGTTTCGGGGTCCTCACCTTCTTGTATAAGTCCTTCTGCAAGTCTTTCCTGGAGTACTTGCTTTTTACCCGTTGTTTCCAGTTCCCTTTCCTCCAATTCCTGTTTCAATTCCGCTACCTTCAAGTCCGCAAGGCGCACTTTTCTTGAACACATTTTGTCTTTGACGAGGTATCAGTCTGTTTCACACGAAAAAGTTTATCAGTTTGTTAAAAAATCACTTCGCGAATTCTTTTCCACGGGCCACCAGTCTATTGTCTCTTTCACGCGAAGAGTGTATCAGTTTATATTCCCACGCACAATTGTCCACTTCGCGAAAACCGGGCCACTGTCTATTTTCTGTTTCACGCGAACAGTGTATCAGTTTATATTCCCACGCGCAATTGTCCACTTCGCGAAAACCGGGCCACTGTCTATTTTGGGCGTACAAAAAGGTCTATCAATTTATTTTTCTGACTATCCACTCCACGATCACTTGTTTATTTTCAAAATCTCACTTCCGACACCAATTGTAACGTAAATAAACTTAACTTGGTTTAACTAATTTATTTAACACTTAATCTACAACTTAATTTATATTACTACGCCACTGTATAGCTCGATGGTATGGGCTCGTTCAGACTGTCCGACTCCACTTGAGGGTCGCCTATTTATCTCCGATACAGCATTCTCGATGTTTCGAATTCTGGCATGTTCCAATTGTTTCCAATATTGACCGTTGTTTTCCGTGGCAGAGAGACTGGATGGTTCTCGAATATCTCCGGGGATGATCTCATCGTTGTCGATGGCAACACGTGAGGCGACAGGTCCGGCCTAGGTTCGTTACAATACCTTCTTCTAAAAGTTTGGATAAAATTTTTATCCGTCCTCCAGGATTGAGAATTTTGAGCAATTCCTCAATTATTTCTACAGTCCCACTTCTTACTTCTTCACCATCAAGACAAATAGAAGAAGTGAACTCTGACGAAATGGAAGACACATCTAGAAAAAAAACTTTGAAGAAAAATGATTTGTTTTTTTATTCCCAAAAAATAACTTGTTTTGACATATCTCAATCCAACTCAAGTAACTACAATACCATTAGACCACTCGGACTCAATAGGTTGAAGAACATTGGCAACACCTGCTTCATGAATAGTATAATACAATGTTTATCGAACACCAGATGGTTGCTCGAGTATCTGAGAAAAGACGAGCATATGAGGGATATCAACACAAGCATATAAGCATGAAATGTGCTCTGATAAAAGCATTTGCGATTGTGATAAAAGAACTTTGGTCAGAAGATTTGTCTGATAGGGTGGTAAATACTGTTTCTTTGAAATGCCAGATACAAATATTCGCACCTCGCTTCATGGGGCACGCTCAACAGGACGCCCAAGAATTTCTCAGATATTTATTGGAAGGTCTTCATGAAGATATAAACAGAGTGATTGAAAATCCCAATCCTATTTTGATGGAAATTGATGGAAAACTGAGCAATCTTGAAAAGGCACAGGAGTCTTGGACAAGATATCTAAGAATGGACATCTCAAAAATGGTTGATAACTTTGTTGGTCAACTAAAATCATCGTTGTTCTGTGCTTCTTGTGGCCATCGTTCTGTCTCTTTTGACCCTTTCTGGGACCTTTCACTTGATATTCCACAGATACCTGGCCAGCTGAGTCTGTCACAATGTTTAGACTTGTTTATTAGAGAAGAAATTTTAGATGGCGAAGAGAAACCAACTTGTTGTAAATGTAAGGAAAGAATAAAATGTACAAAGTCATTATGTATATATAAATTCCCCAAAATATTAGTTATTCACTTGAAACGATTTTCGCCTTTGGGGAGATTTATGGGAAAATTAAATGTCAACATTGACTTTCCTCTCAAAGGATTGGATATGAGTAATTATGCAGCAGATAATGTAGCTCCATGTCAATACAACTTGTATGCTGTATCCAACCATAGTGGAACAACTTATAGCGGACACTACACGGCTTACTGTAAGCACCCTTACGCAGGCTTATGGCACGAGTACAATGACTCCAGAATATCACCGATATCATCACAATCCATTATAAGTGAAGAAGCATTCGTCCTTTTCTATGAGCAAGAGGACACCAACTTAGATTAGCTTTATTATAATTTGAATTGTTTTCTATAATAAAAAGTATTAAAAAGTTAAAACTGAAAAAAAAAAAATTAACAACAAATAGATACTTATATTATTTTTCAAGTATTAAAACGGAAAGCGCCGAGTTTACAATCCTTTCAGCTCTGGAGGAGTGCAAGATACTAAAATATCACTATCAGTATTATACATATCTACGTTTTGTCAAGAATTGTCAAAATATTTTGTATATATTCAAACATATCATTTCCATAGCAACGCTGTGACTTTGTTAATTGAATTGAACTGCTGTTGATTTTGCAGCCATGATATATTTATTTGGAATTATCTATTTTGACGATTGCACGAAAAATTTAGTGTATGTCATGGGCGCGAAACTTTTTAGCGACCTCAAAATAATCCTGCCTCGGCCGCAAGCGGCCTCGGTGATAACTTTTCTTTCGGTACGCTGAAAGGTATTTCGCGGCCTTGGTATACAAATAACTATTTCAGGATTGGATACTTTCTTCATGTAGTACATTCTGAACAACACAAACATAACGATATTGAGTTAATTTTGTTTTTCCTCCAAAAAGTTTTACTAAAAGATAGTCTCCAGCTGACACATTTTTCATTCCATCAAGCTCGCAATATTATTTTTGTTCCGATATAGTCACATCTCAAAACCGTCACCACTATCACTGCATTTTTTTTCATTCGAACTTTCTGAGGCATTTGTCACCTTTTCTTTTCCTGGTTTCTTCTCTGCTCTTGCTTTTTCTTCTTCTCATTTTCTTTTCTGGAATGATATTCCTGCCAAGCAGCAGAAGTTATTTTTCCTTTGCATCCCCTCTTCCTTGTAGATAATTCTGGTTCAGGACAAAATAATAAATAATGCACTTTCAAAGGAGGATGGAACGTCCAAGGGTATTCGCTGTGAGCAAGACTGGTATTGCCCTCTAGTGACTCGATATCTGAAGTTTTCCTGGTTTATTTCCAATACTCACTGTGCAACAATTTAAAGTTTTCAACAATTTTTAAATATTCTACCAAGATTTAACAATTTTGTGGTCACTACTAGTTCCAGATTAAGTGTATTGATACGAAAGTTCATCGCATTTGGAGGTTATGCTGCGCTATGCATGTCAAGTTAGATATATTCTGAATATCATGAAGTAATACTACTTCTGTGTACTTTCGGGTACGGCAAGTAATTGTGTTAGCTCGTTAGTGTATTAAGGTCGCAGGTTCATAAGGTCTTGAGAACATAAAAAAGTGAGGCCGTCAAAAGTAGTTTGACAATTTAAAAAAAGTACCCATATAACCCTGGCTGGCTTCAACCTGACGGAAACCACTAAATAACATCAGATTCAACGCAAAACTATTTAATGGAATTCTCAAATAATAAAATCATCAGAAGAGAAATGAGGTTTACAATTTTAGTTGAATATGGGATCCCACTTTTACCCTTGCAAGGATGTGAGAACGTTGAACGGTTCCTGAATAATACTAACAATACTCTCTAACACGTACAATTGTCAACAAAATATTGCGTATTGCTTATACAGTACAAGTTCACTCTAAGTACTTGAAGTGCATTACATTTAACATTCGTTCACATGTAACCGAAACCAGTTCTTGAAAATTAAAACACAAATCCTCTGCGTGGTACTTCGTCTTGATATAATGCCGGTGTATGATAGACAACTCGGAAAAACATCAAAAGCATCTCTGTCCCCTGTTCATAAGGTTGATTAGTTCACATTACAACACCGTCCAGGCATTCCGAAATTCGCAGCTTGAGTCGCTATTTGCTTTTTATCTTTTATCACCGGCTCAAGACCGTCCCACGAAACTCGATTATACTTTTACTCTCCACTTCTAGACGATCAAATGGAAAACGGAAAACTTCTGAGAAATGTATCGAATGAAAACCTCATGTCCCGGAATTAGAGATTGAAATATCGTGGAATAACAGAACACTTATCTCTTTGCTGCAGCTTAGGTGATGCCGTTGGAAATGTAGGTATACAATTTACACGTACTATTTTTGGTACTATTTTTGCAATCGACTACACACAATAGCTAGGGCTCATTGTTATTATATGTATGTTGTGATACCAGAGTATAAAGCTCTATAGAGAACCAGTAATCTCACTCTCGTCGGAATCTTTGATGTCTCTGTCTCACAGTTTAATTTTTTTAGGACCACTGCGCATCATGATTTTACCTGCTTGGAGTCGATCTGTCAGCGTTTCCATTTTATACACTGCTCAAGAAGTGAAATAATGAAAATAAACTGCTCAATAATATGAAGATCACTTCTTTCAAAATAACGTCTGCATAACATTTCAAGAATTATTAAAACTGTAAAATTTTGAGCAGAAATTAAAGTACCACAGAAGATTTCTATATTTCTATTATTTGTCGAAAACTTTTATTTGTTGAGATTTTATTGCAGATGGTAAATATTTTTGTTGGCCTGCTTCATTCGACAAACGTAGATTTTGAAAATCAAAAACAAACTTGCTGATATTTCCGAACATTCCTACACATAATTTTCAGTGAATGAGAGATACAAAATGTATTTTTTCATTATACCTATCTGAATACATATTTACATGCTTACTTAGCGCACCGAGAGTGGGCTTTTTCCGTGCGCCCGCACAGAAAATTTTACAGTGTTCTAGTATCAGTAGCTGCCTACTTACATGTCAAAATGAAATAATATGTTATTGACAGTTCTCTAGAAATCACAAATTATTTGTATATTTCCTTATAAACGGGGTAAATAACGCTTGTTTTGTGACAATACTTGGATATTTTTAGTGGAAATATTTAAAAATCATTTCACCAGAAGAAGAAATATCACGTATAGCGGCAAAAAAAAGTAAGTGCAGAATTACTGCCCAAAAAGTCACGTGAGAGATATGCAAACCGGTATCGTCTATTTTGCAACTGGCGTCAACAAAAGAAAGTTATAATGATATTCTTCTCGTTTATTCGTCAGAAAAAGCAAACCCATGAAACCCTCAACTTTATGGAGTCAATTTTCAATGTTGAAAAGTTGTCTGGCAGTGAGAGAAAATGTAAATATTAATAATTTACCAAAAACTACTGCATTTCTCAAACGAGAAAGTGTTGGTTACACACCGAAAAAGTCCAAAGTATTAACTGCTGACCAAATCGCCAAATTCATACTTGAAGCACCAGACGAGAAGTGGTTATTAAGTAAAGTAATTTTAATATTTAGCATATTCGGTGCCTGCTGAAGAGATGACTTGATTCGTCTGACTTTGGAAGACGTGGAAGATAATGGCCGGTTTTTGATAGTATTCCTTCGAGATGGCAAAAATCACAAATGAAGAAGTTTCACAATTACAAAGCAAGGATGTTCCTTTGATCCGTGCACTTTTTATCGTAAATATATTGATCTAAGACCTACAGACATGAATAGTAAAAGATTATTTATTGCGTATCGTAATGGTAGATGTTTTGCTCAACATGCAGGGTGTCATACAATCAGTGGTACAACAAAGCAGATTGCTGAATATCTGAACCTAGAAAATCCGGAAGATTATACAGAACACGGTTTAAGACGATCTTCAGCATCTATGTTAGTCGAGGGCGGAGGAGATTTGCTTGCTTTAAAAAGGCTTGGAGGTTGGCGTTTCTCGACTGTGGCTGGAGGCTTCATCGAAGAATCGGTAAGCAGAAAGATTGAAGTTTCTCGTGAATTGTTCAGCCATTCAAGAACAGTAAAAACAACGACAAAATCAGAATACAATGCAGTGGGGGAGAATCAAAAAATGAATACTTCTACTAATATAGTAGCACCTTCGACTCTATCAACTACACTTAACGAAAATGAAGTAGCTGCTAAAGGATTAGCTATTTACAACAACACAAATTGAACCATAAATATTTCAATTAATAAAAATTAAAAATACATGTTTTTGTTCGTTAATCTTTATAAATGAGTGTTTCTTAACAATCTGTGGTTTTCAGGTAGATATAATGAAAAATATCGTTCATTACACGTCCATAAATGCTTTTTCCGTTCTTGCACGACTTCCCGTGTTCGACTGCGCCTCCCACTTGTTGCGTACGCACGGAAAAAGCCTATTTTCTCGACTCCCAATGAAATATACTATAACAAGCTTTTATTTAACTTGCTTCGTTTGTATGTCAGTCATTCTTTCCGGTTTAAAATTTGTAATCCATTTTTGAACCACTTGCCGACATCCGATTGAGCCGAAATTTGGGAGGTGTTCATAATTCCGGTGACAAAGCATTATGAAATTTTTGTTAGAGAAAAACATGGCGGCTTCAAGATGGCGGACGAGTTTTGTGATTATGGTACGATTCGATTCAACATTGGTATGTGGGGGTTTTCGGTGACGGAAATTCTGAATTTTTTGTCAAAATTCGAGACGGTGGACAGTTTTTGTGATTATGGTCCGATTCGATTCAAAATTGGTATGGGGGGGTTTTCGGGGTCGGAGATTATGAATGTTTTGTCAAAATTTATATATTCAAGATTGCGGATCCAAAATGCCGGAGGAGTTTTGTGATAATGGTCCGATTCTATTAAAAATTTGTATGTTGGGGTTTTCGGAGTAGGAGATTATGAATTTTTTGTCAAAAATTATGGAATTGGAATGGCGGCTCATGAAATTTTTGTAAGAGAAAAAAACAAAATGGCGCTCCAAGATGGCGGACGATATTAAGGTTTATGATCCGTTCGATTAAAAATTGGTATGTGAGGGTTTTCTGGGTGGACCTAATGAGTCGCAACCATTTGGAGAATCTGGTACTGACTGGATGAAAATGTATTTCTTCTTTAACGATCAACAAAGAAATCTCAATTTCTTCAGAATTTTCAAGTGTTGTATCAAAATCGTCTGAATACATAAATTCAGGACCTTGATACCATCGACTATTGGATTCCTTTTGAAAATCACTGTCATCTCTAGTTGCATCATATGCTACATTTAATTTTGACGGTACCCATCGCCATTGTGATTTCATAGAATTTTCTTGGATTTCTGATATTCTGTGGGACACAAAACTTTGAATTTTTTAGGTTCTTTTCTAATCCAACATAAAACTATCTTTTGAATATGTCCAAAAGTAGGTTTGCTGTATGTGCAATCTATGTTCTTCTTGGGCTTTTTTGACGATTCTGCTTGCAAAGACTACAGCTGGTAATTTCAGTCCTGGAATGCTAGTTTTTCTTTCAATTGGAGCAACCTGGACGTCACCAGTATAACCATTCTGTCTACTCCTCGACTGAAGCAGTTGCTAGAGCTTGCTGACTCGCGTCACAGAAGACGTGTTGTTCCAAAGTGTACTCTTCTGGATATTTCATATGACATCTCGGAATTTTCAATTTGTAAAGTTTCTCCAAACCATCCACTACACACGTTCTTGCTGAAAACATTTCCATATTAATTTGCATTAATTTATCATCATTCACTACAGACTTCGGATTTTTTTCATTTTCATAATAACTTCTGTTCGATTTCATCCATTTATTTACCTTGGAATGTGACAACTGTTCTTCACTCTTTCGTTCATCATTGAAATCTTCTGAATCCTTATCTTCATTGCCTTGTGAATACTCTTCATCTATCTTCGCTTTTTCTAATGCTAATCTATTTTGTATCATTATTCTTTTCTGTTCTAGTATTCTAGTTAATTGTTCGTCTGCTTTCACTTATGCTTCTATTTTCAATATGGCTGCTGTGCTGGCTTTCGATGATTTTCCATTTCTTGACTGTTCTGGAATAGTGGTTTTTTTTTCTACTCGAAACTTGAACATGATCGTTAGGCATAAAAGTTCTTCTTGTAGGTACCTGGTCTAGTTCGGGTTGGGTTATTCGTGCGGTTATACTCCTTGTGGTCATTCCTGCTTTGTCCATAGTTTGAGGTATATTTCAACGAGCTCAGAGGTCCAGAATGTTGGGATTACTTCATTCCCCACTTTGAAATACTCAAAATCCCTATTTGAAGTAGTCAAATTCAAAGTTCTTTGTCAACTTATCAAAATTCTATTCATTTATATCAAAACAAAAACGGTACTCTCAGCATTCATTAAACACAGAATGTCCAAAACCTAACACCATAGGTAAAAATATTGCATTTTGCCCCCAGATCCTTGCTCTGAAGCCACACAGGGAAGTCAAACGTGATAATAGTTTGTTGAGTACTTTTGAGTATGCTGACTTTATCTACTACTTCTGACTTCATTTGCCATTTTGGATTAAACGAGGTTTTCATTAGTGTAAAATTGACTTTACTGCAGAGGCACAGTTTAAATACGTAATAAGGATTCTCATACTCCCTTTCTACATTTCTCAAGCAATCACTTCAAAACTCTATATATTCAAATGTTTATTGCATTCGATAATTGCCAGTATTTTCTTAGGGCTTAGGATAGGTTCAGCGGACACATATTGCAGATAAATGGGAGAAAGATCACGTTGAATGCTAACAAAACGAAGATGGTCTCCAGGAAGTTTACCATAAAAGGAACATGATTGACGCATAGTTCCTCTGTGGGGGTTCATTTGTACCAGTGGCCAAACTTCCATGAAAACGTATCGGGAGAGGTAGCTGAAGTCCATGCAGGAATGAGACGTATCCATCCGTCGATAGCCAGGGCAATTTGTAGGCCAGTAGATATAAACAATCAATTAACATTAATTCCAAAAGTTTTCAAACTTCAATGGTATGTTAGTGCATTAATGAAAATAAACTATACAATTCTGCAGTAGTCTGCGATGAACGGGACATTGTTTTAATTGCAAAAAACGTTTTCATGCTTTATTTTTGCACTGGAAATGGCAAAAGTTCTGCAAACCAGGCATACCGATAGTAATGATGTTTTACAACATGCATTAAACTTGCAACCTTGTAAAACTTACGGAACCTTGTTTTTTGTCATTTGTTCAAGTTTTTCATTGTAATTTGTTTAAAAAAATTACAGAAGTTCTGTAAATTGAATAAGCGAACGGAAAAAAGATTAACATATTCACGTACATTTGCAACCATTTCTGAAAAACGCATCATTTATTTATCAACCTTTTTTATCGACGCTCACATTTTCAATACACACAAGCATTGAAATAATTACAAAAGTTTTTTATTGTGGTTGCAAATAAACAAAATATCGGTCTCAGTGGATATGTAACTTTGCAACCTCATACGAAAAACGGAACCTATTTATCCACTAATATATTTTTTTTGCATTTTTACAACTGCTGAAATAATTGCAAATTTCAGTTAAAATTACGACTAATATTTTACGTGACGCAAGAGATTTGCAACCGGCATTGTTCAACGCAACATTTTTTTGTAGAATTGTTTTTTTTTAATGATTCGACCATGAATTGTAAACATTGTGTAAATAGGTTTGATATATATATATTATACCGACATATGTATACAGTGGTCCAGTTAAATACTTGATTATCCATCGCGTATATCTGTTATATTTTGTACTGGTTGATTGAAATTGCATCCGAAGAATAATACGGTTACGTAGTTAACCACTACAAAATTTGAAACTGATTATTAATCTTAGAAGCAATCGCTATTTTCGACTAATCAGCGAAATAAATTTGATCCAATATCTTCGAATGCAACAATCGAAAGATTAAAAAATTTTGCTAAATTCTATTGGAAGACATTAATTTTTATCGCATTAGAAAGGACAAGTCATTTAAAATTTTCACTTGTCACAACATGACTACTTAGCAATCGAAGAGATTTTAAAATGAATAATCGATGCTCTATGGAAGTAAGGATATCAAAACGTTATCCATTGTAAATCTCGCAAGTAAATAATGTTCATCATCAAACAGAAATGTTGCTGAAAAAAAAAAATTGTGTAATCGATATTACATCTCAAATTTAATTTTTACAGGTTTGTATTTCTTGAATTAAATAAAATTATAATTTACCTTTCCACTCGACTTCCTTAGTCCAATTGTGGTTTCGCATGAAGAATTCCATTGAATCCGAATGGAGGACTGAAATGTTATCGACATGTGAGAATCATTTTCATTTATAAAAAAAATTAAAATAAAGAGAGGAAAAACACTGTGACGTAACACAGTTGTAGGTTCATCGTACTAATGTACAACTGTTAAAGTGTTTTTTAAATCTCAATATTTCTTCCATTTTTTTATGAATCAAGAAAATTATGAAAATGTGTCGAGAGATTCTCGATCCTCCATCAAACGTACTCAATTCCCAATTGTAATATGAAAACGTTAGCTTTCAACATTGAATGATTTCACCTACCGTTGACGAGCTTCTTCTTGGTCGATAGATAACTTGGTAACACAATAAATGTCATTTATTGGGTATATAAAAATCTTTATTATTCGGATAACACAGATGTTGTAAAAATAAATATTTTTTAATTTCTAATGTTCCGCATTGTAACATAGTTTGCAAATTATTAAACTGCCACCAATTGGTAGAATGAGTTGTCTGCCCGATTTGCAGAACTTTTGATTTTTTTGGTAGAATACGAATACGAGAATAATTTTTCTTTTGATTTTACCCTTATTTCAGTGTTGCAGACGTGGTTGCAAATCAATGAAAACATTGTACGGCAGGACATCTCCACTTGCAACCACTTGCAACCATAATTCCGATACTTATTTTAATAAAAAAAAACAATTTCATGAAAAAATATTTTTTTCGTTTGACGAAAGAGGTTGCAAATCAAAACTCTTCTCAAGTACATTATTTTAGTAATTTTTTCGAGTTTGCAGAACTTTTGGAATTATCATCAAAAACTTAGGATTAATTTTTTTCGATAAAACAAACATTTCCGTTTTGTTTGAATGGTTGCAAAATTATCAGAGGATGTAAATCGCTATTTTTCAAAACTTCGAAAGTTTTGTACCTAATTATTATTAAGTTTTGGAAAAATCCTGTCTATCTCTACTGGCCTATTGACTCTCTGTGGAACACAAATTATTGTTGTGTAAAGTAAACAGCTATTATGTGCTATGCAGACAAGGCTTTATGCAGCGCTTTCAACACCTTGATTGCATTACTGCAGAATAAGATTCTCGGTATTGTCACAAACATGGAGTTATTTACCAATGACTTGAATTGTTTCATGAGAAACTGGACTAAAAGCACTATAAAACATTAATGGATAGAGAATGCTTCCTTAGCAATATCTCTGGTGGTAAGCATAACAGAATAATTATTTCCCTGATAGTTAGACAACCCACATAAGAGTCTACTATAAATCTAGTAGGTGTAAATTCCTAATTCATATAAGAGGCCCATTAGCTCAGTTGGTTAGAGCGTCGTGCTAATAACGCGAAGGTCGCGGGTTCGATCCCCCCATGGGCCACATTTTTTTTTTCATTTTTTTAGTTAGGAAAAACAAAATTGGATAGATAATCAATACGAACGTTTGCAGTTAATCATTTATTACTATTGGAGGTGCATTAGACGAACGGAGCGGAACACGGAATTTATTGTTTCAACAAAGATGCTGACTCCCATCGAAAATATGGCAATCTCTTCTGCGTACCTTATAAAACAAAGGAATTGATCTATTCAGTTTGATATGTCCGTGCAATGTGGATATAAGCGCCTACATCAGTTGTATTGGAAAGGTATATCGGACAGTCGAATCGAAATAGTATATTATGCAATGAGCTCAAAATGATGCCCATTTTGCACGAGTATGGAATTTGCAGCACGAGCCGAAGGCAAGTGCTGCAATTCATACGAGTGAAAATGGCCATTTTGTTGCGAGTTGCATACTATACTTTTTCTATGACAACATATCGTTCACGTTTAATACATGCATACATTGCAAAAACTTTGAAAGAAATAAACTGATGATATTTCATTACGAATTCACCGCTAATGGGCTTTCTATCAGAATTAAAATATAAATTCAAGAAATATGTAAATATTTTCTTTATTGCTATTCCTAATAGGTAGGTACACAGAAATAGAAGCCTATAAATGTATGTATGTATCTAATTGAAGTTGAATGTGCAATTATTGAATATCATATTTGGAGAACTTGATTGCTGAATACTTAATTCTTTTCGAAATTGATAATTTGTCGACGTTGAAGTAGACGGCTTCCCGCGATTTTCCATTTCTAAATTCGTTGGTATGCCTGATGGCATGTTCTGTATTGCATTTGCAATTTTATTTGCTATGTCAAGCTTACTTTTTTTCGATTCATCAATATATCCCTCAGCGACTGTAGTAGATTTCCAGCCACCGTGGCGTTTTAACGTGGTTATGTCACCTCCAGCATCAACAAGAATTGTTGCGGAGGATCGGCGAAAGCAGTGCCCAGTATATAATTCGTAATTTGGCAATTTTAAATACTTGGCAATGTCTTTTCCCATAGCTCCAAACTTATTCAGACCTATTCTCTGAATGGTACACTTTCCTTTTTGATAATTATTGAAGAACCATAGACCATTAGCATTTTGAGGGCGAAGATTTGCGTATAAATTTCGTAGAATTTGCCAGTTACAGTAAAATTTCTTACTGTTTTGGTTTTACTGTCTGGTATTGTTACTAAAACAGCTGAACCAAGATCATTGAAATGAGTAATTTTCATTTGATGTAATTGATGTCTTCTACATGCACCCATTACTCCCATAACTAATGCAACCTACAATGTAAATTAGTTCACCTAAACATATTTTTCATCAAATGAAAATATAAAACTTACTTTTGTTGCCAAATATATTTCATCTGGAGCCTGTTCAATGAAATTATCGATGTCATTTGCTGTAAAGATCTTTGACTTTTTGGGTTTGTTGCCGTTAGACTGCCGCTTGAGGAATGCTTTCAGTTTCAAATATTTGGCAATATCTATATCATTATAGATACTCAGAGTCGTTCTCAGCATTCAGAAGTGTGACCACAAAGTGGAACTTTAAAATTTTTCGGCTAAGTCGCCAAAATAAGCCATTAAAACGTTCTCGGAAAACGATTTTGTCTTTTGATCTACCTTCCATTCCAAAAAAAGGTTATAAGCGCGTTGATACATACTCTTCGACGTTTCCGGTAATAAATTCAGTGTTGTTACCTTCGCTGCTTCTATTATGTACGGAGGTGTTAAATTTAAGTCAATATCACTATCAGTTTCCATTTTAATCAATAGTTTTTATAGAAAACAACTATCAAATTACTCGTTACCTACTAAAACTTTGACAGAAACGATCTGCTGACATTTCATCAATTTGTCGCTGGACGTCATAATTTGACAAGCCGTAGTCATCGTGATTTCAGAGTGAACCTACGAAATATTCCATTTCGCATTTGTTGCTTAGCAACTTGCCTAGCAACCGATGCAAAAATGAAATTCTGTACAAAATGTGCTTGTTTATGATTGAAGTTACGGTTATAAAATGAACATTTATCGAGGTTGTCGTAGAAAATAGTATATTAAAGTATAAGTGGATAAAAATGGCTTTAAAACACGCGCGATTTTTCGAGCACGACGGCGCAGCCGGAGTGCTCGAAATAGAGCAAGTGTTTTTAAGACCAGTTATCCACGAATACTTTACGTTATTTTTTTTTATTGGTGCACTTTGAAATCATATATACTGGTATTATTACTACAAAAAATAGAAATAAGAACTAATAATGCAAGAAGGTTGAATTCGTGATGTGACATCAGTATACCTTTCGTTGTCATGGAAATGGGAAAAACATTCATTTGCAATCAAAGATAAATATTTGTTGTCACCAGAGCTCAAAAATGAATGATTCTAATATCGATTTTTTGAATAGTGAGGCAGAATCGCGGTTAATACCGCGAAAATCCAGTGATATATATAAAAAAGAATATGAAAAGTTCATCAAATAGATGGAGGAGCACATATAAATGAACGAATTGTGAGTAATATTTTATTTGACGTTACAAGGTACTGTCAGATCAATAATAAAAAATTTGTCATTTAGACTTCACGTTTCTCGATTTGTTGATGTTGTCATGGTTACCTTTAAAAAACGCGCGTTTTTTAAAGTTCGATTTAAACACGCTGAGGCGTGCTTTAAATGGGTAAAAAGGGGCACCAATAAAAAAGATTATTTATTACTGTCACTATTACCTCAACGAAGTTTTAATAGCTCTGCGTCGTTTTATTTAGAACTATGTAATTATTTATTAACAAAAAAATTAAAAAAAAAATTGGGCTCGTCCGGGATTTGAACCCGGGACCTCCCGCACCCTAAGCGGAAATCATACCCCTAGACCAACGAGCCGATAAAGACTTTTCTCAAATCGGTAATTGAATCCTCAGCTAAATGTGATACGTGTTGGAAGTTCATATTATGGTATAATTTATAACTCAACGAAAAAATTGAAGATCATAAAGTAATTATTGAAAATTGTATAAATAATCCTTTTGGGAAATATATTCTGCTAGATAGTTTTTTTCTGGAAATGGCTTTCGTATGTCTGAACAATTTATTGCGGATATTTTATTGTCAGAATATAGTTGGAAAGTTAGGGTGCTCAACCTTTCAATCCAGTGGAAAAGTAATGTGCACGTTGGAAGTAACTTTTTAGAACTTATAACCCGCTAGGACACCGTCAGTGAGGCGGGGTACCTACCAACAATGGATTTCTCTAGAATAAGCGATTAGTGGCCAGGGCCATTTTTTTTTCAGAACATCCATTAATTTTGCCATTTTGCTTTTCACAAATATCATAGTCTCAGAGGGTCAAAGAATAATTCTTTCATGTATACCTTTTACCGACCTCTTAAGACATGCGGCCGCCTGTGGGCAAAATATAATTTTACACCCTTTCCCCCTTTTTAGTGGGTACACATAAATTAAATTATAATACGTGATAATACCTACATTTAATTTTGATACTGATACAGCAGATAATAAGGGAGTACACACAAAATTGAAATAATCGCTATCCCAGATAACACAGGATATCCTATGGATATCCATTTCATGTCCAATTCTGGTCGGGATATCCCTGGATTTGAAATGGACATCCATAAGATATCCGTCGACAGATTTGAAATGGATATCCTTCAGAAGATATCATATGGATGGCCATAAGATATCCGGAGCAAATACGGATAAGCTTAAATTGCAAGATTGATTCTTATTGTGTCAATTTCTGAGTTTCTTTCATGCTCGTACATATAGAAAAAATCTCATGTTTTGTTTTTCTACTTGATTTGAAACGGATATCCATCGACGGATTTGAAATAGATATCCTTCAGAAGATATCCTAGGGATGGCCATGAGATATCCAAAGCAATCATAAATGAATTTAAACATTCTCGTAGATACACAAATTGTACCTTTGTCGCGGGGACCCTCTGCGACCACAGAACAGATATACATGTATCTGCGACAGGCCATGCATACTATACGCATAACGCATAATTACTGGCGACGTCTGTCATTTTATTTTGTTGAGGATTAACATATTAGTCATGTCATAGCACCGAATCCAAACAAAAGTCGTGTTTTTTTTCTATTTTCCTTCGTTTTTGATACTCTGTTGGTCTGGACCTAATGGTTTTCATCTATAGCAATTGATTGTTTCCAAAGGGAATTATATATTGGCCGAATACAGGTGAATATATGAATTGAAAAGGACATAACCTATAAAAATCCATTATTTCCAATGCATTTATGTTTTTGCTGTTTGAGTTTCAATATTTTCAGAAATGCTAAAAAGCACGTCGTTACATTTGCCACAATAATACACGAGTTTTTCAAATGTCACAGTGCCCAGATTAAAAATGGTGTGAATGCCTACAACAGTGGACATGTGATGAAGATGATTCATCAGTAGATTCGAACATTTTCCTATTGATTGCACTGAAAAAATGAATCTTTCGGAGGAATATTTGGGAACTGGATCGAAATTCAAAGCTGCTGTAGGTAAGTTGTATGTTTTTCTATTCCTTTTTCTAGAACTCTTTTTTTAGGTACTTTAATGAAATCTCAAAATTATAACTTTGTGAAACGATGCCTTTCATCCATGCTCACTAATATGTTTGCCTCCAAATATTGCTGGTATGGAGCAAAAAAAATAAACTGGACAACTAAAACTGGCTGAATTATCACTAGGTGAAAAGCCCATTCAGTTGTTCTGTTTATTTGATAATAATTTGTATTGCCTCAAAACAGACTGCTAGTTCAGTGAGAATGCAAAATTTCCAAGAAAAGTTTATGTCAGTAATGCTTGTATATATATATATATATATATATATATATATATATATATATATATATATATATATATATATATATATATTATCAACATCAGTATTCCAATTCAAAAGAAAGCATAATATTTCTCAGTATTTTTTTGTAGATTTCAACATCAATTATACCCGTGAATATATACATATCATTTCAGAAGCGGCTGACCTCAGTGATTCGACGGAAAATAAAAAAGCTACTGAAGAAGCCATCTAAGCTCGGCTGAGAAGGGCCAAAGAAAGGCATCTGTCATCTTCTAGAATAAAGGAAACACCTGATGGACGAAGAAAATAGCATTCTATTTTTTCTGTAACTTTATTTTTATGATTATTCTGCATTTAATATTCTGTTTTTATTTTAGAGTTTACATATACATTTTATTTGTTGATTACCCCGAAGTTTATGAGAATTTTTTTTGGTACCAGAGTTTATTAATACATTTTTTTTTGTTCAATACCATTATTTCATTTCCCTCCAGATCGCTATTATTTATCTTCGATGGATATCCCCGAAGGATATTTTTAGAATATCTCTCAAGGAATCTTTCAGATAGCTTTTGAATATCCCTGAAGGATGAAGTATATCTTATGGATGTCTTTGAAAGATATCTCATGGACATCTCTGGAGGATATCTTATGGATATCCTTGAAGGATATTCTATGGATGTACAGGTTGTTCCACTTTGGACATCCATCGGATGTCCATAAGATGTCTTTTGGATATAATTGGATATCCATAGTATATCCATAAAATTCATGAAGGATGCCCAATGGATATCCATTGGATGTCCATGTGTTATTTGGGATATTACTTATCTAATTTTGAAATGAAATACCTATGTGTTCATTTATATACCGTATAATGTATAATCTATAATTTTAAATCTTCATTATCATTTGATGTTTGCAAATAAAGGAAATGAGGAAAGCTCAAATAAAAAAAGTGTACTAATTTTAATCAGCATGAGATACCTGACTACTCATCCCCATAACATTTAGAAGATCTTGACAAGTCTTAGACATAAGGATTAACGAAGAATGTAAAAAAGCAAAGCAATAACAAAACTGACAAAAGCATAAAAATGTTACATAACAGAAATAAAAGAACAAAATAACAGTGAAAGCACTCTTTTCTTGCCTTTTTTTCGGCAAAATCTTCAATCAACTCGTCTAAAGGTCACTTTCTATGGACATATTGCCAAATTACTGAGCCTCTCTTGTGCCATAGTTGATCGTAAAAAAGTTTTTATTAATTTCAATTTTGAAAAAGACTTTTCTCCCGATGCTACAGATACTGGTAGCTTTAAAAAAATTCGTATTGCCACTGTAGTATTTGGAAATGTTGAAATTAAATTGTTCTCTAAAATGTGTTGAGGAATTAACTGAGGATCTAACTCATTTTTCTCTGATAAGTGGCATTTTAAACAAATAATTTCATCAAATAAGTCATTTGCATCAATATCTGATTCTTTACGTGCTTCATCTTTCAAATAAAATGATAAATTTTCACACGAGTATCTTAATTCTTCTTCATTCAAGCTGAACATTTGATAAATAAATCCAAAAATGTTATTAAATTGCTCCAACCCCTTGAATCTTCCATTGTGTTTTCTATAGTGTAGTTATATACCTTCCCCCCTCTCTGTCATCTGACGAATTTAATGATTTTTTTGAATCATTTGAAAGATATGAAGTATTGCATTCTTAAAGGGTATTAATCTTAGGTGATTTTAATTGTGCCAACTTCATTGATAACAATCCAGGAGATAGACAAACCTGCACCATCACAAACTATTTAACTTTTCTTGATCTGCGGCAACTCAATAATATTCCCAATCACTATAATAGATTGTTGGACTTGGTAATGAGTAATATGTCGTATACTGTAACACGGGAATACTCAACCTTAGTTAAAGAAGACTTGTATCACCCATCTTTATCCATTATTCTTAATAAAATTTGTATTAAACAGAATAACACTAGCTCAATTAAAACTTATAATTTCAAAAAAGTAAACTATCTTACATTGTACAATGAATTCTTACACACTAACTGGGATTTTCTAGATGGTTTAACTGATGCAAACATGGCTGTTGAATGCTTCTACAGTAAATTCTATGAAATCCTAGATAGGCATGTACCAATTTACAATAATTATAAATATCAATATCCCGTATGGTACACAAGTGAAATTATAAGCCAAATCAAACAAAAAGCGAAACTACATAAAAAATACAAAAAACAGGAGATATTGCTTATTTCCATGAGTTTGGCAGACTCCGGAAAAATGTTGAAGATAAAATTAAAGAAGCATATGAAGATTATCTTCTAAATGTCCAGATACAATTGAAAAATGAACCTAAATCGTTCTGGTCTTTTATTCATAACAAAAATAAAACCTCTAGAATTCCAGCCAAAATGTCTTACTGTGATGAATCTTTCGATAATCCTCAAGGGATAGCAAATGCTTTCGGCAAATATTTTGAAAGTGTATACACAATGGCGGAACCAGATTTGATAAACCTACAACTCAATGACAAAACTCAGTAGATATCAGCTATGAACCAATAACCGAAATCGAAATTATTAATGCTGGTAGAAAACTAAAAAATAAATTCACCTCAGGTTCTGACAAAATTCCATCATTCATCATCAAGGATTGTCTTGGTGCATTAATATGTCCATTGCTCACAATCTTTAATTTAATTCTTGAAACATCGGTTTTTTCAGATATATGGAAAATTTCGAAAATTTGTCCGGTACATAAGTCTCAAGACCGCGCTATTGTTAACAATTATAGACCAATTTCGATCTTAAATAACCCTGCAAAGGTCTTGGAGATCATATTATGTAATCGCATTTATCCTGCAACCAAACACATCATCTCTGAATCTCAACATGGATTCATGAACTCAAGATCCACAATTAGTAATCTATCCATTTTAAGTCAATACTTATGTGAATCATTAGACCAAAGAGGGCAGGTCGATGTGGTTTATACTGATTCCTCCAAGGCCTTTGACAAAATCGATCACGAAATACTGTTGAAGAAAATTACTAGTCTAGGATTTAATAATTTTTTTTTTTGACCTTTTCAAATCTTACTTGAAAAACAGAGTGCAGTTTGTCTCTCTCAATGGATATTCCTCGAATAACTTCATTGCAACCAGTGGAGTCCCTCAGGGATCCAACCTGGGGCCACTGTTGTTTTTGATATTTATCAATGATCTTTGTGAGTCGCTTGAGTGCAACAAACTAATGTTTGCGGATGATCTGAAATTATATGTAACTATTTTTATTTTGGACGATTGCTCAATTCTACAGCAACAAATCAATTACTTATATGATGATATGATACGGGGCTTGTGGCTCAGTGTCACGAGCGTCGGTCTTGTGTCAACTGTTTCCACCTGGCGCGGGTTCGATTCCCGCAGCTGGTGAAAAATTTTTTCAAGGTCCCAAGAGTGGTTTCGGATCTCACTATAAAAGGTAAGGTCCCCGTGATCTTAACTCGTACAAGTTTTCATTAACTTCTGAGGGTTGGTCAAACAACTAAGAAAGCGGTTAAAAACAATTTTACAATCGGTGTTTGAAAAACCATCTTTTCCTCAATATCTCAAAATGTAAAGTACTAACCTTCACCAGAAAATCAAATATTGATAATAATTACCCATACTCAATTAATACTACAATTCTAGAACATGTTAATAATATCAGGGACTTAGGAGTGTACTTTGACAATCAGCTTACATTCAACTCTCACATAAATGAGATTACTAAATCAGCCTATCGCATATACGGTTTCATTTTCAGGAATTGTAGAAGCTTTAATAATAATATTTCTGCACTCTCATCTCTTTTCTTCAGTCTGGTAAAATCGAAGCTAGAATATGGATCATCAATATGGAACCTATTTATGTACAATGTTCAACTACAATCGAGAAAGTACAGAAAATATTCTTAAAGTTTCTGTGCTCAAGGTCGATGGATCATATCCTTCAAGAGAATGTGATTATACGAACTTACTACATAGATTTGATTTCATATCTTTAGAGAAACGCAGACATCAAGTATCCATAATGTTCTTGCACAAGCTATTAATAGGTGAAGTGGACCAGCACAATTATTTCGAATTGATTTCCATGTGCCGAGATTGGAGTCTAGATCAAATACCACCTTCAAGTGTAAAAGAGCTCAAACAAATATTATGTCTAAAGCTCCGATCAATGTAATGTGTTGTGATGCAGATAAGCTATCAAATATATGAGATATTTTTAACTGCAGTAAGTCGGAATTAAATAATAAATCTCGAGCATACTTATAGTGATTTAGGATTAACCCATTAGAGCCTACCGGGCCCATATGGACCCACCAACCCCTTTCCAATTATTAGGTACAGGCATTGACAAGAACAATCTGAATCAATACAGATTGCATCATTATGTTAGATAAGGTACTAAAGAGTACACTCAGCAGTGTTCATGCGTATTTTGAGATTTCGCTGGTTTTGACCGGAGGTTTTTTTAGTGCAATTGTGCAATGGATAAAAATTGCGGGTTTCAATTACGGTAAGTAGATTTTAGTATATTCTAGGAATTATCGCCCAATTATAATTGTAGTTAAAACTTGCTAAAAAGTATATATTTTTCATATTACTTTTCAAAATTACTATAAAAATTTTACTTTTTTTTATATTGGTGTGTAAATGTTAGTGATCCCACATCGAACCGCTAGGCGCCAAGCTGAAATGAATTTAGATTTTTGTTATATTAGGAGAATCACACTTCAAGGTGCACGAGATATACCATAAGCTTCAGAAAATGAAGGCGAAGTGACAGAATCCATATGGAGCCCAGATCTTGATTCACTTAATTTATTTATTACAATTTCAATTATATCTGACAAGGAGCAAGAATCCTCCGAGTCAGAGTGGTGGACCATCTTCTCCTGTGGGTGAAAAGCTACGTGTGTCTGCTAACATGAGACAGGATATGCTTGATCATTGCCTAATTCTAGTCCCAGAGGCCGATGTGCTGCCTCAAATTGTTCAGAAAAAGTTAGAACAATGTGTAATGAATACCAAGTTCGACATTGCATGAGTTTTTTTAAAGATTTTCAATGCTAATAGATACATGGTGATTTTTACTGTAGTTAATGCTTGATTCTGCAATGTATAATGGAATAAAAACTTTCAAAACAAGGAATTCTTTTTTTTATCGTGAAGTATTCAACAGGAAAGCGCCTAGCAAGACCACATGGACCCATCCAATTTTTTGAAAAATTCGTTTATTTTTATTCGAATTTTTTTATTTTGTTACCCACTGAAGTGAAAAAAATCAATAAAAACAACTAATATCGTTTCAAAGTCAAATTAAACAATTCAGGCGTTAATGGGTTAAACCATGCATGTACTATTTTGTGTCTCATATCTTATGTTTATTATTTGCACTGTTTCTCGTCAATTCCCTATGTATGTTTTGTTAGATACTAATACTATCTTGTAAATTATTATCTATAATATTTAATTGCCTTGTAAATGGTTTCTGTTGGGCAATAAATGCTTTATTTATTAAGAGATGATAAGGTCGTATCTATAGTATAGAGAAGAATACTTTTACTTTGTAATTCATTTTCGGATCTGTTATTGGTTCGTCAGTACTATCATAATCAAACTGTCTTTTCTTTTTTCTTTGACGAACTGTTTGTGTTGGCGCGCCCCTGGCTAAATAAAAAAAAAAACAAGATCACAACGCTAAAAAACTTAGCTAATTGTTTTTTCCACTTTTTAAAATTTGTGGCCGATGTTTCAAAATTAGCAATGAATTAATATACTCAAGTTTACTATGATTAAACTTTAAATTAACTGTGAATTTTCAATTTTCTGAAATGGTACCCATTACCGACCAAATTCAACGCCGTTTCCTATTACCGACAACGTGTGTACATTTTACCGACCAGTAAAAAACAAGTTAATTCATTTCGAAATATTTTATAAATTTAACATTTTATTGCAATATTTTTTGTAAAATATGAAATAAATGTAAAGAATATTACTTATAAAACATTTATTACATATAAAACATATGGAATAATTATACTAACATAACCTGTCTGAAAGTAATGAAAACCTTGAGGTGAATGTTTTAAATAAAATTTACTTAAGAACGAACTTTAAGACACAAAACAGTTTCTCATCTTCTTCTTGAATCCTCTATTTGAGGAACTGAATAAACCACGTTCATTAATTGAGTGAACCTGATATTGCAAACGATATCTTCATCTAAATAACGTAGGATATCTTCCCTTTGGTCATGGTCATGTTTTCACAGAAGCTCCATTTTTACATCAATGGGAGCTAGATTCCTGAAAAGTAGTTCCTTTCATGAATTATAATAAATAGTTAAACTTTTTTGTTTTCTTTTGTTTTATGGTAGTTTCTTAAATTTTTTTCGGTTTTGGCGTAGCTAGTTTGGATGATTCATTATCTTCATACTTTTGTTTTCGTTTTCGGTCTGCCTTTTCATTTTCCTTCTTTTGCTTCTCAACATCGACTCTTTTTTAGTAAGTAGGGGAAAGTGGGGGAATACCGATAGATGGGCAATTCCGGTCACTCGACTTAATCCGCAATGAACGTAGTCACCCCGTTGAATACGTAGCGCCATCTTTCCTCGATCGGTACGAGTTAAATCCACCGGGTTTCGATTTCCAGTCTGCAGTGTGCTACATGTGGTGTCGAGATCAAGTTATTGCCAGGTTCTATTATAATATTTTGACGAATTTAAACGAACGTAAGTATTCAAATACATCATTTTGTTGCACGTGTCCATGAGGAATATCTTGAGGGGCAACTTGTTGTTTAGATCCTGCTTTTACAGGCGCTCAAATAAAGAGAAACAATTTTGGGTTAGGTTTATGCTGCCAAATAGCTTTCGGGAAATGCCGGTCAAAACAAATGGGGTAATACCGGTCTTGACCAGGATTACCACCACAGGCTTTCTTATGACTATGTGGAATATATTTTAGGTTTTGTTTGGTTTTTAATCATTGTGTTTCATTTGTTACAGATGCCTAGAAATTATATAAAAAAAGTTAAATGGACTTTCGAGCAACTTGCCTTGCAATTTATTGAAGGTCACTCAGTCCGATCATCAAGCCAAAAATTCCACATCCCATTCAGCACACTACAGGAAAGAAAATAAAAAAATAAGACAACCACTCCACATATGGGAAAAAAAGTACGTTATCTTTGGAGGAAGAAGATGTTCTAGCTAACCATATAAAATATCTATCAGATATTTTTTATGGTGTTAGCCCCCAGCAGGTTCGACGAATTGCTTATGAATATGCAACCAATAATAATATAAATCACAACTTCAGCCATGAATCTAAAATGGCAGGAAAGGATTGGTTCTAGGCTTTCTTGAGAAGAAATCCTACAATAAGTGTACGAAAGCCGGAAACAATCAGCATTAATACGATAACCGCCTTTAATCGAGAAGAGGTAGCAAAATTCTACACAACCTTGGAAACTGTAATGTCTAAGATCCCATATCTGCCATACAATGTCGACGAGACAGGCATATCGACAGTTACAGTTATCTGTTGCATGAATGCAGCTGGAGGATGTATACCTCCATTTTTTATCTTTCCTCGGAAGAGGATGTCTCAGCTTTTATCGAAAGGTGGACCTCCGTGTGCTGTTTATAAATGTTCCCACAAAATGGCTGGTCAAACGAAGAGTTATTTTACGAGTGGATTGTACACTTCATAGTATATTCAAAATGCAGCAAAGAGAACCCTGGTCTATTGATATCAGATAATCATAGCACTCATATCACATTGCAAACTTACAATTTGTGTAGAGAAAATGGAATCTGCATGTTGTCCTTAGTTCCACATGCATCACACAGAATGCAGCCCCTGGATGTCATCCTATACGGGCCACTAAAAGCTGTATTCCGAAGAGAATGAGATCTTTACATAAAGTCAAAGGCGTTGGTGAAAATAACACCATATGATTTGGCAGAACTTTTCGATAAAGCCTATTTCAGAACTGCCACCATGGCTATCGGAATTTCCGGCTTTCAAGCAACTGGAGTACATCCAGTAAATCCCAATATATTTATCGATGAAGACTTCCTAGCGGCTGATAATTTCACCAACCGAAAATATGTTGAAGAAATATTCATGGTTGATGATCTCGATACTTCTAAGAATGATTCCATCAATGCAGGCTCATCAACATCAAGTTTAGAGGCAGGTCCATTCAATAAAGAACTAACACCGTTGGAGCCAAGAAACACTACTGCTTCAGCTTCGTCTGGTCCTTCGAATTCTCCAAAACGATTTCCTGTTCCCATGAATAACCTTATTGAGGCGGATCCTTCCACCCTCAAATTCAAACAATCATCGAACAGTCTGGAATCAGCTTCACAATCTGTTGCCAGTCCCTTCTACTAGTTCCACAAATTAAAGATCAATTGGAAGAACATGCGAAGAAGAAAGAAGAGAAAATAAAGAAAAAAAAAGAACCTAGAAAAAGGAAATAAACCACAGACGACATTCAAGAAGAAGAAGAAGAAGAAGGAGAAGAAGAAGAAGAAGGGATTCAAGTAGAATTTGAAGAAACTTTTGCAAAGCGATTCATCAGATGAAGAAAATATAGACGAAAAAACTCTGTGCATGGAGAGCGAACAACGCAATGAAACCTGTCTAATTTGCGAGGAATTTGGGAGGGATGGTGAGTTATGGTACCGGTGTATTGTGTTGGGATACTGTTGAGAATTACAAATGCGATATTTGCATCAGAAAGTGAAACCTTGTGTGTCCTTTTTATTATTCATATAATTGTTTTTTATTTTTTGGATAACCAAAGGTACATTTCGTTTTTGAAGTTAGGACTTGTACTTTCATAAGTAGGTACTTACATTATTACCTCAATATACTTTTCTGATCAATGTTGTTCAATTATTTTCTCAAGAAGTGCGATCCTAATGACAAAAAGCAATGAAAATTGGCTGACCGTCATTACTCGCAGAGTGGGGGAATACCGGTCAAAGGCATGACTTTGGTCAGATACTTTTTTGCAGTTCATTATTTTGAATCAAGGAGTATCACACAGTCTAGCTTATAAATAAGGCTATCTCCAATGCTATTTACATGTTACAGAAAAGTAATATTTTCAGTTTTATATGTAATTTGGCTTAGCTGATCGCCATTTCTCCACTCCATCCTACTCAATATATTCGTCTGAGGATACTACAGTAGGTGTTAAATTTTTCACAACTTTTTTTATTTTTGCATCTATATTAATGTCTGCAATAAATTCAGCTTCCGTGTTATTTATTTGAAAAGCAGATAAACTAGCAGTTATTGATTCCTTGGATATTTGTTTCCAAAAATCAAATAAACCTGTGTCTTTCTCGAGACCTCTCCATTCATTGCCGCTATTTTTATTAGAGTCACTGGGAGTTTTTTTTCCATTTCCTTCAGAAAATCCTTCGAAAATGTGCTGCTAAGGACATCTTCGACAGCTAGGCTAGGTACAGTATTTGAACTACTTTTGTTTTTATGTTGAGTCAGTCAGTCATGATTTGAATCCATTTTTGACGGTGCTTTCCGTTATAACTTCTGGCAACGGAATATTGAGCTGACCTACAACTTATTCTCTTTTTAGTATTTCGCCATTGTTTACAATGCTCAACTGTTTTACACAAATTTGTCCATGTATTCTTTAAAGAACGGACAAGTGAGTTGAATTGAGTAACAGTGCTATAAGAATCATTCGTTTTGTCCCCGCTAAATTTGGACAGAGGCAAATGCAGATGGAATGAATGACCATCAAGCAATAAAATTAGGGGCAACGGAACCTTGGTTCTGACGACCCATCCATAGAACATATTGCTACATATTTGAAGAAGCATTCCACCATCTATTCCCCAATTCGCAGGCCTATTTTTTATTATGTAAACATGCATTCTCTTATATGGAAATGAAACTGGAGCTGGTGCCACATTTTCTGCAGCAGCAACAGTTATTAGAACAGTTACATATTTTTCTCATCGTTTTGTGTTCTAGTATATCCTTTTTTTTTATCCTTTTCTCACTAAGACCTGTTTTTCTTTAGGGCACAAATAAAAGGCGGATTCGTCACAGTTGAAAATTTTATTTCGATTATTCCAAACTATTTTGATTTATATAACCGAATAACCGTATAAACCATCCACTAATTTTGTCTTCTGTGATGTTAGCGCGTGACTGGGTTTAATTTTGAGAAATACGATGAGATAGTATAGGATGCCTCTTTAAAGAGTTTTCATACCAGTGCCTTCCCCCCTCCCAGTATTCTGCTTTCAAATAAATTTTCTCTGTTAAGCTGGGATACTAGTTTAGGGACACTGTCTATCAACTGGCTTTGAGTAACTGGAAAACCTTGTAAATACAGGACCCATTTAACAATAGTTCCTTCAAAACGGTATTAGCTCCACTTGTTGCTCCTTCTGGATACTTGTTATTTTTTAATCAAGGTGGTTCTTGATACATTGAATTATCTTGCAGCCTATCTAACACCAATACCACTTCTGTTAGCATCCAATGCTTATTTAGTTGATCTTGAGAATATTTTCTCTTTCAATTTTTGAGTCTGGCAAATAAACCTCTGAATGAACTACCTGCTGAAGTACACAAAAACTTTTACTCAGTTTATTTTCGTGTAATTAGGCCAAATTTTTTGAATTTATTTTTATGTGAAGTAGGTGAAAACTATAAATGAGAAGGAAACATAAAAACTTTTTAACAAAAAATTAAACCGCCGAAATATGGAACTGAAAAAAATAAAATAAAATAAATCTCCTTAGTCTCAATAACTAAGCTCCTAAAGTAATGTAAGTAAGTAATTTTGAGTAGGCGCCAAACAAACAAGAAAATGAATCAGGTAAGGCGTAAAATGATGGCATCGAGTTTCGCGGTGACATTCTGATAATTTTTTTGAAGTAGTTCAATGATTTTCGTTGATTGTTTGTTTGACGCCGACTCAAAATTAGTTACTTACATTACTTTAGGAGCTTAGTTATTGAAACTAAGAAGGTTTCTTTAATTTTTTAATTTCCAATTCCGTATTTCGGCGGTTTAATTTTTTGTTAAAAAGTTTTTATTTTTCAATTGTTTGTGGCTGAAATCTACCAATTACTACCTACTTGGTTTTTCATTACTTCCAAAATACTTACTTACCCACCTACTATTACCAGTTAAATAATATGATTATCTACTTTCACTATTTGTTGTAATATAAATTATTTTTGTTGTTCTGGTTAGTTTATTTCATTACTTTGTATATCATCCCATCCTCTCATAGAATATAATGATTGTGACGGATGTAGGAGAATAAAAATAATGACAATAGCGATCTGTCATTGTCAACTACATATGTGTGCCAATGTTCACAATTGAAAAATAAATTATTCCCTATGTTTCTACCCGTAAGGGTGGATAATTCCATTCGAAATCCAAATATGATCAACTATGAGGTATACCTTATCTAATAAAAAAAGAATCATCCAAATCGAAGTACCTAGTACAAAGATATGCCTGATAGGATCGGTTAACGCACCAGAATTCAGAGGGTGAGTGTTCAATATCCTTCATTTTGCTACCCTTAGGGGTGGATTTCATCTTTCAAATTCAAATGGGACCAACTTCGAAGTACACCCTATCCACTGAAAAAATAATAATCGAAATCGGACGTCTCAGTAAAAAGTTATGCGTGGTCATACATAAAAAAAAATATACGCGTCGACTAGAAAACCTTCTCCTTTTTGGTTTCGTCGGTTAAAAATTGTTAAAAAAAACAATATAGGTCGTTAATAGCTTTTAACCGACCACCTGGTCGGTAGTACAAAACACTGAATTTTTGTTATGCTTATAACGACCACATTTCTGCAATGAATAAATTGAATAAAGTACATGTCTATGTCAACTTAAGAGATATTAGAGTATTTTGTAAATACGTTAGTGTTCATTATTGAATAGTTCAAAAGTTCAGAATCAGAACTGATGAATGATAGAGTAGAATTAAATGCACTGTTTCTGAAATATTAAAAAAATATGCATTCAAACTTTTTTGGAGGTCATTTTGAAGTATTTGGCGGTCGGTTCTAGATTTCGAAACTAAACAAATAATACAAATTTTTTAAAAGTTAGTTTTATGGGAAAGATGTATTTAGTTTTCGGGTTGAACTTAATTCAAATATTTGTGGTGTGATTGCATTGAATTGTGATAAACCTTTTACCGACCACTTTATTTTTAGCAATTTTTTTATATTTTTTCGATCAGATGGACATATTTTTCATGTAATAGAAAGAAAAAATATACAGTGTGCGCGTAAAGTATGGAAACATGAAGATATCTTTGACACCCCGTAAGATACAATAAAAAATTTTGGTTATGTATATTAGATGGACCAGCGATTTTAAATTTTAGATTTTCGACGATGCCAAATGTACAGTTTCTGAGATATACCAATAATATATTTATTTTTAAATGGGACAACCCGTATACTTTACAATTTTCTATTACAGTTTTTTATTGCCGATGCAGCATACAAACTGTTAATGGCCAATATTGACCATTAATTTTAAAAAATTAGGAAAACAATTTTTATTGCAACCGTTGATATTAACAAAAAGTAGTATTGGTGATATTATTCGAAATCGAGGGGGGAAAAAACTACCCAGAATATGTACACCATGATTAAATATCTGATAATGAACAATAATTATCAAAACATATTAAAAAAAACGCCCTAATGAAATATTTAAAAGATATTTAGGATAATGATAGTATTTAATGAACTGAAAATGTATTGAAATAATTAAAGTATACTGAAGCTATTTAAAGTACTAGAGATGTATTGAAAATAATCCAAATATACGAGAGTATTGAAAATTCTGGAAATGTACTTAGGTTTTAAATGTAATGAAAATAAATGGAACATGGAAAATTTGGGGAATTAAGGTAATAAAAACGTGATGAAACTATTGAACTGAAAATATCAACGATTTCGGTCTAATTTACATGTTTTTACAAAAGTACCTATAGTGTATATCTGTTGGTAAGAAATTAAAATGAAAGTTTTCAAGTTATTGGGCCATATTATTATTATTATTATTATTATCAGGGCAAATCACTGAAAAATGAAAAGAATTCCAAAATAAATATTTATTGATAAATGAAATAATATAATAAATAAGGTTCAAATGTCAAACTAAAAACGAAAGGCATGCTGATAAAAAACCAGAACAAAGAAATTTCCAATAAATTTCATAACAATCCTTCCTTTCCTAAAAACCTTATTCGGAATATTACGAACATTCAAAAAAACAATTAGCCAAATCGGTCGGGCCGCTGTTTTTATAAAATAAAAGAACAATGTTATCCCGACCGGAATTCGTTCCTGTGACCTTCTGCTTGGTATATCCATGCTTCAATTATCAATTGCATGTGCCCTACTTTTTTCGTTTCAAAGCTTACAACTATTTTCATAGCTATTGAAAATTCACTATCAAAAATGTTCAGGACAATCTCTATGGGGTTAGGAATCTGTATGGGGATATAAATCTGTATGGGGCTAGGATGTTACATTTACAGATTTTTTGATTTTCTAACCTCAGTTTCTCCATTGCGCGATGCCTGTAAGGTCGAGAATCGCAATAGTGTTCATTATCGCGGAGCACACTCTAGATCGCAAAACAACGTCCGCTCACCACCGGTATGGAGAGATTGTGTGATCCTAACCTCCTTTTTGTGGACCATAAAAAAAACAAGTTATTATTGTATTGTCATCCAGTTCTGAGCAAGATTTGTACCGGACAAACACATAAGCAAGCTAATAAAAACGTGGTAAAAATAATAGTGATTTATGTGAAAAGTTCGCAAAGTGAGGCTTTAGCGGACGAATCGGAATATGGAGATGATGTCCGCTGAAGCCATTTGCGTACATGTTGCATACAACATTCTTTAGCTTTCCTAATAAACAGAACATAAATCCTACACATATTTCCTCGCCGTGCATACATTTTCAATCACCATCTATACGCTAGTGTAAGGAAGTTGTGCAAAAATCTAGCAAGCGATTGTTTATCAATGACACATTTGTCAAATATTAGTGTTCATTTTTCATGAATAAGCATTCCAAAAGAATATTTCGAAAAGAAACGTGTGGGGTCCTACGGAATTTCAAATATTCTATAGTTCATTGCGTCTCCTAAAACGTTTTTAAGATGTTAATTATAAGTTTTCAGAATAAATGAAAATAGTCCGATAAAGTGTTGCCATGACGACTTCACCGGCCTAGCCCGGTGAAGTGGTATTTTGCGGACTATTTTCAGTATCTAAAGTAGGTATTTTGTCGGGCGTGTACAAAAAAATTATTCTAGACTGAAATGCATCCCAAATATTTTAAATATATTCGAGGACTGAAAAGGATATTGTAAATTTAAACTGTAATAAAATACTGAGATTTTATTTTAATAAAAAATGTTAAAATTTGGGAAGAAAATTTAAATTTTAAATTTTTTTTTGGAATAAAATAATATTTAAAGTATGAAGTGGTATTTGTTGATACTGAATTACTGAAACTGATATTGGAATAATTGAAATATATTCAGATATTTTGGTACTGAAAGTCGTATTGAAATATTTAATTTTCTGTGTGTACACCTATTTAGAGAGTTGTTTCCCCCTGGCTCGAAACGGTTTGTGTCACATTGTTCTACGTCGAATCGTTCAAAAGTTAACATGGGGGCATAAAAAGCCGCACTGTATATTCTAGACGTTTATATTTTTATCTGATGGCATGTCATATTGACAACGTTATGTCACTCAATTTCGATGACATAAGGAAGCTCATTATGGTACTTAGTCCCATGATGAATTCATTATGGTACTAAGTACCATAATGAAATTCTATATGACAAACATGTGATGGTGAGATCAAAAAAGTTGATTTAAAATGCATAACTATGTACAAAACTATTCATTATAAATGGTAAAAGAGCAATTACTACAATTTGCAATATTAATTCCAATGGATCCTAGAGTTTTTACATCAGTAGTTGATGCCTTTTGGTAAACTTGTAATACTGTTTGGTTGTTGGCACCAAAAATTGCTTCTGATATTTTTTTCTTTTGCTCTTTCGAATTTTCGATGTAACCTTCAGCAACAGTATTGCTTCTCCATCCGCCATGGCGTTTCACGGTACACAGATCAGCTCCAGAATCGGCCAAAAATGAAGCAGACGATCGCCGAAAACAATGTCCGGTATATCCTTCAGGGTGAGGTAGATTAAAAAAAGTGGCAATATCTTCTGGCATTTCACCAAAGGTGCGAATTCCAACGGGTTGTTTCGTGCATTCCTTATTTTTATAAGTGACAAAAAAACGTCGATGATTTGTGTTGCAAGGTCGTATTTTCACATATTGTCTGACAAGTTCTACCATATTCAATCCTGGTACAAAAAATTCCCGCATTACCTTTGTTTTTGTATTCGGTAAAGTAATTCTAAAAACGGATCCCTCATTTATCACATTTTCAACAAGCATATTTGTCAGTTCCTCTCTTCTGCATGCTCCACTTAGTCCAATTATCATAGCAACTTTTTTAAATAAATATGTATCATCTGATGCTTCCCTGAAAAACTTTGTGACATCTTGTTTGGTAAAAATTATGGATTTTTTAGCTCTGTAACCTTCTGATTTACGTTTTAGTAATGCAACCAGCTGTAGTTACTTACTAATATCGACATTTTTCTTTTTAATAAAATACATCTTATCATCGAATAATACGACCAGAGAGGAGATGGTTTTCTTTCCTTGGATAAGCATTCAAAGTAAGCCAACAATACTTTTTCATGAGTGATATTCTTGATTTTCTTAGTAGAACGCCATTCTTCGTACCGATTAAACGCTGTTTCATATACACTCCGTGATTTTTCCGGCAAAAGGGAGTCCACGATATTTCGCGTCATTTCTTCCAAATCAGAAGGTAAACTAACAGTTTCAGAATCACTCATTATTATTTAAATTATATTCAATCCTACGTGACAATTGTGGTTGACAGCAGATAAATAAATATTGCCGTTACAACCTGACGTTGTCAAGGAAATGGCAAAGCACAGCTCACTAACCTACTAATATTTGAAACTACACATATACTTACTCCTTTAAAAATAGTTATCATTGACATTGACATGTAAAAAATGCAATTCTAAATTTTTCAAAAATGTATTAATATAAATGCCATCAGATAAAATTTTGTATGTAATACGAATCATAAACAATCATTATGGCACACGTCGTGTTATCGGACTCGGCTACGCCTCGCCCTATAACATTCACGACTTGTACCATAATGATCGTCCTTATGATCCTTATTACATAAATAACTTCAATGTGATATCGGGATATCAATGATAACAGATTGTTGGCTGCGATATTTCACGCAATTTTCATCCAAACAATGTAGCCGGATTGAATAATGCCACGATATCCGTTATTGAAAAATATGAACATAGTGTTCATAGCATCAGATGTGGAATCATCTGCGACTGAAAGATCTTCCTTTTCAATGTTCACGGGAGAGTGTTCTCCTTTCACGTCACAATATTCTTATAACTCTGGAAAATGTATACCATTGGAAAAGCAGTGTTGTTAAATTCTACTATTTACTAATTCTGTGAAATGGGTACCTAAGCAATAACTCAGATGCTTGGAGAATCTGTGAAGGCATTCTTGAAGTTGAGGCATTTTTAACAGGTTGAAGAACTCGTAAAAGCTTAAAAAAATCGTGTATATAAAAGTTGCAGAATAACGAATGTAGAGAACTTCTTTTAACGGTCCTAGTATGTTTAAATTTTTCCTCAACCATGCTTATTGTAACAACGAACTGCAGGGTGGGTGACTTCCGCATGTCTCTATTATTGCTCTCTTGACACATTTAAATTAACATTCATGAAGGATTTCTCAACGGAAATCTTTCGGCATGAAAGTCTGTACTACGATGGAGCGAAAGCATATCTGCAACTCCTTTTTTCTGTATAGTTATGCTATTGTTTTAGAAATGCATTCAACCAGTAACAACAACTGAGAAAAACGGAATTTGCATTGATAAAACCTCTGCCACCGTCTGAACATTACACTGTTACATATGATAGACTGCTGAATGAAAACCCCACATTTAGTTTCAGTGTGAGCTCAAACGCGAAAAGTTATCCCAGGTGCTCGGAATTAGTCAATATTCTATTAATGACATTTTCCCCCTTTACATGGGTGTTTTTCCATGAAATCACATATTTCTATGGGTTCCATATCCCTTTATAATTCTGGAAGGTTATATTTCAATCTTATCTGAATAATTCATCCCATTTGCACAACTGGACCTTTTGAAAAGCATGCATGGTTTCACTTATCAAAAGATATATGTCACAACATCATAGATTAAGTAAATTATTCCATTAACAAAATCACGCATTTTGAACTTCACGTAGTAATAAGCCCGTATAGTGGGAATTTCGTGAACCTGTTGTAAATACTCTAACATTTCTCAGACATGTGATGTCAGGTAATCATAGTCCATTCTCGAATTCATATAATCGACTTTTATCTTCCGATTGTTAACTGTTATTCATTTATATTTGTTTAGCGGATTTCTATCATATCACTAGTCTTTATTTTCACCTTCATTTAAAAAAAATTCACCCACTCTGCATATTCGAAAGTTTTCCTGGTTCAACGTATGGACTCTTGGACTGCCTCCAGTTGGAAGAAGACACGTGGAAACAATAATAGCATCCAAACTATTACATTGTTTGGTTTGGGACATTTCCAGACGGTGCTAATTGCACTAAAATGTGATTATTATTGTGGTCGGAATTATATTTGAGTTGGCTCCAGTTGCAAATGGTTATGAGTCCAGTTTTCCAGTTCTACTCGAAATTACAAAATGTAATGCGTATATTAAATTCCATGGCAAACTTGGTGTTCATATTTAAAATAGCTTTTGAGCGAATGAAATCAAATTAGTAGGGTTGGAAAATGTAATTTGTGGACATTTTTCAACTCAATTCTAACTAGTATTTTATAAACCTGAATTTTTTCGATTTTATAAAGATCACTAAGAAAAATCTCGACTTCATCTAAAATGCCCAAAAGATTCGATTGATCTTCACTCGAAGGAGAAAGATATGAAGACTACGGGGGAAGAATGGTATAGGTCACAATTTCGTCGAAACTACCACTGTTAACGTGAGTCGATAGGAGAATAATATTACTTTCTGGTGACAATTCGATAATAGGGAAAAGGCGATACTATTGTGTTAATATTCACTAGAACAGATAGACCATGCTGGGGAAAACCGGTACAACTTTCAAGCGCATGGGAAAGAATGGTATTAGTCCAATTTAAACGTAAACAAGCTAGCGCGCTTTTTGGTCCGACTAACACTGCTTTTATTATTGCTAGTAATCATTGTATGTTTTACAGACGTGTTAGACCGTTCAGAGCGTGAGTTTATTAATTATTCATGAAACGAAAAAAGTGATACTAGTAGTGATACGTACAATTACTGCAGTGATTACAATCGTGGTTCCAAAAAAAGAAAGAAAAGGGGCAGAATGTCAACAATAATGAAAGTATTGGGTGCCGTCTCTACCCAATACCCAAAGAAATTGTCCCTAAGAAAAATATTTATGATGGAAGTCGCTGAATATAAAGATTTACAGTTTTTTTGAAAATTCCACACCAGTAATTTTTAACCAATTAAATTGGGTTTTTTTGACCAATCACCATGGCATCGTATGTATTTTTTGTTTTTTTTTTTCTTGGTTACTATTAAATTAAAAAGTATCTTTGATGTTTTAATGACAAAAATTTTTTTTTTTTTTTTTTAAGGCGAAAAAGCTGGACTTTGAGTTGAATGAATTAAATATCTATGTCTAATAAAATATATATATAATATTTAGACACTATTTTATTCACCATTTTTCCATTTAGCACTATAAATTTTGAGTAGTTTAGAAGCAAATATTCCTGAACAATTCGAAACAAATTTTCTTCCTTTAAATAGAAACCACAATGTTCAATTGATGCGGGTAAATAAGACATAGTACGATGATTCATCATTACATCAGACAATTTCATGCATATTTCACATACAGCATGATTTTCAAATCGATACATTTTTAAAACAAAGAAGTTTGCGTGCGTTTTGACTGCACAATAATTCTTTTACTACAAAACACGAGTTTTTTCTGACGTTTTGTACTGTCAAAATACGATGATCACAGCCCCCTATGATGTTCGCTGACGATGGCTATGAATGCTATGCAATAGAGCGCGTATAGAAAATTAATAAAAACGCAAAAAAGCAATTTTCTACTACTTGTAATTACTCAAATCTTATGTAAAATTGAAAAATGAGCTATGTTCAATCTTAAAATGTTATTTCCATGCAACTACAACAAGTAGAAATCAACAATTTATTGGCTAAAATCGCTGCCGAAACTGCGACGCAAATTAAATCTGTTATGTACCTTTATGAAAAACCATTAAAATTATAATTTTCTAACCCTTGTAGTAGCTCTAAGTAATTATAAAATAAAGGAATATAATATTTTAAGTAATAAAATAGATTCCAAAAAAGAAGACCTAGATTTTTGCAAATACTCGAGAGCAATCAACGTTAGATGATTTTTTTCGCATATTTTCCATAGAATGAGTCTATTTTGGTAATTAATAATTTTTTCTAGAGTTCTCGTTTACATTCCAAGTCGGATATACTTGATGATTACTCTCGTTTCAGACGTCCGGAACGTAAGTAAGTTAACACATTGTCTACAACCTTCAAACCTATACTTAATGAGATCATCTACTTGCGGTATTTTTGACTGTTATAATGTATGAATAATGGATTATTTAGGCAACAACAAAATACCAATTTTCTAATAAAATGTATTGTTATCACGGTTTTAAAATACAAGAAAGCTATTGCATAATATTCGATTCAAATTTTTAATGCTATTTGTTCGAACACATCTTTCAAACAAATGGACCATGTAGTTTTTTTTAATCTTGCCAAAAATATGTGCTGCGGGATTGTTTCCCTTCACGTCCCTAAATGATACCATCTTTTTTCAATTTTTTTAATTAATATGAATTAGTATTGTTGCAAAGTCAGTAGAGTACGACCCTGTGTTGTTTGTTATAAGCGAAATGATGATGATCCCGATGTTATCAAGAAGTATATATAAGTCGTGCGGATCGCGGAAGCGGCAGTTTTTGAATATTGTTCTGTAGAGGATATAAATATTTATTTGAAGGATATGAATAAAAAATATTTTTAATCAAAAGGAACATTGCTTATTATTAAAAAAAATCCAAAAAACATTGTAATTTTCGAAAATTATGGAAACTGAAAAACAAAATTAGAACTCTGGCAAAATGGCGTCTATCCCACACTCTGTCGGACAGTTGCCGCACTATATGGGAGAGATGCCCTATGAAACTATTTCTTTCTATTTTAGTATATTGAAGTATAAGTGGATAAAAAGGGCTTTAAAACACGCGCGATTTTTCGAGCACGACGGCGCAGCCGGAGTGCTCGAAATAGAGCAAGTGTTTTTAAGACCAGTTATCCACGAATACTTTACGTTATTTTTTTTTATTGGTGCACTTTGAAATCATATATACTGGTATTATTATTACTACAAAAAATAGAAATAAGAACTAATGATGCAAAAAGGTTGAATTCGTGATGTGACATCAGTATACCTTTCGTTGTCATGGAAATGAGAAAAACATTCATTTGCAATTTGTTACCAAAGATCAATATTTGTTGTCACCAGAGCTCAAAAATGAATCATTCTAATATTGATTTTTTGAATAGTGAGGCAGAATCGCGGTTAATACCGCGAAAATCCAGTGATATATATAAAAAAGAATATGAAAAGTTCATCAAATGGATGGAGGAGCACATATAAATGAACGAATTGTGAGTAATATTTCATTTGACGTTACAAGGTAACTGTCAGATCAATAATCAAAAATTTGTCATTTAGACTTCACGTTTCTCGATTTGTTGATGTTGTCATGGTTACCTTTAAAAAACGCGCGTTTTTTAAAGTTCGATTTAAACACGCTGAGGCGTGCTTTAAATGGGTAAAAAGGGGCACCAATAAAAAAAAAAATATTTTTCTTATTTGTTCACGTCCACATACGTTATACAAATTTTTATAAAGCGAGCATGATTCATGCAGCCCTTTTTGGCATTCTGGACATTTAATCCAGTCTGATTCCTTCTTCTATAGGCATCTGCGTATACAATTCCTCTTTTTTCTCTCTTGAACGTCGTCTTACTTATAATCTTTTTTCTCTTTTTCGTTTTTTTTCTTCTCCGTTTTCTTTTTTAATTTGTTTTCTGATTTTTTCTTAGGTCCTTTGATCAGAGATGCATTTTTGAACTTCTTGAAAGAAATATATTGTCAGGGGATGTCAAAACGCTGTTTGTTTCTTTTCAACTGCTGAGGCCGGTGGTTTTGGTAAAAGAAGTGCCTCTTCCAACATTTTAGTTGGAGTCTCTACAATTGGATTTATATTTTTTGACAAACTTAACATAGACAAATTTTTTTATCAACGAAAGTTCACTAAACAAATTCCTTCTTTGCAGGCGAAGCCACAGCCAACACTCTGAATGTATATATACGTATTTATTTGCATATAATATATATATATATATATATATATATATATATATATATATATATATATATATATATATATATATTGTTATGATGTGTTGTATTTGTTATGATGTATTGTATTTCTTTACATAGTTATTAATGAGAAAGTGGAAATATTGCGTCCGAAATACATATAATGAAAGAAGGGCATTTTTGTGGCATAGTGGACAAATTATTAAATTAAAGGTAAAAAAAAAGTCACCCTCAAGTGGGAGTCGACTCCCACTTGAGGACGCTTTTTTTTTCTTTGATCTAATAATTTGTCCACTATGCCACTAAAATTCCCTTCTTTCATAATTATTAATATTATTATTTTTATTTGTCTGCTTAACAAATACCCATCACAACAATAAACCTCGGCTATGATGCTCTTACCCCTTTTCAATACACTATTTACCTCTCTTTCATTACCTTTCTCCAGCTCAGTCGGTACGCCTATGTAGGGATGATCGTCTCTATCTCAGGAGGATTGCAGTTGCGCCATCTAGTTGTTTTGCTTGAAGTCAATGTACTTGTTTTATGGAAATATGGATAATGAGTCCAGAATATAGTCAAATGATTGTTCTTTTATTCAAATCAATTCTTAAAATACATATCCCTGCCTTATTAGTAAATATTATTTAACCAATCAAATTCAACCACATCAAATAAACTTGCTCATGCGCAATCAAGATACAATGGTATTTAGAAATCATAATTGCTATCATAATAATGAATAAGAAAGAAAGTTCACTGGTGAATAGGTTAATTAAAAATAAACCAAAAAGTGTTTGACCCGAATATTATCACTTTCTTTAGTTTTTGTTGATAAAGTTACCTGTTTTGAGTTCAGCTTGTGCACTCACGCGAATCCTGGATTATTCTGTGGCTATTTGAAGTGAAGTTTGCTAACGTTGAGCCCCTTTGCTGCTGGTTACGTCATGTACAGGAAATCTAATCTGAATTGGAGGTAAGTGGTTGCTTGGTCGGATTTGTGCCTGGTTGTTTCTCGATTTGGTTTTAAGTGTCCAATTGCAGCTATACTTCTGTTGTCAGCTTATTTGCGTTGATTTTTTTCATAAATTTTTCATCACGGCTTCTTTCCAAAATTTTATTTTTCGACTCCTATTTTCCTCTTTCCCTGGCAACCATCACGTTTTGTTCTCCAGTACAAATTTTCACTCTTTACACACATTTTATAATTCTAACCTGTGATACATATTTTATTTACAATTTATATATCTACACATGCTATTATTTATATAGAACTGTTGAAAATTCACATCTACCAATTTTATATTCTCAAATTTGATATTTTTATGATTTTCAATGAGAATAGTTTGACATTTCCTTGTGATTCAAAATTAGCATACAGGATGTTCTTGCTTGTAGATTATTTCTGTCTATTTGAATTCTAAAATGTATGTGGATTTTAATTTATATACTTTCATAGGTTGTGCAAATTAAATGGATTGTTGGAAACATAATGATGATAATATAAAAGCTGCACTGCTAAACTCTTGGATCATCTGCGTTGCCTATAAGATTGCCAAAGGTTTCAGATATGCGGTTATTCATGTAATGTATAAATATCATTACATCAAATTTTTATAATTTTTATATTCAACATATTTTTCATATTATAACAATATATATATATATATATATATATATATATATATATATATTTACAATATACATACTAAGAATTTTTATATAAGTATACAAGAAAAGCATACAAAATGAAGCGCGGCATCTCTCCCTTTTCTGTGGGATAGACGCCGCACTGTAGTGATAATGGTACAAATAACAAATCGTAACAAAACCTTTTGAACATATGAAGAATAAATATCATTCTCTACTATAAAAATAGATCTTACCTGGATAACCATGCATACCAATAGCTAATTTACATAAATAAGAAAGTACATCGAAAGTTTCGAGTATTTTTCTTGGTCTTTTTCCGCTTAATCACGCGACGCGGATCCACCGCTGACAGCAGCTGGACAGACACTGGCCGTCTCGGCCGTTTGGCGGGGACAGATCGAATTCGCGGCATTCGAGTGTTCTGTCTATTGAATGAACTGATGCGGCATCTCTCCCCACGCGGTGTTTCACCCATATTTACCCTAAATAATATTAGTGAAGTCAAGGTGAATTTTAATTAAGAGCATTACGATCGAACATTGAATTGTCAGAGTGTATCATTGTGTTGTGTTTGAAGTGGAATAAACGGACATAGGTATTTAGAATAAACGGACAAATTAGTCACGAGTTTCAAGCAACGTAACGGCACAGCGCTCAACATGTGGAGCCCTATTTACATCATTAAATGGAAACTATTAAAAATAGAGATGAAGTTCCTGGAGTCATTTTTGTACTCGTCAATAAGAATCTTTTTTTATTTCTCTAACGTTGATAGTTTTCGAAAACAACTTGAATCCGTTTTTGGAATATTTAATTTGCTATTGTTTATGAGCGGGTTTGAAACTTACGCATGTTTTTTTTTTCAATATCATTACGACTCCAGTAGGCCCTCACAAGTATTTCAATTCGCGGTAGCAAGAATCAAAATCAAGACGTTTTTAAACTTGTGAACCAGTCTAAAGGGCCGCAAAAAAATTTGTTGGAAAAAAATGTCCAGCTTACAAATTGACCAAATGATGAAGCTTCTACATCTAGTTCCGATTTGTGTGAGTGCGAATTTACACGATCCAATAAAATTTATCAATAAATTAATCAATAAAATTAACCAATATGGGTTATATTTACACCTGCCAATTTATTCCCAGGTAACACGGATCTCCCCGCGAGATCTCTGAGAAGTTATAATTAGGATCTTATGCGAACTCCTATTGAGAGGTCTCGGTGGTCGCTATGTGCTGTAACTGAACGAAATTCTCTCTGGTGTGTACAGGAGAGTTCCTAAAGATGTCCCGAACGTAACCTGAATAAGAAATTCTTATTGCGAGTTCCTGAAGTTATCCCCAATGTAACCAGAACAAGAAATTCTCAATGCGAGTTCCTGTGAAGTTATCCTGACCGTAACCTGAATAAGAAATTCTTATTGCGAGTTCCTAAAGATATCCCAAATGTAACAAGAACACGAAATTCCCACTTCGAGTTCCTAAAGTTATCCCGAACGTAACCTGAATAAGAAATTTTTATTGCAATATAGATATATATATATATATATATATATATATATATATATATATATATATATTTAGCAATAAGAATATATATATTCCTGCGATCTGTATTGCCGACCTGGCACTAACAATTCGATAAGAAAAGCTGTTCAGTGGCGAAAAGTGAGGTTAGAAATTGAAAAATAAACACCAGTTGCAGAGAATAATCAAATTGGTTGGTTTTTTATTCGAATAAAAACTTATGAATACCCTACTCTACGGTAGATACCTTATACGAGCAAAACAAAGACATAAAATGGTGCAGTTTGGATGTTTGTGACAATGAAAGATTGATGAAGAAAGTTTGAACTCATCATCAGTCTTTTTGCATGGAATTTATGACGAGTGTTCTGCCCAAAACAATATACCCAGTGGTTTAAACACGTAAAGTTATTGTTTCAATGTGAAAGTTGCACTTTGATGAGTTCAGTTATTGAATACCTTGTGGCTGGTTTTCTGTTGAAGTTTCCAATCCCGTGGACGTATTTCTGGGATCTCAATGACAGCTTACTTGCTCTCCTTCCAAGATTTATCCTCTAGACCAGGCAGGTGGAACTTTTATTCACTATGTTCTTCTTCTGTTCAGCCTTTCAAGAATTTTTTCCCGTTCGGGAATTTGATAGCAGGTTTTCTTATATTATCTATGAAAGCTTCTTTTAAAATTTTGTACGTGGCTTCACCTTTTGAACTTTTCCAATATTTTTTCCAAACTTGTTATCTTATCCCATGGTAACACTCACATTATCTATTTTCTCACAGCTTTTCGAATTTTGTATGAAATAAGCTAGCTTTATCGACGATAACTAAAATACCTAATAATAATAATGATAATTATAAGTTTAATTATTTTACAACATTGCTTAACATAACAATATATATATATATATATATATATATATATATATTGTTATGTTGATTTGTCGTTTCTACCAAGTGTTGTTCATCCTTGCACTTCTCCACCGTACTGATGAGGGCCGAGAGCCCGAAACACGTGTCTACGGTTGATACTTCTCTGAGGGCTATGTCCATTAAATTCCTTCCATTATATATATATATATATATATATATATATATATATATATATATATATATATATATATATATATATATATATATATTGTTTTTGTTGTTTTCCGGTGTAAGTGGAGGCAACACTGCTGTAGAGTTGAAAGAATGAGAGAGACAATAGATACGCGAGACATATTATACACATCGCACATCGGGGAATTCTATGATACAAAAAGAAACAGATCATTATCGTGAGTCGGGGATCGTGGAGATCGTCCCTATCCGTTCGTCTGTTTAACAACGTGATTTTGAGTGCATGGATGGCGTTGACTGCTGTTGCTCAAAGCACAAGGTGATTGTTTATCGCTTCTATAATATGTATTTGACTATTTGTATTCGAGTGTTTAATGAAGAGTGCAGCTTTTACCATGTTCTCATTTTACGAAGGGTATTTTTGTTTTGTAGACCTACTGATGGTGTAATAGATGAGAGATGTTAACTTTAGATTCATCCCTATACCCAGCAACCAACAATAAGGAATTTATTCATTTTATCATATATCATTTTTATCAATTCCTTTCTACGTTGTTTAATTGGCGTATTAGAATATCTTTTCACCTCGAAAGATAAGTACCTTTCATATCTATTATTTAGAAGTAGTAAATAGAATGTCTGCTCGATATAAGACTGATAGATAGCTTAGCAATCGGCAAAAGAGGCGCCGAATAAGCATGGGCATTCAAAGCAAATCAGGCAATAATGAAGATAATGCCTTTAATAATAACAATCTAGCTAAAGGAGTTTTTTACCCTACTTTAAAGGGCGAATATTTTTCATTCAATTTTAAAATTCGTACCTTATTTTCTCTCGACAGCGCTAAATTTTTTATATTATCCAGTGTGCATTACATGGGGTTATGGAGATTTTTCAGTTTTTAGATTTGTTTTTTGAATTCCTTAAAAACAGCTGATGGTTCACCTTGCCAAAATCAAATCAACCATTATAGAGATATTCAAACAAAAGCTTGACAATTTTGTGGATTGATTAAGTAATGAAGAATTGAAATTATCAAGAGGAAATCACTACCAAATTTTAATACTTAGAAATAATTCAGCAATTCTTGATAAATTATTGTGAACAACTTAAATTTTCAACCAACACCCTGTACCCTATGGAAGATCCAACAAGCAGTGAAATGTATATTTGATTTAATATCCCGAATATTATGCTTTACCATTTGCTTTCAGGTCTACCAAAGCTGGATTTATGCCAAAATGTTGATTTTTTCAGTTTTCTTTTTCGATTTTGTTTTGAGATACATTATTGAATAGCTCTAGCTTATCTTGTAAGATGGGATGTTCAATAAACTTCATATTAGTTCATCGCTTGTTTCAATATTGTTCTTCTGTTGCAGTTATATTAATTCAAAGTGTTCTGATCTTAATACGTTTGCTGCAGCAACACACATGTGTGTAGTTCAATCCCTTGTTTGATATATGATTTAGTTATGTGCTTTAGTTATGTGCGGAAGATATATATAATAAAAACGAACAGATGTCTTTTAAGTGAGCTCCTGTGAAATATCTTATATCTTTGGTTATAGTTATCGTAAAAATATCTGGTTTTCACAAAACTTCTGTGTTAGAGCTGGTAAGTCTTTTTATGACTATCCTGTTAAACAAAAGTAGTTGTGAGTGCGTAATCCAGCAGAATAGTGTTTTCCACAATATACGGAATACGAGTAAAAACGAATCCCGAAAAAACTAAATTATCCGTAGCCTTCACAAAACATTCTGAACTATTTGTCTATTAGTACGGTCGATTGGGCACATAAAATGCCACCGAGTGATTGCGCGGGTATAACCTTGACTGATATATACAAGATATTACAGAACCTGGATTCAAAGTCAGACAAAACTCAAGAAACATTGTCCGAAATTAAATCTGAACTTTTGGCAGCAAACAATAAAATAGTAACTCTCGAGGAAGAAAATACCAAACTAAAAGAGAGAATCTCCCAGTTAGATAGCAGATCACGAAGAAACAACATTCTTGTTTTTGGGTTGCAGTCTGCTACTCCGCTTGAAGGTCTCTACAAATTCAGAGATACCTTGGAAATCGATTTGGATTTGAAAGACATCAACAATATTTATTATTTTCCTGGGAAAACGAATAATGGAAAAGTATTAAAACTTGAACTGGTATCATATCTGAAGAAAATTGAAATCCTGAAAAATCTTCATAAATTAAAAAACAAAAACTGGTACGTAGTTGATGATCTAAGTCCTGAGGATCAAAGCATAAACAGAGCGTTACGCCAGCACCTAAACCGAGCAAAGCAGAATGGGATTCAAGCAACAATAAGACGCAATCATCTAATTGTGAATAATTCAAAATTCAGCCTTGAAGACCTAGAGTTGGACCCTTCCATTACCAAAGAAAAACCCGTGCCATCGGCGACATCAAGTGTCACTGACGAAACAATTTCTAGAAGGAAACCCCCTCATAGGGCTGCAAAAGGGGTTTGATTAGCGTTTATAAGATTAATTAGGTCACTCATTTCCTTTTCTTTTTGCTGATTATTATTATTTATATAAATATATATCGCTTGCAAAGAAATCTAACTGCTGTATTTAAAAATAAATGTGCCTCCTCAAATTTGAAGCTATTTCAAAATATATAATAAATAATGCGTAACATTAAAATATGTCACATCAACACTAGATCTTTATTGAACGGGTACGCAGAATTTAAACTGAGAGTATATAATAATTATGATATTATCACCGTTTCCGAGTCATGGCTTTCGGTGAATATACCCAATGAAAATATTTGTCTTGCAAGCTATCAATTATTTCGTAAAGATAGGAAAATTGGAAGGGGTGGAGGTGTTGCAATTTATATTAAGAATATTTTTAAAGCCACTCTGATTGTCAATATTCCATCAGAAATAGTTGAACACGTATGGATCACGTACACTCTTAACGGAGTGAAATATGCCGTGGCCTCCATGTATAGGCCTCCAAACCTACCACTGCCAAACTTTTTATCATCTTTCGAAGATACTTTATCTGTCATCTGTCCTAGATTCGAAAATATAATTTGCGCAGGAGATCTTAATATTGACTACGCAGATCCCACAAACAGCTCTTGTGTTCAGTTGAATGAAATAATTGCTTCTTTTGGCCTGAATCAAATTGTTGATCAGCATACTCGATATTCGTCAACTAGCTGCAAAATAATAGATCTCATAATATGTACAGAAACACTGAGTGTAACTGACTGTACTACGCTTGATTGTTCCTCTTTTTCAGATCATTTTCTTGTATCGTGCAAAGTAGGTTTGATAAAAACATTAAACGATAATTTTTTATACACTTTCAGAGATTTCAGGAAATTTAACAAGGAATTATTTCTCGCAGATTTGCATGCCATCAATTTTGATACCATTTATGAGCCAGATAATATTGATGATAAAGTCGTTCTGTTCACTAATTTGGTTCTCAAACTTTTTAATGAACATTCTCCTATAAAAACCGTTAAAATTACCAAGAAAAAGCACCTTGATAACGGATAATTTGAAGCTCATGTTCAAACTTAGAGACAAAGCTCTTACGAGATTTAAAAGAACAAAGGCTCCACATCATTGGAATTATTATAAAGCAATAAGAAATCTTACAAACCGAACCGTAAATCTTGGAAAAAGGGCTTACCTAGATTATCGTTTGAAAAGAAGCAGGCAATTATGGAAAGAACTGGCTGATATGAACGTTCACAACAAAAAATCACGAAATACTATCCCAGAGCACCTGATGAATGCTGAGGAAATCAACAATTACTTCGGAAGTGTATCAAATAATGACTCTGTACCTGATGATGAAACGATCCGTTTCTTTTCTGGTAATACAGTAAATAGTCATAATAATTTCTCTTTCACGAAACCAATGATCATGAAGTATATAAGACTATACTAAGTATAAAATCAAACGCTGTTGGACATGACAAGGTAAGTATTCAAATGTTACTACACTGCTGTCCCCTGATATTGCCACATATATCCCATCTATTTAATTTCTGCATACAGAAAAATGTTTATCCAGAAAGTTGGAAACGTTCCCATATTCTTCCATTAGCGAAAGTTACTAATGCAGAAAATATGAGTGACCTTCGCCCAATAAGCATTTTGTGTGCAATCTCGAAAGCTTTCGAAAAGATATTGAATGCTCAGATGCGTATATACTTGAATGCATTTGACATATTACCATCCTGCCAATCAGGCTTTAGATCTGACCATAGTTGTACCACGGCTCTTCTGAAAGTGATAGATGATATACACATCTTTATTGATAACAATGAATTGTGTCTACTAGTATTGCTCGACTATTCTAAGGCTTTTGATCGAATCAGTCACCAACTTTTATCAATCCTGAGTTACCTGGGGTTCACTATGAATGCAATATCTCTACTCAAAATTACCTTTTCAACCGATCTCAAAGCGTAATCATAAATAATGAAAAATCTAAATCTCTAGAAATAAAGAATGGTGTTCCCAGGATCAATTTTGGGCCCCTTCTTTTTGTTCTCTACACTTCACAATTCTCAAAGTCCTTACGTTACGCTTCAATGCACTGTTATGCTGATGACACGCAGATGTATTTAAATTTCGAAGAAAACTCCTACAACTTGGCACTTGACCAAATGAATCATGATTTGAATACTCTCATAACCGTATCAAATAAATACTGCCTTACTGTGAATAAATCTAAATCATACGTTATGCTATTCGGGAGGACAGCAGCAAGAAATCGTTGCAAGAATTTATTGAATATACGTGTTGACGGAGTCCCCCTACCCATCGCAGATACAACAAAAAATTTGGGATTGTACCTTGATAATGCATTACGCTTCACTACACATGTATCTCATATTTCAAAACAGGGTTATATGAATCTAAGAACGATCTATTCAAACAGAAATATTTTGAACAAAAAAAGTAAAATGATACTATGTGATGCTTTAGTGTTGTCACATGCAAACTATGCAGACGTGGTTTATGGACCAGGGCTGATGAAATCTGACAAAATGAGACTTCAAAAATTGCAGAACTCATGTGTGAGACTTATTACAGGCACAAGAAAGCGGGAACATGTTACGCAACATTTAAGGAATCTTGGTTGGCTGAACATGGAGGCTAGGCGTACACTACACTCCAGTACGATTTTTCATAAAATAATAACAACTAGGAAACCTCCTTATCTATTCAAGAAACTGACTTTCAGAACTGACATTCATAATCTCAATTTGAGATTTCGAAATAATTTGGCTGCGCCTAAACACAAAACCTCCTTTTTTCGTGGCTCATTCTCATTTCAGATCGCTCGCCTTTACAACCGGTTACCCAGTGATTTCAAATTATTACAAATAAAAAAATTCAAAAAAAATATGAAGCAATATTTATTCGATAACAATTTTCCAAATATCTTAGTATAATATTAATGGCAAACTTGAATTGGCACATCACTTTTTCTCCGCTTATATGTACTGATCACTGTATATTAATATTTTTTTTTTTTTTTTAGGAATAGTATTTCTTTTGTTATATTCTCATGGTTAGACTTTAATTTTTCTCGGAGCAGTTTGAATAGTCTACCATATTCAGTTCTATGTACTTTATAATATTATTTATTATGAATTTACTATGATAAGTTACTCCACTGGTTGGATGGAAGAGCAATTCCTGCCATGAGCAATCATGTGCAGGCATTGAATCCTGCCTTTTGTTAGGATATAAGCTAACTGCTGTACCTTCAATAAAAGCATTTATTATTATTATTATTATTATTATTAAGAGGTCTACCAACTTTCATTAGGTCATGAATAACGCGACATGGCTATTATCTTTCTTTGTACTGTCTAGTAGAAGAAAAAATGTTACCAATTCGATACTGAAGAACATTATAGGTCCCACTTATTATATTGAATCTTTGAAAAAAAAACATCTTATTGATGTAAGATTCACCTAATTTGTTCAGATTAACATGATGAACAGCAGTTATTATTTATATCGTGACATCAGTAGCTCACTTGATGGAACTTTTATCTGATGTATGGAATAAGATTATTTACAAAACCATTAAAGGACTATAAATATAATGAGAAATATAAATTGAATGCACCTATTCTACATTTTTTTAGGTATGTCTTAAAAAAACAATATAATATGGATTTACTAAATACTAAATATCAGAATGAAAATGCAAATATTTTCAATATAGGAATTTTTGAGGGGAAAACTAAGGTATATTTCACAATATTTATTGTGATATAAATTCTATATATCAGATAATGTCAATGTCCAGCATGCCATATTGGCTGGGAAGTAGTCGTTTCCTATTAGATATTACAAAAAGTAACTACAATTTTGCATCGTCGATTTTTTCTAATTCCGAAAAAAATTGTTTTCCAATTTTCAATTGAGATCGTTTTTTCTTTTTCAATATATAAGGATATTCTGTACAACTCGAAATGCGAACTCGGGAAGACCACATAAAAGGCTGTATATGCGAAGTTCCCACAGAACTCGTCAGAGGCAGTGCCTGCGATGATCACTAGCTTTCATGCGAGCTCACAGAGACCTCGACATGAGATGTAAATGAGAATTTCCCAAAGTACTCGCCACAAGATTTCGCAGAGATCTCGCCAGAGTGTATTGTTCGAGAATTTCCACGTAGGATATCGCTAAAACCTCGCTGAGAATATCTCGGCGGCGGACATTTGACGGAGATCTAGAGCTCTCAACAACCTCTCTTGAGTTCGCAGAGATATCTTTAGGACCTCTTTGTGTTGCCTGGGTTGGTCAATTTTGGCAACAGTTTCTACTCAGGAATGCCAACATACTGACAAGAAATGGTTCAACGATAGGAAAAGTTCCGAATATTATTCAATAGCTTATTAAATTGACTCTGATCCATTCTTTAATATCGTTTGAATTGATCAGGATCTGCACTCAGACATTTTTTGCGGACTCATGTCAAGTTTCCTTTCCTTCTTTTCTCAATCCAATGTCTAATCCACCATCTTCTACATCTCCTTTTTTATATTCAGCAATTCACATTGCCGCGAATGTAATGCGACGTAAATTGTTTTTTTTCCTTGCACAATAATTTTTCTCGCGGTTTGGGTAGGGCATGTGAAATCGCGTAAATAATAACATAACCTGAAAAACTCTGTTTTAGCTGGCATCAAATTCATGATCGAAAGTTACTAAAAATTGATGAAAAATTAGAACCGATGATTCTAAACTCATCAATTTATTGGTCAAGTTCAAACTGACGACAATTCTCTGTTTACACCTATCAATAAAATTCAGGGTCACATAGTTGAACAATTTATTGGATTGTGTAAATTCGCACTAACAAATGCCATAAATATTGCTGCAAAAATATTTAGCGCAGATATGTATACATTGCTTAGATTACTTCAAATTCTTGTATTTTTATGCAGAAATATACTTTTGAAAAGCCCTTATTTTTATTAACATGTTCATTCTCTGATTTGTTGAAAATATAAACAGGATGTTCATAAAATCAGATGTGGAATCATCTGCGACTGAAAGATAAACTTTAGTCACTATCTTCCATCGTCAAGATAACCTCTTGTGGGGTATTCATGTTGAAAAGGGAAACATTCTCAATTGAATATTGATAGAAATATTCTTCTGAGAATTGAAAAATCCACGATTAAAATGAAGTTATTTTTTGTGAATGTCCAACAGAAAACAACTACTTCCCCGGCTAAAGCCACGCTGGACATTGAACTACATCTGATAGATATTCTGAAAAGGCCCTAACTCGTGGATTTTTCAATTCTCAGAAAAATCTTTCTATCAATATTCAATTGAGAATGTTTCCCTTTTCAACATGTTCATTCTCATTTATAAAGGTTACGAATTTTCATTAATAATAACACCGGCACACAAAAAAAAAAGTTGTCTGTGCACCGGGTGCCACCTATCTACGGGCATGTTTTTCGACCCGCTGAACACGAATTTCAAGTCAGTTTAGGCCGTCCGGGCTTCAATTTCGAGTAAATTGCAAAAAAACCCAAAAATAGCGAAAATTCGATATTTTGACAAGATAAAAAATTCTGATTCTGCAATAAATTTGGCCCATAGTCCCCTCAAACATTCATAAAACTGCAAAAAACCGATAAAATAGCAGAAAATTGCTGCTGAAAAAATGGATTTTACAATAAATTTCTTGTATTTTTTATTTCTAAAATACAAGATTAAGATCCAAGAATGTACACAAATTGAATTTTTAACGGTTTTTCGAGGGTATTGTACTGTTTCATTCTCAAATGATCTACGATGTGGATACCTCTTTTTCCACCTTTTCCTTTATTTAGTAAAAATTTGTCATCGTGTTGGAATTTCAACTTCTTCGAAGTGCAGACTTCATTTCATTGCATGATCGCTTGTACTTGCAACCAGGGCACCTCCTCGGGGTGACGGTGGGCAACAGAACCATCTGGCAGAGTCCCTGGGTTAACGGCGTGTGTGCCGTCATGGCAGGTAAAAGTGATGAGTACTTTACGATGCAGGGATTCGGAAACCCAGTATCGGCGTCTGGTCAGGGTGAGAAAGCAGGCCCGCAGGCGTCGTCATCCAGCGACTGCAGCTCTTCAGTAGTGGAAAACTTGGCTACTGGAGAGTATACTATTACAAGAAGCAATTCCCATCTATGCAATAAGAGTCCTGATCAATTTTGTTACGTTTGTGGGAAGTTTCAGCCGGTAAAAAACCGCAGAACGTTTTCAGATAGATTAAAACAAAATCCCAATTTTCTTCGATTTTTGTAATTTTTGATGATTTTTTACAATTTTTTTAGATTTAAAACGGTTTATGATTGAAGTACGATCGAAATTAGTATTTAACAGATCAAAATACATGAAAATTATGCTTGCATTAGATCTCAAATTTTTTTTTCTTGCCAAAACATCGAATTTTCGCTATTTTTTGGGGTTTTTTGCAATTTACTCGAAATTGAAGCCCGGACGGCCTAAACTGACTTTAAATTCGTGTTCAGCGGGTCGAAAAACATGCCCGTAGATAGGTGGCGCCCGGTGCACAGACAACTTTTTTTTTTGTGTGCCGGTGTAATTAGGTGTGCCGCTTTACCTACGTGTATCATTTTTAACTTTATGTATGCAGCGGCAACCAACGTCGCAGCAAAATATTTCGATCCAGATGAATTCAGACCGAGACGACGCAATTGATCTCTTATTTTCATGGCTCGTTGGTCTAGGGGTATGATTTCCGCTTAGGGTGCGGGAGGTCCCGGGTTCAAATCCCGGACGAGCCCATACTTTTTTTTAAATAATTTTCCAGGATTTTGGTAGTCTTTTTTCTGCAGATTATTCATTCATTATTGTCATACTACTTACAATATCCTCCACAATATTAGCTACGTTTGGAAATGTTTTGTTGATTTACGAATGTAATCATTATTGGAAACCATCAAAATACGATTTTATTCAATCTACCTATGTGCAAACCATTTCTCCAGATCCAGATCAAATATTCCGAATTCTCTCATAACTATATTTTTATGGTTATTACTATTTCAGCAATTGATTTTTTGTTGCCTGAGCTTCCTGAGTCTCAAGACAATGTCGTCGGATATCGACTTCTTTCCCGATACTAAAATAATAGAGTATTCGAAATGAAAGAATATTTTTGTCCTGACGGAATATGACTCAGTTATAGATTGGGAGGAAAATAATTTTTGGTGTTGTATAGGTAATAGGTTCCAAAAATACATTGCAGATAATCATAATGTTAACTGAAACGTTCTACATCTGGCCCATTAGCTCAGTTGGTTAGAGCGTCGTGCTAATAACGCGAAGGTCGCGGGTTCGATCCCCCCATGGGCCAATCTTTTTTTTTTCTTTCAAAACTTCACTGAAATAATGAGAATAAGGATGTTTTTTGGAGGATCACTTATTTAGTGGATAGAACTTATTTTGCTTATTTCATTTTACGAAAAATCGTCTCTGTAGTATATTTAAGGCTAGTGAAACTATAGCACGTTGGGTAATTTTCATCTGAAACTGAACTCAGATGCATCATCATTTTCCGGGCTTTTTTCAATATTTACACGGAAATGGATATGCTGGAATTTCAGATTAATTTTGAAAGTCAACAAGGTTACTTTCGGACATTGTTCTTAATTTATCAACCAACATATATATATATATATATATATATATATATATATATATATATATATATAACGTCAGTCTTCAGTTCGCCGTAAGACCAATTTTGAGCATCTTGATGATGATTTTATGACCCTAATGAGAGATCGCTGTCGTGATGCCTTGCAAAAGTATATGTTTTAAATGCTGTAAATCAAAAGTTTTCATTAACTATATATGTGTGTATTGCTTTGGTGTATACCACAAAAGTTGTGTAAACAGTAGGAAAAAAGATTTCACGTTTTTGCAAAGTAATTTATTGAGTTGTTGAATTTAAAATCTCTTCAAATCGAAACTGAAAACTGCCCTGATCGAAAAATAATTGCTACACGCTCGATGAATTTTGATAATATATAAATATAATTATATATTTCATTTCAACTTATTTAAACTTATCTTGTACATATATTCTGAATATTCCTAAGTTTCAAAGATTTTTTTTCAAATTACTCATTTATTACACTTTACTGGACTATTAATATTAGGTATTTTATCTCTATATGTTTGATACATTTATTGACGTACTCCTTGTTATTGTACTTATAGATATTCTCTCTTTGTTCTTTTCAACAAGTAAAATAAACATATTATTATTCTTATTTAGTTGAAATGACTGATAAATAGGAGAATTACGTTTATTTTTCACAAGTGGATAAAATTTATCTTATTTGAAATTAATATCTTGTCTTCCAATTATCCCCTTTTGACTCATTACGTGTATAACATATCATTTCAGTATAGATAAAGCACCTCACCCCTCTCATCAGTATATGACTCGAGGGCGCCAACTACTTACACACCCATTATTGAACAAATCACTGTCACAGAGGAGCTAAAATGTATAACACCACCCCTGAAAGCATAAAACCTATTACCAACAAAAACACTTTCAAAATGTACCTGAAAAAGTTCTTACCACAGACTCCCAGAACATTTTTTATTACCATGATAGAATCCAATGGTTGATAAAAAAAAATAGATAACTGTACCCTATTCTTCACACATTAAATTGTATTTTTATTTTATTCTATTGTATCTCATAGTATTTAACTATGGGTCTTTGTGTTTTATTGTATTTTTATTACTGTATTTTATTATATATCATGTATTTCATATTTTAGTATTTAACTGGATCTCATCATTCATTCTTTTTTAGTGGAACTTATGTATCTTATCTGTTTTGTTTATATTTATCTGTATTTTTTATATATTTATGTGTATTTTTTATAGATTTATCTGTATTTTTCCATTTATCTTCTGGAAAACAAGTGCTTGCACTTAATCCCTTACGACGTAGTAACTTAATTACTCTCGTCACCATCGTCCTAATAGATATGAAAGTTTTTCAAGACGTTTAATTTACCTGTATCTGAATACTGACCAGCTAAAGTGCTTCTTACTTTGAAAGTTGTAGACAATGTGATAACTTGATTAATCTCGTTCATCGTCTTAATGGATTTAAAAGGTTTTCAAGACGTTTCGAATGCTTGTAGCTGCAATCGTCTTCAGGGGAATACTGTATTCACCTGAAGGCGATTGCAGAAAAAATCAAGTAATCTTTGATGTGAAACGCAGTCGAAGACCTTACTAAAATCACACAGGGTAATTCCAGTTTGTGGACCAATTTCAAAGCCCTCGTCTACGAGTATGTCACACACCAGTTACCGAATGGCTTGAATTGTAGGACGGTTTGCCCAAAATCCACATTGCTGACCATAAATGAAATTATGCTTCTCGAAATACATAGTAAGACTTCTTTGATAATTATTAGAGGAAACCAGGGTTGAACTAAGTCATGACTTTTATGAAAAAGTCAAAAAAGTCAGACTTTTTGAAATAATTCGGACTTTTTTAAATTAATTCGCTTTGAAAAAATCAACTTTTATTTACTCAAACAAAAAAATCTCAAAACATAACATAACAAAACATGCAATTTTTGCAAAACAATCTGAAACTATTGATTGAATGACGAATGATAAATATAAATGCAACTTATTACTTATTCAGAATCTTCATTAGAAAAGTCAGTTTTCCGGCTTTTTCCACTCCTAGTCGGTTGCGTTCATCCGAATGTACCAATCCGAAGAATGAAAATATTCTTTCCACACCTGCGGATGAAGCTACTGCTGTCGTAAGTTGTTTGATGCTACTTTTTGCTGCAGGATCTAAATCTGTTAGTGAAAATGTTGACATCCACCACTCGATATATGTCATACTTGAAATAACAGAGTCTTGCATCAGGACCTCATTATAAGGGTATAACTTTCCATGGAATCTTAACAATACCGGTAACATGTTTGGAAACTCTGCACCTGCAGATTCCAAAGCCATTTGCTTTTCTTCTTCGGTTAAACTTATATTTTCCTTCATATTCGTTGGACTTAGCATGTGCGCAATGAAGTGGTACCTATGAACAGCTTGTGTGTACCTGGAAATAACCTTTTTTTTCGCAGTGCTGTCGTGTAGTCCCTCATTCAAATCGTTTATTGATTTTTTCCAAATAACAACAGACCTAGCAATTGTGCAATTCTCTTTTTGAATTTAAATCCAGTGCGCACGATATAGGTTTTATCGAGCCATCAGCTCTTCAGCATTACGTTTAATGGCTATGTTAGAAACCAATTTATTTATGTCATTATCAATATTATTGCGATGTTCTTCGCAAATTTTAACCAGTATGCCAGTTTTTCAAATATGCCCAAGTGAATCACATGAGCTGTTCCAACGTACCTCAATTGGCAATGGAAGTGATGATCCACCTTCAGAAGATAATAATGCTTTTGCCATATGGTTATTTCGGAAATACTTTATGATTCTCACTATATTGTTCATAACTCCTTCAACATTTAAATCTTTGGCAAGTAGATTTAATAAATGGGCCGACCAGCCATATGTAATTATATTTACATAATCACTTTTTTTTGTTGTTGTTGTATTTGCAGTCTCATTTTTGCCATACTAGAAGCATTATCTGTTACTACACTTCTTACAAAACATTGCAATTTTTCCTCAGAATCTTCAATAATTTTCAAAGTTAAACTTGTCAACTACTTACTGGTATGAGGACTACCAGATGTATCTGTTGTGTTAACCAAAAATACACTACCATCCTCATTTACAACACATGCACATATTATGGGCTCGTTTCTTATGTTGGACCATCCGTCAATACTCAAACAAGCTGTCTTATTTTCTAGGTAAATTTGACACTTTTCCATTTCCTCCTGGTAAATTTGATCCAACAAAGTATCCCCAATTAATTTTCTATTTGGAGGCTTGTATCCTGGATGTAGCATTCCCGAATACTTCATAAATTCGGGATGTTCCACAAATCTGAAAGCTGAATTTGTAGCGAAAATAAATCTGGCACACTGCCTATCAAATCTATCTTTTTCATTTGCTGTAGTTTTTATTATGAAGGAATTCAATGTTTTTCTTTGTGATTTTTGGATTGTACTGATTGTAGCTTCATTAAATGTTTTGCGAATTTTTGAAGTCGGCGGTTCTGCACAAAAATGTAAATCAATACATTGGTATCAATAGGAAATTTGAAACTTGAAAATATCTTCAAACACTGTAAATTTCAAATTAATTGAATAAATCGGTTTTTGAAAGCTCACCTTCTTTAGTAGATCCATCTTGTGAATAATTTGTAATTTTTCTTTTTATTACAGCTAACGGCATTTCCTCTTTCTCCTCTACTTCAGTTCCACTGATATCCTGTATAATTGTATTTGTCTCTTCAGGATCATTTTTACAACTACTTCTGTGTTTTTGCATGCGGCTAACCATAGCTTGCAATGTTTCACCGCATGATTTGCACACTGCTTTTTTGTTGGTTGGATTTTGTTGATTGCACTCCTCAAAATATTTCCAAATAGGATCCCTTTTTCGTCCACTAATTTTTCACACGTTAATAAACAAACTTAAACAGAATGTAACTTATTAAAATAATAAAAGTTTTGAAGTTTCAAGCACAATCGGTCCCAAAAATAGCCAAATTCCACGATAACACTATCTACTCAACACTCTACATCTTAATAGTAACGAATGCCGGTATTTTCGGGATCCCTCTTTGATTTCGGTTTTTCGGTGATTTCCGGAACCCGACGTGCGGTGCATTGTATTGTGTTGTGGGCACTCCACGGTTGTCGGATGTTCATGATGGTCAGGTTGCCATAATATCATCGGATTTTTCAGTTCAAACTAGTTTGAAATGTTTGAATTAAATGCGATTTTTCCCCATTGGAAAAAGTTTGAATTAATTCATGACTCTTTTAAAAAAAGTCCATTTGAGTTAATTCACGAATTAAATCACTGACTTAATTCATATGAATTAATTCGTGCCAACCCTGGAGGAAACCTATTATACAAGAAAAGAGGAAACCTATTATACAAGAAAAGAGGAAACCTATTATACCTACCAACAACAAAAACTGTCGATAACACAACCCCAAAATCTACCTACAACAAAAATCCATTAAGAAGGACTACCCGAAACAATTCGTCGGCTGGCAGCAAATAAAACTATAGTGTCAATGGTATGTATGATACAAAACTTTAGCATAGTGTATATGTGAAGTGGAAACTAGTGCATGAAGAACAATATAATAACTTCACTGGACTAATACCTAACGATATGGACCCTTACATAAAAGAGTTTACTATAGATAAAATAGAAACATATGATCTGGAAATATCCAAAGGAGCAAAGTAAGTATTAGAAGTAAATAAAATAAACACGTGTCTTTAATATCGATGACTATGAAACTTTGTATAATTCTGGAAATTATAATCAAAATAATGAAGTAGTAATTTTTATAAAAACAGAACAGTATGTATTTCAGGAATTATTAAACTTAAATGGTAGCAAGCTTCTTAGACTGAAAACTATCTGAGGAAAAAAATTCTTTTCAATAAATCCTTTCTACAGATCAACTGCTGGTGATGTGAATGTTTTATCGATGAATTGAGTGACATTTTAGAAAATGAAAATGCGATCACCGATTACAAGGTGTTTTTAGGAGATATTAATATTGACATATTGAAGGTAACAAATGATGCAAAAACCTCATTAGATAACCTAAGTGAACATGGTTATAGATCGGCTATTAACACTCCCACTAGAATACAATAAAACTCTTGCACACGTACAAAAAACTTAAATTATGATTCGATAGTACCTTTGACTATCTATCACAGACCATTACACTACCTTGATAGATAATCTTAAATGCTGGAGATACAAGAAAAAACAAAAATAATTATATTAAGCATATTGATAAAAAAAAATTAGCTGAAAATATTCGAATTGCCAACTGGAATGAAGTCATGTTAGAACCAGATATTGAGACTAAAACAAACACATTGATATATAATATACAGGAAGCAATAAAAATGAGTAGAATATACGTGAAAATCAATCATAAACAAAAGAAATGGAAAGCATGGATTACACCCTCACTGATCAAAGGTATTGATAAAATAAATAATAGTTTAAAAACTAAAAAACACGCTTCAATAGAAAACTTAACGAAAAAGTTGAAAATAATTTCAAATGAGTTTGAAATAAGAATACAGTGATTAACAACAAATTTATTTCATCGTAAAAAAGCGTGGGGTACTTGATGTCAATTGTTGTTAATATTTCATGGACAGATATTGGTAAAAGTAGAATCATTATGAAAATATCTTAAAAAGCACCCCACGATGAAATAAATTTGTTGTTAGTCACTGTATTCTTATTTCAAACTCATTTAATATTATTTTCAACTTTTTAGTTTAGTTTTCTATTAAAGCGTGTTCTTTAGTTTTTGGACTATTATTTATTTTCAACTTTTTAGTTTTATTTCTTAATATTTAATTTTTTTAACTATTATTCTCAAATTTTGAATAGAATCGGACCATAATCACAAAACTCGTCCACCATTTGGAGCCGCCATCTTGAATCATTCAATTTTGACAAAATAATCATAATCTCGGACCCCAAAAACCCCCACATACCAATTTTGGATAGAATTGGACCATAATCACAAAACTCGTCCGCCATTTTGGAGCCGCCATCTAGGATTTTTCAATTTTGACAAAATAATCATAATCTCGGACCCCAAAAACCCTCAGATACCAATTTTAAGAAGGACCTTAAATCACAAAAACTCGTACGCCATATTGGAGCCGCCATTTTGTTTTTTTTCAAACAAAAATTTCTTAATGCATTGTCACCGGAATTTTGTACGCCTGCCAAATTTCAAATCATTCGTACTTCTGGAAGTGGGTCAAAATCGCGCCCAAAGGAGTCGGTTACAAACATACGGTTACAAACATACAAGTGAAGCTGATATAAAGCGTGTAAAAACAATCTATATATTGAACTAAAAAATAAAACCAATAACGAAATGAAAAAAAATATATAAAAAGTGTAAAAGGGATATCTCGAGACAAATGAAAATCGCGAAAAAGGATTATTATAATAGAAAGGTGGACAAGGAAAAGACTCAACAAAAAAGTTATGGAAATTGGCAAATGAAATTATATCTAACATTGGAAACGATAAAATTCAATATATCACAGACGCTAATGGAATGATCAGCGAAAGTCAGCAAATAGCAAATATATGCAATAAGTATTTCATAAATGTGTGCAAAAATGCAGACGAAAAAATCAATAAACCTGATAACCATAGAGAGAAAAAGACTGTAAGCAACCACTCATTGTTTGTATATGCAACAACGGAAACAGAAATCAAAAATATTATTAAACATAATCTTAGAGCTAAAAAAGCCCCTGGGTACGATGGGATAAGCTCTGAAAGTGGATATCATAAGACTACCCTTTAGTGTGATAATTATTAATTCACTAGAATCAGGGCACTTTCCGACAGCTTTCAGAAATACTATAGTAACTCGAATTTTTAAAGCAGGAGATAAACATAATGTGACAAATTACAGAATTATATCAAGTCTGGCCAAACTTCTGGAAAAAGTGATGAAAATTAGAGTAAATAAATTCGTTGGAAAGAAAAACCTACTTTCCAACTCACAATTTGGTTTTCGGGACAAAAAATCGACAAAAGACCCAATATTGCTATTAGCGAATACGATCTATAAATGCATAGATAAAGGTGAACTAGTTAACGGTGTCTTTCTTGAAAGAGCAAAGGCCTTCGACATGGGAGTGCGGGATACGGCACATTGCTTATTCGAGAGTTATTTGAAAAACCGCAAACCAGAATAGAATAAATGATCAAATGAGTTATACAGAAGAAACAACATGTGGCGTGCCACAGGGTGCGGTTCTAGGCCCTCTGCTATTCACCGCCTATATGAATAATTTGTTTTTATTAGAAAATGGAAGTCAAATCATAAGTTTTGCTGATGACACTGTAATAATATACAAGGACACAAATTGGTACAACTTAAAACTGAAAATTAAAGTGACTTTGCCAATATAAAAACTTGGCTAGATAATAGGTAACTATCAGTAAATTTTGAGAAAACAATAAACCTACCATTTAGTAGCTTTGAGACATCTCTCCCAAATTTGGTATTAACCATAGGAGATTCCTTTGAAATAAAATACTTAGGTATTTTGCTGGATAGTTGTTTTAAATGGAATGTCCATGTTTATTACTCGATGCGAAAACTTATATGAATATTATATAGATATAATAAAAATAGTGGAATACCCGTAGTCTAGTGGAATCTCATATAAACTATGGCATCATTGGATGGAGAGGTGTTTCCAAAACACACTATAATGTATTGCAGGTGTCGCAGAACAAATTTCTAAAAATAACGCTCAATAAACATAACAGATATCCCACTGATCTGCTTTATTCCGAAACGAATATACTGGATGTTCGGCAGTTATTCTGTTTACAAGTATATATAAAACAATACACAAATATGGATGGATTAAAAAGTCACACACATGACTATCAAACAAGAAAAAAAAGTATGTTACACCGGCAATGAACAAATACATCGGTCAGAGGAGTTACATGTACTTCGGGGCAAAATTATTTAATAGCCTACCTGAAAACAAAAACACTGAACCAATTCAAGATCAATATAAAAGAGCACATTAGAAATATATCAAGAAAAGAGATACATGAGCTGATTGAATAACTGTAATAGATAACTCCATTATTTTCCTTTTTTCTTTTCTTAATTTCCTCTTTTATTTGAATATATATATATATATACGATTTGAAACTTTACAACTTATATACATTCTCATCCTTAAATTAGTAACTTTGCTCCTCATTTCCACACTCTAAATTATGTCTATTAACTTTTATATTACTACAATTATATTTTGCAATTTTATAGTGTATATTTATTTATTCATGTAGTAATTGGCACATATTGTCTATTTTGTAAATAATTCTGGGTGAATGAACATATTTATTATTTATTTTATTATTATAACCGATATTATCAAGATTGGCCGATTGAGCCCAATACTGGTATCAAATATGTTAGTGGATCTGTGATAATATTCATTTACTTTTACGAATGTTCCCCTTTGTGGACATCATAGCAACTGTATTTTTGTGAATATCTATTGCATTAACGACTTCGCTTTTGCAAACAGAAAAAGAAACGAATTTTGATTTTGCTGCAAAAGGACATTAGTATCTCTATCGCTAATTGTGAGGCGATCTGTAATCAATTCAGTAGCAGATGAAAAATAATTGATTAAATTATATTTCACCTAGTGACGATTGATGTAGGTCATTTTTTTTTTTTTAGAGGTTTTAATGAAAATGCTGGAGGCTATTTTTTAGACTCTCGTGTATTTCATATATATATATATATATATATATATATATATATATATATATATATATATATATATATATATATATAAATATATATATATATATATAAAACGGAAGAAATTTAATGGACATAGCCCCCAGCGAGAAGTGTTAACTGTAGACACGTGTTTCGGGCTCTCGGCCCTCATCAGTACGGTGAAGAAGTGCAAGGATGAACAACACTTGGTAGAAAACGACAAATCAACGGAGTCAACAAACAGGAGCCAGCCGCACATTTGTGGTTTCGGTTAGCAGACCCTGCATTCCAGGGCAACAACCAACGTCACCACGGAGGCAGCTATAGCTACCTGCGTGACATCCGAGTCCGGGATTATAGAAATGAATGGATAATATCAGGGGACTGGTAAACAAAACGGAAGAAATTTAATGGACATAGCCCTCAGCGAAGGTTAACCGTAGACACGTTTTTCGGGCTCTCGGCCTCATCAGTACGTGAAGAGTGCAGGGATGAACACCTTGGTAGAAACGACAAATCACGGAGTCAACAAAGAAGCCGCACATTTGTGGTTTCGGTTAGCAGACCCTGCATTCCAGGGCAACAACCAACGTCACGCTATAGCTACCTGCGTGACATCCGAGTCCAGGATTATAGATATGAATGGAAAGAATATCGAGGGGACTGGTAAACAAAACGGAAGAAATTTAATGGACATAGCCCTTAGCGAGAAGTATTAACCGTTTTCTACCAAGTGTTGTTCATCCTTGCACTTCTTCACCGTACTGATGAGGGCCGAGAGCTCGAAACACGTGTCTACGGTTAACACTTCTCGCTGAGGGCTATGTCCATTAAATTTCTTCCGTTTTGTTTCTTTCCATTCATATCTATAATCCTGGACTCGGATGTCACGCAGGTAGCTATAGCTGCCTCCGTGGTGACATTGGTTGTTGCCCTGGGATGCAGGGTCTGCTAACCGAAACCACAAATGTGCGGCTGGCTTCTGTTTGTTGACTCCGTTGATTTGTCGTTTCTACCAAGTGTTGTTCATCCTTGCACTTCTTCACCGTACTGATGAGGGCCGAGAGCCCGAAATACGTGTCTACGGTTAACACTTCTCGCTGAGGGCTATGTCCATTAAATTTCTTTCGTTTTGTTTACCAGTCTCCTCGATATTCTTTCCATTGATATATATATATATATATATATATATATATATATATATATATATTTTCTATTAACTATTGGAAGAGCGTCGCTGATTATTTTTAGAGTGGTGGAGAGTATCTGGCACTTCTCTAATGTGTTGTTGAAAAATTGCACAGGGTGTGACGAGTGATAAGTTGTGTGGGCTCTCAACGGGAAGTGTTTATTAACATAATATTTCAAAGTACCAGTCAGTGACTCGCTAAGAAAATTTATATCATCAGATTGTTTGGAAGTATTCAAATTGGTTTTTTAATATTCTTATTAAACGTTGACCAACTCTTGCTTTCCATTTGTAAGCCTATGCAATAAAATGTGTTCACTCTAAGTATATACTATCCCGACACTAAGTTAATTTGAAAAGTATCCAACACTTGGAGAGGAGATGGACTAGCTGCAACTTCAGTTTGGTCAGAATGGCTCTGGTTTGGAATGATATATTGCAACCATATCCATTTGTTTAACAAATACTGAATTGTTATATTGCAATCATTGTATATATTAAGTTCTCATAGAAATCATATCAATTATTGAACAAATGGCTAATCGTCACCGATTGAATTGTATTACGTGTGATGTTATATTCAATACACAAAATATGGCGCGACGATGGAGAACCAAATCAATTGAAACGAGAAATTGCCATTGAAGGACGCGACCAAAAGGGACTTCCACATTTCGCAGACATTGATAGAAATAGAATCTGTTTGACATGCAACCAATCAATTATTCAAGAGATTCATCACCTTCAAGAAGATCCAGGATGTTCGAGATTGAATATTTTGACACAATCCTCAAGGCAACGTGTCTCAGATGCAATGGTGTAGCTGATCTTCAAAGACTCACAATAGAATGCAAAGTCAACCTGTTCATAAATCAGAACATCTATATACCAGAAAATACCCGTTCCTGTAGAATTCATCTTGTTGATCGTGGGTTTTTATCCCTCATCGTACAGATAGGCTTGAGATATATCAATAGACCTGAAGGCGCGTTCTCACGAGTCGATTTTAGTTGAACGATTTCTTTTGGTCAACCAAAATCGAACAGAAATTTACTTGTAAACTTTGTATTTCGTTTTTTTTTGGTCAATTTTTGTTGAACTGAAAAAGTTTGACCCATTCAAAACGTCATAGGCGATTTTCAGACAAGTGGAAACGCGTTGGAAGCGTGTGAACTGTAGGCAGTCGAGTAGTTTTTGTATTTTGCTTCTTCTCTTAGAAATAAGTCCTTCAAATTGTTCTTCGGACATTCTCAAATTATGTTTGTATGCATCCTTGTCCTCCACAGCCAGCTACTTGAGCAGGGTTCCTGAAACCCCATTTTATTTCTTCGCAGTATCCAATTCCTGACCCAAAACCGACGTTTTCTAGATTTTTTATCAAATCTATCTGATTTCTTCGTTTAATAATTTGCAAATAGCTACTATGCCTGCCTAAACAATTTCGTTCGAAGCCATTTTAAACAACTACCGAATCAATTTTCGTTTACACGTGTGATCAAAAATTAATTTCGATTTTAGTTGGTCAACTTAAGTTGTGTGTTTGCTGCTATCATGTACTTTTCTCTGATATGATTGAATATTAAAACTGAAGATTAAAATGAATTTTTGATTAACTTTTTTCATGTTTTTTTCAGAGGGTCGCTTAGCTAATAGAATAAAAAAGAAAACAACAACTTACATGGCCAATTTGGTGCGAAATGCAAACAGGCAAATACATTGCGACAAAACAAAATGATTTGTTTCTAATATTAATAATAAGTTTCAAATTTCGTAATGGTTAACTACGTAACCGTATCATTCTTCGGATGAAATTTCAATCAACCAGTACAAAATATAACGATGGATAATCAAGTATTTAAGTGGACCACTGTAGACATATGTCGGTCTAATATATATTTTAAACTTATTTGCACAATGTTTACAATTTATGACCAAATTATAAAAAAAAAAAAAACAATTATATAAAAAAAATGTTCCGTTGAACAATGACGGTTGCGAATCTCTTGCGTCACGTAAAATATTAGTCGTAATTATAGCTCCAATTTGCGGAACTTTGCAATTATTTCAGCAGTTGTGAAAATGCAAATAATGTATAAAAGTGAATAAATAGGTTCCGTTTTCCATATGAGGTTGCAAAGTTACATATCTACTGAGACCGATATTATCTTTATTTGCAACCACAATAAAAACTTTTGTAATAATTTCAATGTTTGTGTGTATTGAAAATGGTAGCGTCAATAAAATAGTTTGATAAATAAATGATGCGTTTTTCAGAAATGGTTGCAAATTTACGTGGATATATTGATTTTTTTTTTCGTTCACTTATTCAATTTTCAGAACTTTTGTAATTTTTTTGAACAAATTACAATGAAAAACTTAAACAAATGACAAAGAACAAGGTTACGTACTTTTTACAAGGTTGGAAACTTAATGCATGTTGTAAAACATCATTACTATCGGTATGTCTAGTTTGCAGAACTTTTGCAATTTTCAATGCAAAAATAAAGCATGAACAGGTTTTTTGCAATTACATTCCATTGAAGTTTGAAAACTTTTGGAATTAATGTTAATTGATTGTCTATATCTACTGGCCTAAACCACCAAAGTTTTTATTTTAAGCTTGTTTCAAATATCAAAAACATAACAAGCTCAAAGTTTCAAATATCATAAAATTAAACGTGATTCAATCTCCATTAAAAATTTAAAAACCTATATTCCTATAGCTCTGATGTAAGGAACTGACTGCTATTGAACTTTGGACCCGTTCAGATTTCAACTCTTTTCTAGGCTCCGAAAATCCCGAACGTTGTACCGAACCTTTTTCAGATTCATGTTTTGAGTAAGATCATTCATATAAATAGTTTTTTTTTATTTTATTATCGTATATTTTCTATCCCTGTACCTATATGCAGAGGGTAGTATAATCAGTTCTTCCATGGTTGAAACGTTGAGTCAATTTATCTCCAATAAAATTTTCCATTAGTTTCACAACCGAACTAGAAAACACCCCGAATTCCATTCAGTTCATTTTCCGGGAGATCTCATGCATTGAACCGCAATGGCGACCCGTCCCGGAAGGTGTATGTCTACAGAGGAGGCGCTACTGATCAATAGCGTTATCGACTCCTGCTGGAATTCCGTATTCCTGCTGAATTTTCCCGTATTTGCAGCCATCGGTTTACTCCTCGCTTTCCTGCTACCCTGCTCCGGGCCGATCAGTAATCGACAATATTCGATTGGAAAATGGTATTGACAGTATTTGATGGGTTAGTTTCGTCATTTATCAATCACCATATAAATAGAAAAATGAGATTGCAGTTTTTTTCCGTGACTGTGGTAAGGAATACAGAAAATACATTTCGAAATGCGAACGCTACCTGTATAGGTCATTTTCGGTGTGTTGAAAGTCTAATCATTTTGGGAATTGATAGGAACATGTGCGGGTATCGATAATCCTAAGGCATTTCTGGTCTCCCGATACTTGCCTATTGGTTATATCGTTCGGGATGTAATCGAATTGATTCGGGAGGGTTCCTGGGGAAAATAAAGTGATTTATCAATAGCGTGTTCACATCTGCCGCATTGAGATATATTTCTGCAAAATTCAAGCAAATCGGTAATCAGCATAACAGGGCGTTTTACCGAATGAGTCCCGGGCCCTGGAGATTTTCTAGATGTTTACAGATCATATACGGGGTGAGTCGGAAGTACTTTGACAAACTTCAGGAGGTGATTCCCCACAATATTCTAATATGAATTGTCCAAATAAATATAAATCCGGAAACGCTTCGTTTCCAAGATATAGGGTGTTGAAATTTTATTTTTATTTTCGTTTTTTTCGAATAACTTTCGAAATATCGACCTTAATTGAACGAAAATTGGTATTCAGAGGTTTTTTGAGGTGTCGAATTCGAACTTGATGTTATTATTGCTCTTACTCGTAGGGGGCGCCACCTTAACGTCTTTTTCTTATTTGAAGATTCATAACTTTTTTGGGCGTACTTCTAGCACATTTTGCAGTGAAAAAGTCAATTTCTCTATCATATCTACGTAGAAAGCTACCCTCGTTACAAGTCGCTATAAGCAACAGTTCTCTAGATTTTGGACATGAAAATTTCAAGTCGATTATTTAATAATCGATGCGTGTTGAAGTTATTACCATTATTTTGTATTTTTCACAAGAATGCTCAAGAAATGAATTTGACGTTTAAGTAGGTAGTTTTGGTTTTTTGTAGGGGGCGCCACCTATTCTATCCCATTTAACTCGTTTGAAATAGTTATTTTTGTATCAAGGGTGCAAAATCTGTATTTGTTTTAATAAAATTTGCAAGAAATATCAATATTTTATTTCAAGAAATTTTGGATATGTAGAATGAAATGAAATAAAGGAAACTAAATTCTATTCAAACAAATCATTCAAAGTGTCCACCTTCAGCGAAGATATAGGCATTCAGTCTTCTAGTCATTGAATCTCGTACCCGCTCAAAAATTATTGGTGTTTCTTATTGTTTCACAGGCGTCTACTATTTGGTTTCTTAGATCTTCCTCGTTTGCTACTGGAGTTTTATAAACAAGTGACTTCAAATTTAAAAAAAAAAAACTAGCGGGCTTAGATCTGGGGACCTTGGTGCCCACGCCTGGTTAGGTTCTTCTACACCCCTACCGATGTAATGTAATGCTCATCACCACAAATAGGCCGCAATTTGTAAAGCCCACAGAATTAAAAATGAATACAACCACCTTAGATATATCAGAAAACGTAAAATTTCTGGGAATGCAAATTGACGACGTCTTGTGTTGGGACCATCACGTTACGTATATCACCACCAAACTGAATTCGGCATGTTACAGCCTGAAGATTATTGCAAACTATACGAATTATGTCACTATCAAAACTATATATCATGCAACTGTAGAATCTGTAATACGGTATGGTATAATTTTCTATGGGAATAGCAGGGATTCAAACACAGTTTTTACAGTTCGAAAAAGATCTTTAAGAACTCTTTGTAGACTGAAAGTTGGCGATTCTTGCAGGGGAAAATTTAGAACTAGTAAAATTTTAACCTTCTATGGAATATTCATACAAGAATGTTTATTATTCCTTTTCAAAAACAAATCTCAGTTTGAGTATCTAAAGCCACTATCTAAATACAGTACAAGGAATACTTTCTACAACTATCCTCAACATAAATTAGCATCCACTGAAAAAAGCGCTCTCTACAACTGCATAACATTTTACAACAAACTACCCGCTAACATAAGAACTATAGAAACGTTGTCTCTATTCAAGAAAATTTTTTTTATAATACTTCTGGAGATTGAACCATACTCAATCAATGATTATCTTTCTGCCAATTTATCTCAGTAATCTTAAATGTATGTGACGATTGTTTTAGTTAATGTTGCCTTATATTGTCTGTTATATATATTGTGACATTAAAATTTATTTATTATTATCATGTTTTAAAAACTACCAGTCAGGCCCTTACTTCCGAAGCTCCGACCCATTCGGAAGGGCGCGCTGGTTACATAAACCAATGACCTCTCCCCACACCCGTGAGGTGAGAGATCATTGGGTCCGTGAATCATGTGTCCTGAGCAGACGTAACGATCCGAGAATGACTGCCTTCTGCATGCGGCCGGCTAGAGATTCTGCCGATTTACGGCATGCCGGTATAATTTCCAGGTTTGAGAGTAGCGTTGGCATCATTCCACCAAGGGCCCCTATAATCAGAACCACTATCTTTACAGAATGGTCTGGATAGAGTCTGCGGAGCTCGAAGAGTAAATCTCGATACTTCGTCCGTTTCTCGTCCTCTTTTCGCACGATATTCGTCTCGCCCGGAGCCGAAAACTCTATGACGTATATCGTTTTCTGCTCGCGGTCGAAGAGGACTACATCAGGCTTGTTGGCTTGTATTTGCCTGAGGGTGGGGAATGAGTAGTCAATAAATTCGGCACTTCTCATTCTCCACAACGGACTCAATATCCCCCGGAGCGTAGGGCAGCACCGGTGTCTCATCAATACCGTACGAGTGTCGTAAATGATAATACAGCACTCGTAACGCCGCGTTATGACGATGGATATAGGCTGAGATCGCATATGCTGTACATGCTGACAGCAAGTGCATGATGGTCTCAGGCGCTCCACGGCAGGCCCTGCATCTCGTGTCAGGGACCTCTATACCCATCACGCGGTTTCGGTAGACGAGGGTTGAAAACACCGTCCTGGCAAGCCATGATGAATCCCTCAGTCTCCGACTTGAGTCCACCTGACCTAAGAAAAGCAAAGGTCAGCCTTTCGGATAAGCCGTGGTCTTCAATATGTTTGTAGAAGATTCCATGCATCGGCTTATCCTTGTGGAGCTGCAGATGTACAGTATTCTCTGCAGCTTTTATGTGGACTCTCCTTCGAGCGGGCTCCAACTCGGTGATAGAGTCTTGGATATCCCGCTCGGTGTCGAATACAAGACCGAGTTCATCGGCTGCACGGATTGCTGCCTTAAAAAGAAACGCTCCTTTCCCTGCAATCTCATGGTCTTTGACCATGCAGAGAAGGGGATCCAAGCTCCTGATGACTTTACAGGCTCCATCCAACACCATCCTGTTGTGTAGACACTCCAAACTCAGAAGTCCACGGCCTCCTTGTTTTCGGGGGAGGTACAACCGTGGAACGGACGATTTCGGATGCAAACTACGATGTAGGTGCATCATTTTGCGAGTCTTCACGTCGATTCCGCGCAGCTCCTCCAGGGTCCACTTCACTACTCCAAAGGAGTAGATCAGTATCGGAACGGCAAGCATGTTGGTGGCAGAAACTTTGTTCATGCCCGACAGTTCTGATGACCAGATCTGCCGGAGTTTCTGCTGATACTTGCCGCGGAGAGCGTTTTTAACCGCCACTACCTCTTGGGTGCAACGTTGTTGCACTCCTAGGTAGGTATACGCCTCTCCGGCATCCAGATGGCGGAGGATACTTCCATCTACCAGCTGCGCGTCCTCTCCATAATCCTCGCATCGTCCTCTTCTGAGATGAACCAGTGCACATTTATCCATCCCGAATTCCATACCGATAGCATGCGTGTACTCTTGCACCACCCTCAGAGATTGCTGGAGATCTCCCTCACCCGAGGCATAAAGCTTCAGGTCATCCATATAAAATAAATGGGTGACCTTATGCCTTCGGTCTCCGGGGGCACCACAGTTGTAACCACGGGTTTTTCTGAGCGCAACGGATAATGGCATAAGTGAGATGCAAAAAAGGAGGGGGCTGAGGGAATCCCTTGGAACACCCTCTCCTAAAGATAACCTGCTCCGTTTGGACTTTGGCTCCACCTGATGTTATGGTGAAGCGAGTCTTCCAGAGTGGCATCAACTGTTCAATGCATCTCACTATTTGATCGGGTACCGCAAGGCATCTGAGCAAATGCAAGATCAACTCATGCGATGTTGAATCAAATGCCTTGCGGTAATCGATCCAGGCCATCGAAAGGTTGCGCTTATACTGCACGGAGTCCTGCGTGATACATCTATCGATCAGCAGGTTCTCCTTGCAGCCAGCAACACCTTTCTTTGACCCTTTCTGCTCATATATCCGTTCGTACACCGTGTCAACTGCGAGGAGTATTCGCGTGTACAAAATGCGCGTAAACAATTTGTAACACGTGTTCAAGCATGTTATCGGTCTGTAATTCTTGGGATCAGACAAATTTCCGTTCTTGGGGATTAGCACGGTTCGCCCTCGACAAACCAAGCCGGAATCTGCTGCTTTCCACTAAGCCACGAGTCGAAAACTCTGGCTAAGTGGTGGTGGGTACTGGGAACTTCTTCCACCACAAGTTGCACAACCCGTCTGGGCCTGGAGCAGCAAAGTTCTTCGAGCCCTGTAGAGCTTTCCGAACTTCTTCCGGGGTTATCGGTTGGCGCAGTTCAATGGGATGAGGTTGCTGAAACCTCCTACAGAAGGCTCCAAACTGCGTCAGGGCTGGAGTGTCTATGTTGAGTGGCTGCGGATATTCGTAAATCTCCTTCCAGAAGTTTTCCACCTGATCAGCGGTCGGCGGGTTTTCCACAACAAGCGGCGGTTGCTGGAATAAGCGGGAGGGTTTCTCGCGGAACTGTTTGTTTTCCGCGATTCCTCTCGCTCGCCGTACTAGTGATTTTTTCGCAGCCACTAGCATTCGTATCCTATCAAGGCAGTGTTGTTTAATGGTTAACAGCACTCCTTGATTCAATGTGTGATGGACTCGTCGCAACTTAGCTGCGATTCGCCGCACCGTTAGCGTAAATGGCCTATTGGCCACTACGTAGTCCATCACACATTGGATACGAGATGCGTGTTGTCTCGCCGACTTGATTTTGGCTTCCATCTTTGTATGGTCTCTCATGCCTTCTAGTCGAAGACGCTTTTCTGCGGCCCTGCGTGTTCTGTATTCTGGTAGCCTTCTGGAAGCGCTTCACGAATCTCCGCATCCACTCGAGCCAGATCTTGAGGCTTCAGGGGCTTCAAGTGCGGAGCACCCTGCGTGTTCTGATAATCTCTGTTGGTGGAATATTGATACCTGCCACCTCTTCGGCTGGTTCGACTCGTGGCACTTCTGCCACTTCGGCCACTTCGTTAACCTGCCTAGGAGGCGGTCTCACATAGCCACGGCTACGAAGGTGAGATACATAATCCCGCAGATTTTGTGAGGAAAATGCGGCATACTCTGGGTGTGCCACGCACCACAGAGCATGCATTCGCGCCATGTATCCCTTCGGCCGGGCTCGCTACTCTCATAGCAACGCAGAAGGCCGTCTCTCATTTCGTCTGTCCACTCAGAACGTTGTCCATTGCGTAGGTCGTCATTAGGCTGTCCATCGATTTGGGCCCCACCACCTTGCCGTTGACCTCCATCCGGATGAGGTCGGTTGTGGGGCCCTGTTCCTCCTTCTGGGAACCAGAGTATGATCCTGCGAGGGGGTTAGCCCTAGCAGAAACACGGCCGACACCAGAGGAAGTGTTTGCTTTTTTCCTCCCGGATGCGCTTAAGCTGCCGGTCCGATTTTGCATCCTAGGCTGGGTTAAGTGGTGGCGCCACTCACCAAGGTCATTGCTGGTGTTGATTGACTTATCCCTGCTTATTTTATTATTATTATTATTATTATTATTATTATTATTATTATTATTATTATTATTATTAATTATTATTATTATTATTATTATTATTATTATCATTATTAATATTATTATTATTATTATTATTATTATTATTATTATTATTATTATTATTATTATTATATATTATATTATTATTATTATTATTATTATTAATATATTATTATTATTATTATTATTATTATTATTATTATTATTATTATTATTATTATTATTATTATTATTATTATTATTATTATTATTATTATTATTATTATTATTATTATTATTATTATTATTATTATTATTATTATTATTATTATTATTATTATTATTATTATTATTATTATTATTATTATTATTATTATTATTATTATTATTATTATTATTATTATTATTATTATTATTATTATTATTATTATTATTATTATTATTATTATTATTATTATTATTATTATTATTATTATTATTATTATTATTATTATTATTATTATTATTATTATTATTATTATTATTATTATTATTATTATTATTATTATTATTATTATTATTATTATTATTATTATTATTATTATTATTATTATTATTATTATTATTATTATTATTATTATTATTATTATTATTATTATTATTATTATTATTATTATTATTATTATTATTATTATTATTATTATTATTATTATTATTATTATTATTATTATTATTATTATTATTATTATTATTATAATTATTATTATTATTATTATTATTATTATTATTATATCATTACTGAAATAAAATTTATTTATTATTATTATTATTACCGATCCATCGATTTGGATAGACAGTGTTAAGGAATTCCCTGTCTACAAATATCTAAAATGGGCCCGAGCCCCCTCATGCATAAACCACATGCGGATACGAAGTTGCGCCATTCAGTCGGAACGGAAGAAAGAGAGGACCTATCAAGTAATTATCAATTATTGCCGCCCATACATTTACATAAAATTGATACTGATAATGTCTTTCACTAACTGCGTGCGGATTTTCCAGAGCCCAAACATGGTTATTATGAAAGTTTGTGATAGCATTTCGGGAGAAGTTTGCCTTGTCCGTGAAGAGTACATATTTCAAAAATTGAGGATTTCCAGCCAATTTTCTCAAAAACCACTGACACATAGTAATTTGGTGTAAGTCTCATGGCAGAAGAGCTTGTACCCTTTGAATATGGTATGGATAAAACTGTTGATCGTGGATAATTCTCCAAACTGTGGACTGAGTAGAATTGAGAGCTTCAGCAATTATTCTTGTTCTTGTTTCTGGATTCTCGTCGAGAGCGTTCAAAACAGCTTCTTCCAATTTTGGGGTTCTGACTGCACATGGTCTTCCAATAATATCAGCTGCCCTCTTAAAGCTACCTGTTTCTGCCAAACGACGGTGGAGACTGGTAAATGTTGGAGCTGAAGGCAGTACTAGATTAGGAAATCGCTCCTAGTAAATACATCTTGCTTCGCGCGCATTGCCATCCGCAAGGCCATAAACAAAATTCATATTGGCTAAATAGTATTATTTTTTAAATAATCCATTTTTTCAAAATTAGTATTTTAAAACTTACAGAATCTTTAACAAAACGTTTAACTGTCACATAATATGTTATTACCAAAACTACTTACTTAAACGTCAAATTCATTTCCTAAGCATTCTTGTGAAAAATGCAAAATAATGGTAATAACTTCAACACGCATCGATGATCAAATAATCGACTTGAAATTTTCAAGTCCAAATATCTAGAAAACGGTTGCTCATAGCGACTTGTAACAGGGGTAGCTTCTTTACGTAGATAGGATAGAAAAATTGTTTTTTTACTGAAAAATGTGCTAGAAGTACGCTTAAAAAAGTTATGAATCTTCAAAAAAGAAAAAGACGTGTAGGTGGCGCCTCCTATGAGTAAGAACAATACTAACATCAGGTTCGAATTCGACACCTCAAAAAACCTCCTAGTACCAATTTTCGTTCAATTAAGGTCAGTATTTCGAAAGTTATTTGAAAAATACGATAATAAAAATAAAACTTTAACACCCTGTATCTTGGAAACGAAGCGTTTCCGGACATATATTCATTTGGACAATTCATATTAGAATATTATGAGGAATCACCTCCTGAAGTTTGTCAAAGTACTTATGATTCACCCTGTATAAATCTGTTTTTTATGATTATGTGAAGATAAAATCAAATCGAATATCACTATTATGGTAAAGCCCCACCTTCGAATACATTTTTTTTCGGGGGTAATAACATAAGAGATCATTTTTTTATCGATAAATACATGTTTAAAAGCTAGGTAGCTTTTTATCATTGAAAATGACTGTTGATTGGTCGATTTTAAGAAATTGAAGAAATCTCATTGGTTCTTAGAATAGGCGTGTATTAATCAATTTAAATTAAAATTCTGATTAATCACAATCAGAGATAAAAAATCAGATCCCTTGGCATGTTTTTTGTTAGTCAATATTGAATCGCAGTAGACTTCCATTTAAACATGGGTGCAAAACTTGATTTCGATTGATGAATTGAAACAAATCAATGTACCATGAAAACGTATTGTCGAATTCGACGTTTCGTTGAAATCCACAAACAACTCTTTGCCAATTTTAAGAAAACGTTATCTCAGTTGCAAACATAAAACTGGAGGGCATTTTAGAGTTATACGTTGTAGAGTTTAATATTGAAAGCCTATTAGGAGCAGAAGGAAATGAAACATTAAATTTAATTAAACCGGTTGATGCTGTCAGGAATAATAATGTAATGAATTATAATGATTTGATAAATGAAAATAATGATGTTCACAGGATTGGGGTGTTTACCAGATGAATATAATATCGAATTGGAACAAAATTTTGTAGCCGAAGTTCACACACCTCACAAAGTGCCTACTCCACTGTGGAAAAAATTCAAGAAATCATTAGTTGAATTGAAATAATCAGAAATAATAAGAAAAAGTAACGGAACAACGGACTGCGTGAATTATATCGTGGATGTGAAAAATAAAAAGATGAAACTCTACGAATCTGTTTAGACCCTCGCAATCTGAATTAAGATGTTGAACGAGAAATGTTTCATTGATTTGTTTGAAAATATGAACAGGATGTTCATAAAATCAGATGTGGAATCATCTGCGACTGAAAGATGAACTTTAGTCACTATCTTCCATCGTTCAAAATAACTATCCTCTTGTAGGATATTGAACGGGAAAATTATCAATCAAATATTGAATAGAAAGATTTTTCTGTGAAAAATTCTGTAAAAAATTCACGATATTTTTTTTTTGAGTTAGGGTCCTTTCAGAATATCTATTAGATGTAGTTCAATGTCCAGCGTGGTTTTAGCCGGGGAAGTAGTTGTTTTCTGTCAGACATTCACAACAAATTACTTCATTTTTATCGTGGATTTTTCGATTCACAGAAAAACCTTTCTATTCAATATTTAATTGAGAATGTTTCCCATTTCAACGAAAATTTTTTCATATTCCCATTGTTGATTGAATCATTTTTGAATTGGCAAGAGCAGAAATGTCAGTTTTAATTATCAGAAATCAAGTTATTAGGGCATACTTTCCCAAATTATGGTTATTTTCCCAATCCCGAAAAAATGTCCGCAATAAATAATTTTTCTGAACCAAAAAAACTATAATTTAAAAAACTGAAGAACACGCTTATATATCAATAAGGACTAAAAAGTTAAAGATAATGAGAATAAAGTCATTTACCAAAAAATGCCCACTTATATAAAAAAGCGTGAGGTATTTGATATCAGTTATGTTAATACCATTATGAAAAGTAAGTGAAGAGCACCCCGCGCTTTTTTTACATAGAAGGAAATTTTTTGGTAAATTGCTTTATTCTTAAATTTTTAGTCCTTATAATAATAATATTATTTCTTTCCTTAAGACAGGACAAACAGTAAGCACAGTGTACATGCAACATATAAAAGATAAAATTATTTAAATAATAATAATAAAATCTATATCGCATTTCTTCAGACATGACGTTTTGAAAACTTTTCTATTGAAGAGAGGCTATTCCTGATCAACAACTCCTTCAATATCGCTTCGAAAATATATATTGAACTATTTTCTTTGATGTTATCAGGGAGTAAATTATATATATTTGGTGCCATGGAATTGGGATCATTATGAGTTATCCGTATTCTCGAAAATGGTACAATGAAATTTTCTTTAGTACGGGTATTGTAACCATGCTTGGTGTCATTCCGGAGAAATTCATTCTTGTTTTTAAACAAATACAGACATTGTTCTAAAATGAAGATTGACGGCAAGTTTCAAATTTTGAGATCTTTAAATACATTTTTACATGAGGTCCGATGGATAAGTCCCAAAATTGAGCGAATAATACGCTTTTGCGCGATGAAAACATTTTGTGCTGAAGTTGATGATCCCCAAACGGGGACACCATATCGAAGCCTACTTCCAACTTGTGCATAATAGAGCTGCAACAATTGATCAAGGTTTAAAATTTCTCTTATATTTCTGAATTTATAAATAATTATGTTGAGTTTTGAAACAAGGTCTTGACATTGCGATGTCCAATTGAGGTATGCATCAACATTCAGTCCTGGTAGCAACTGTAGAAATTTCAGGACATCCAAATGAAATTTTTTCAGAAAACCCCTCTGGGTTGTGAAATTTCAGGCTCTGTGTTTTCTCGATGTTGAGAAAGAGAAAGTTAGCCGAAAACCAGTTATTTATTTCATTCAAAGTGGTTTCATATTTTTCTCTCAACGAGCTTTCTAGAAGGTCAGATATTATGAGAGAGGTATCATCTATATACACTGTGAAAGAGCTTATCAATATCATTTATGTAGATGATGAAAAGGATGGGGCCCAATACTGATCCTTGGGGGACTCGCATATCATTTTGCATATGCTTGGATGATCTATTCTGTAATGAGACGTATTGCTTTCTATTACACAAATATGACTGTATCCATTCAAAAGGAGTGCCTCTTATACCGTATCGATAGAGCTTGTCTAATCGAATGCCATGGTTTACACAGTCAAATAAATGCCCTGCTTAGATCACAAAATATCCCAACAGGGCACTCGCCAGCTTCAATGGAATCAATTATTTTGTGGTGGTACGAATGTAGTGCTGTTGTCGATTTTTTGTTAATAAAACCATGTTGGTTATTTGACATGATTTTTTTGTCGTCAATAAAAGATGAGAGTCGATATAAGTAACTTCATTTGAACACTGAAACTGCAGGGTATCGTTATGGTGCCATAGTTTTCAAGTAGTTGACGACAATTTTTTTCATGATTTGGAGTTATTTTACCATTTTTCAACATGTCCGAGAAGACTCCCGTAGTGAAAGATAGATTGACTAAAAATGTCAGTGGCTCTAGGATCGCAGATAAACTTTTTTTAACTATATACATTCGAACATCATCAGATCCTGATGAGTATTTATTTTTTAGCTTGAGTTGCAACAAATTAAACAAATCAGATTCATCATAAGTTTCAAGAAAGAAATAATTTCAAGTTGAATCGCTGTTTTTCATGAATTCATTATAGTCCATCGCATCTGAATATGTTCAATGACAGACTTAGGGACTTCCAAAAAATAGTAGTTTAATAAATCAGCCAATTCTAGTGGATCTTCTACTAGATTATCCTCATATTCAATTGAAAAATCTTTTTTTAAATTTTTTTCTGCTTGTTCGATAACTGCTATGACTTACCATATAGATTTGGAGAGATTATCAGAATCTTGTTTCAATAGTATTTTTTGTTGTCGTTGAGATTAAATTATTATGTACTTTTTTCTTCGCGGTGTATAATTCGGAATATTCCGGGTAATACTTTTTCAGATTGAAGAGTTGTCCCGCAAATTCTAACTGGATTTGCGTATTTCTGGTGTTACCCAGCTTTTATTTCTATTTTTGTTTCAAAAATTAGATTTATACGGAAAATGTATCCAAAAGTAATGGGAAAATATGCAACAGAATTTTTCAAATGCACGATCTCAGATTCAGAATGAACCTCTTTCCAATTTTCCTTTCGTAGATCACCGACAAATTTTTGGTTATTTGAGTCTTTGTATGTTCTTTTGAACTCACGATATTGAAGGTTGCATTCAGTGGTCCCCTCGAAAACAAACAACAATAGATTAGATTAGATTAGATTTTATTGTAATCTCTTTGGTATACAGCATGTACATGAGATAAGTCAAGTTCGGTAGTTGAAATTACATTCAGAAACAGTACTAATTTACAAAATACAAAAAAGGTTATAATTTCCAAAGGATCTACCACCTGACGTTATGGAATTCATTTACGGAGGAGAAGCAATTTTCAAGCAGAAATTGCTCAAGTTCTTCTTTGAATTTTTTGTGATCGTGGATTTTTTTTATGTTTCCTGGAAGGTAATTGAAAGCATTGGCTCCCGCATAGCGGGGGGATTTTTTATATTCCATCTGTTTGAACCGTTTTATGTAGATGTTGATACCGGATCGGGTTGAATACTCACAGCTTTTGTAAAGGACGCTAAGTTTTGGTGAACATGAGTTAATATTTCATACAAATAGATTCTGGTCAAAGTAATAATTTTATATTTGTGGAAGTAGTCTTTGCAGGATTCGTTATAGGGCATATTGAAAATGAATGAAAAAATCTTTTGTAGTTTAAATATACTTCCACATATTGTCCCCAGATCGTAATATTTGTGTTAAGTATTGAGTAGATGAATGAGTAATACATGTTGAGGAGATGATTTTGATTAAAATTGTTTTTTAGGGTCATGAAAGCGAAGTACATTTTATTTAGTTTGGTACACAAGAAGTTTGTGTGTTCTTTAGAATATAGTTCACTATCCAGTTGTGTTCCTAGAAACTTTGTATAGGTTGAAAATGTCAGTGTTGTTGAATCAATATTGAGTTTGATATTATTTATTTCTTTATATTTGTTGAGGAACTCTACAGATACAGCTTTTGTTAAATTGTAATAGCACCAGTCCGTGAAATTCTTTATTACATGTGATAATTTGTGTTCTAAGCCCTTCATGCAATCTGATGCTACAATAATAGTGGTATCATCTATCATTGAATATGGAAGATCATTCATATACAGAAGGAAAAGGAGGGGTCCCAGAACTCCCCCTTGCGGAGTGCCAAGTTCTGTTGGTTTTTCGTCTGAGTAGGTATCTTCTATTCTGACTTGAATTTTCCTATCGGTCATGTATGACTGGATCCATCTGTTTATGGTACCACGGATTCCAATTTTAACTAATTTTTCACACAGGAACTTTGGATTAATAGTTTCGAATGCTCTGGTGAGATCAAAAATATACCACAAATAAATGTTCCTTCATCGATGTTCTCATGTATATATTGGACCATTTCAGTAGAGGCAGTTTCGACTGACAAGTTTTTTCGGAAACCATGTTGGCATGAAGTAATTAATTTTTTTTCATTTAGGAAGTCAACTATTTCATCATAAACAGCTTTTTCGATTAGTTTAGAGAAGGATGTTAGTACACAGATCCCTCTATAATTATCCATAATATTTTTTTCTCCCCTTTTGTGTACTGGGATAACTTTTGATGTTTTCAATTCGGTTGGAAATTTACCTTCACAAATAGAAGTGTTGATGATATCGGCTAGATGATTCGAAATTATGAAACATCTCTCGATCAATATCTTAATTGGAATTTCGTCGATTCCATTGGAATATTTATTTTTGAAATTTAAAAGAATATTTTCGATTTTGAAATGATCTATAGGCAAAAAATACATGTAGCGGAGTGTTGAGATTTCTGAAGTAGTAAACATATGGCTAGGTAGGTTCATATCATCGATCTGTTTTTTTGAGGAATACTGAGAAATGGTTGGCAAAGAGGTTGAAAACATCCATGGTGTTTGAAATAACTTCATTTTCGATGTCACGTTAATGTTTCCATTTATTTTCTTTTTTTCTATTTTTTCCTAATAAAATTTTTTTTTTTTGGAAATTTTTTTTAATTTTTTTTTTGGTTTTTTAATGGTTTTTCGAAGCCAATTTAAGTGTTTTAATTTATCTGTTTCAGATAACAGCTCATCTGAAAATGTTATTTTCTGTTTTACGTAATCATTACTTGAACATTTAATTTTTGTTTCCTAAAACAAATTTCGAAACCCCATTTGAAATGGTCGACGAATTCTTTAAACATTTCATCAATATTTGATGTCTTTTCAGTATGAATTTACTGAGTCTATATTTGAATTCCTCAACTGACTGTTTATCGTATCTCTAACCTCTTTTTCCTCTTGATTTCCTTTTTTTTTTGTCTCAAAAGATCGGAAAATCCAGGGTTTATAACATTTGTTGAATAATCATTAATATTTGTGATAATATAATCTATGTCACTCTCTGTGATTTTTTCACCGTATTTTCCTATGCTACTAGCTTCTTTGCTGAATGATTGAAGTTGGTATGAGCTGATAAGATCATGTAGTTGTTTATACTGGAAATATGTGAGATCTAGAACGTTTATATTTAAGTCGCCACATATTAATATCTGATAGTAGCTTTCAAAAGTAATTCATTGAATTTTTGACAAGAATATATCAAAACTGCCTCTGGGAGGTCTATATATTGAAATAATACATGTATCTTTATTGAATTCGATGGCAGAACACCTGAAACTCATTTCCAAAGAGATTTAAAAAAAAAATTCTAAGGATTTATAGCTGGTTTTTTCTACTGACCTTTGGATTAATATTGCTGTGCCTCCATGCTCCTGATTTTCTCTACAAAATTTAGATGCTAACACATATCCAGATAGCACAATGCTTTCAATTTGTAACTTTTTCATCTAGTGTTCGGAAAGACACATGATTATTGGATTCTCACGATCACAAAATAATTACATCAGGTTGATTTTATTTGTTAGACTGTGATCTGTCATGTCAGTATCAACGACACAGCAAACTGCATTCTCACCCAAATTTGTGAAAACCTTATCAATTGTTGTATTAGCACTATGATTAGTGACCCTAGTAGCCATTGCACTTATGTTCGAGATTAAAGGATTTTAAGAGACCGGATATCTTTAGAAAATGTCTACTTGGCTCATCCTAACAGTTGGCATTCAAATCGCCACATAAAACTACATTAATACCTGATTTGAAAACTGCATCTAGAACATCACGAATTCTTTAAAAAAAACATTAAGGTTTCCCGAAGGAGATCTATAACAACTCAAGATTACAGGATATGCCACAAATTTCAAAGTCCTGTTCAACACAATATTGTTTCAAATAGATCGGGATTACATTAATATTGTTTTTTGCCAGTATGGCAACATCTCCCATTTTCTTGTTTTCACGCCAGTAACTACTCCTTAATACATAGTTTTTGAGATGAAATGAGTTTTTTGAGGATTCTGAAAATCCGGTTTTAGTCAAACAAATGAAACTAACATCAAAATCACTTATTTCTACAAATACATTGTTAATTTTTGTATCTGTAATTTTTCTTATATTGAGGACTGTAAGATCCGGGTGGAAAATTGTATTTCGTCTGTGGTATGAAAAATGGCTTGGGCATGCTCCATGTGGCCACAGTTTTGGATACATATCTTTCTTGAAATTTTCTGCAAATAATTTAACTTTGAAGGATGAATATATTGTTGGATATTTGGTTTGGATCACTTCACAATCAACTTCCGGAAAGGATTCTTTCAGCAGGTTTGAAAGTGTCAGTGTTTAATCTGAACATGAATTTGGGAACACCCTTGACGACTTCATTGTTTTTATTATTACCAACGACCACTTGAGTTTTCCTGGTTCTGTTTCTTCTAGGTAGAACTGGCGTCCAATTATCCCGAGCTGTAGCAGTCGAATCATTTTCGATAATTGTTGGTGTATTTTTCGTTAAATGTATGTATTGATTCATTTTCAGTTTGCACTGTTCCTCTAGTATACCCTTCTGTATTTTTTATTGAATGGGAATTCCCTTGTTTGGTTGTGGTTTTTTCGAAGAATCTATCAGGTTCGTCCTCCATAGTGTTTTGCAATTCATCACAACACAATATGTTATGGTCGTCTAGGTACTTAACACTTTTCAATAACTTGAGGCATCCAGTATGTGACAATGTACCACACCTGGTGCATTTCAAACCACTTCGAGCTACCTTTTGACATCTTTTACAGGTTTTGTTTCAGAGTTCACAGTCTCGTTACTTTTCGCGTCATTCATCTTTTGCATGATACTCCCTATAGTATTTGATTATAATTTTTATTTCTTATAACTTATAACTAATTATATAAGCGTGTTCTTTAGTTTCTTCAAACTGTAATTTCATTTTCAACTTTTCAGTTCATTTTGCAACAAAATACCCAAAAAAAAAACTACGGGAGAAAAATTATTCGATTGATTCATCCACATAGGATGGAAGTTTTTAATGAATTTTTATTTAATGTGCCGAGACCAGCCATCGCATTCACCATATCTTTCTGATGCAATTTTTTTTTTTACGATTTCGGTGGGAATACCAGGTCATAGCTATGAAATTATTGTATTGTCATCGGTTCTTAATACGTGATCAAAATTTCAAATGATTCGGACATCTGGAATCAATTTCAAAGATTTCGTTACATACATACAGGTGAAGCTAATAAAGCGTGTATAAAAATACTAAAAGAGACGTACAAATATTTTCAGGCATAGTTACGTATGTAGAACGATTTGTGCCGGATCTATCCAATTTGAACTTTCCTTTGAGATAATTTATAAGGAAGAGATTTTCAAGGGAACAAAATATAATATCCTGCGCTACAATTCTACGATATTTCAAAACTCATTCCTTTGATTTTCCAAACAAAGGTTAATATGTGTGAAAAAAGAAATTCCAGTTGGTCCTCCGACGAATAATTACATTTCTATTCACCTGTCTATGTTGTGATAGGATTCTTTTACTTTTCAGTAGCATTTTTTCAATAAATGCTTTCTTAAGAATTTTTGTATAGATGATTTTTTAACATTTGACCTCCATCTATCTGATATCTTGTAACACGAACTCGATGTCAATGATAATTTTCATTCAAAAGTGGGGGCATGACGTTTTGAGTGTTATTTTTTGTTTTGTTAATTTTTCCTTTACGCTCAAAATTTACAGTTCCTGGGCACCCTATGAATAAACCTGACAGATCCCTTTATGCATCATAGATCGAAAAAAAAAAAAAAATCAGATATGTGATGTATGGATCACTTCAAGGTTCTACTTTGATCCTGCAAGATGATCCCAACTGATCTAGCCCAACGGCTTATCTGGGCATCTGGGCCCTATGCAATCTCATGGATACTCGAAGTTTTGCATAAAAGGTGAATAAACCTACCTTTGTTTTGTAGGTTACGGATGAAAAGGGATTCCGTGAGAGTGAAACTTGGGGAGATAGTCCTTTTGTTTTTTATATTTCCATAACGGCTCAAACCTTGACGTGATGGAGGGAAATGTATAATTTCCTCTCCTTTCGATAGCGAGTTGGTAAAAGTGGCCAAGTACGAGGGTCACTCGAGTTAAAACACATTTACCAAATCTGAAGAGAATCAACTTGAAGTAAAAAATGTATGTCAAGTTGATAATGGAAGAATGAATATATATATATATATATATATATATATATATATATATATATATATAAACATATAATGAAACTGATAATTCATTATTATTATTAGCAGGTATTTATGTTATCGTGGTTTTATGCTATGTTTGTTTTACAATTTTCCTATACATTTTGCTGTTCTGGAATCTTGTACCATGTTCTAGTCAACGCATATGTCAAAAAAGTCAGCACTGAAGTTTATCTATTGTCATAAGTATGTTACCAACAATACATTCAATTCGCACAACAAATAAAAATAATATAGAAATCCAAATTCATGAGAAACTTTGGATCTCAAGTAGACAAAATGGTATTCAAGTTGGAATAACCTGTATGGTAAATCATATCAGAAGGAAACCCAACAGCGAGATGTCAATTTGATGGAAATAGTAAAATATAAAATTTTGAAAACAGAAAAGTGTCAAATATGAACTCTAACAAACTTTGTACATATGATATAAGATATAGATTTATAAATTGTAAATAAAATCCGTAGAATAGTTTAAAATAAGAAAAAGTGATACAGAAAGTGGGGAAAAACTTTGAATCAGTGAAAATAAACAAAAAGTGAGGGTTTCCAAGAGAAGGAATAACAAGCTGAGAGAGATGAAAAATTATGTAAAAAACGAAATCACGTAAGAATTTTAAAGAACAATTAATCAGAAAATACAAGGAAAAAACAATCAAATCAATCATTAAATGTTATGAAACGCATCCAGAGAGGAATTGAAATATAAACCATCAAGTGAAAACCACTCACCTGATAAATACAACAAAAATCCTGTCCGTGACGTTGCCGTAACAAAGGGGATTTTCTACAGGGGAGCTGCACTTTTCCATATATGAAGAACACTTCCAAGAGTCAGGAAAACATTCATGAGGAAGAATAGCAGGTATTTGTAGACCCGAACTATATAAAGTGAACATATTAGTGCCAGACACTTCTTTTGGTTACTTGGATCACCTGTGTCCATTCATTTGAACATTATTTATTTTTTCCATGCTCATAGACTGTGCAAAACCTTGGAACGTATATTCACATATCATTTTATCATACATAAGAAAGTTTTTTACTACTTTATTTCACTGTTTTGATTGAAATAAGTTAGATATCGCAGGTTCGGTCATTTCAAGGACTTATTTCAATAAAAGAATTACTATTTGACGATTTTCTGAAACAACAGTCAGTAGGCTGGCTAGAAGTGGAATTCCAGAACAGCAACTAATCTCAATTATGTGACATAACAACGCGTCTTCTGATAAACCATATCTTCAAATGAATCATACTCATCATCTGGATATAATTAACAAAATGAGGAGCCAAGCATGATATCAAGAGGACTGATATATCCACAACTGCCAACAATTCACCAATCTCTGTTCCATCTTCTTTATCTGCCGAATCATCTTCATTATATACCAATGTTTCATCTAATAGAAATAGCAATGAGAAACAAATATCCAAGATGTACACAAATTGCAATCTATATTAAATTTCCCCGAGGCATACAACCTTCAGAAATTTAAGAAGAACACCAACTCCTACCTTCTTTCCCTAGGTTCCCACGATGTTCTCTGAACATTACAGGATATCCCTTTTCGTGGGAACCAGAACAAAAAAAAAAAAAAAAAATTGTACGGATATAAAAAAAAATTATAATTTTCTTATTACTTATAAAAAAAATATTGAATTTAGGATTTGTTGTTTATAAACAAGTTTCCAGAAAATGTCAAATTTTATTATTAGTTGTAATAACACAAGAAAGTGAGAATACAGTGAAAATAACTCGACAGATTTTCGAAAACTTGTTGCCAGGCAGTAGACAAGAGAGCCCGACGGGCTCGAGTGGCTATTGCCAAATGACAACAAGTTTGAGAAAGAAATCTGAAGAATTATTTTCTACTTTATCTAACTCTCGTGAGGTATTCTGTAGATTATTTTTGGAATTTACGATCACAAACACACCTCCTCGCAAAATGATATAATGAACTAAACCGGTTTTGAATCAGTTCTCACTTTTCATGCGAATTGATGACAAACCTCAAATTAAAAATATAGGTTGTCAAATGATAAAAACAAAATACCTCAAATTATTCCCGTGCCAATTTTCTAGGTAGAATATTCCCACTATAATAATGTTTGGATTGGACAAAACGTAAATGAATGATTTAAATTGAAAATTTCCATTGGTTTCTAGAAATTTAAAAAAATAATCAATAAAATTATTTGTTGTTGACGTCAACCTTAGTTATTCAGGAAATAATCTAGCCGTATACTACGCCACCTATAAATTCAAATGGATTAAACTATCCAAATATTTTTTGCATGATTATGCTTTTTGGCAAATAGTTTCATGCACAATAATTTGAAAATAAAAACCCTCGACCGCTTTTATTGAATTGTTGTGCATATAACTATTTTCATGCTCAAGATATGTTGGATAGTTTCATCGATTAAATTTATAGGTCTCTTGTGCTAGCATATGTGATTATGTTTTCCTGGACAAGGTAATACGTTTTCATTATTTATTCAATAATTTGTATCGAAACTAGTCCTGACACGTTTGATGACTCCAAGCAAAACAAGCTGGCTTTGTTGTTACTCTTTGTTACTGCAAAATAACTCTGATCTCTACTATGCAGGGTGTTATGTAAATACGTGGTCAAACTTGAAGGGGTGAGTTTGAGTGATTCTAAGACGAAAAGTTCATACAGTGACCGGCAGAAAGTACGCACCATATGGGAATTTTTTTAATATAATATTTTGACAAATGTCGATACATGCAATCGCTTCTGCATCAAAAGAAACCCCAAAAGATGTTGTACAGTGCCGTTCGTCTTTTCTTGTTTGGCGGGAAATTAAAAAAATTCAAAAATTATGTCTCAAAACACACTTATTTGGGAAAATATTGAAAAATGTTATTTGGAAAAGTTATTTAGATCGACATTTTATAGCTATGTACAAGTTTTGAAATAAATCTGAAATGATAAAATGAAAATCAATTTTTGCCATAAAAAAAATTTCAATTTGGAAAAATATATTTCTGACAAAGAAACTCATTAGTAAAGCCCAAGAGTAATATTTTGAATACTATTTTGTAAAGATTTACCAGCTACTTCTATTTTATTCGAAGAAAATTTTAAATCTGTGGATTTGCCATGTGTTCAGCTGCTTCATAAGAGGTCATATCTTCAGGACATTATAATCCCGATACTGTTTATTATTGACAAAGAACCATGTATCTACAGAATTTTAATATGAATTTTTTATTAGAACAAAAAATTTATTCAATTTTTTACATTATTACATTTTATAATAAAATTAGAAGCTGAAATAATTATAAACCAAACAATTTAATGCATACTTGAAAGTTTGTAAATGTCCATTACTATACGTGTCTACCCTGACGTTCAATACATGTAGTTGTTCGGGATTTCATTTCTCTGGACACATTTCGCAGCATTTGTGGTGTAATGTTATTGATACATTGTCGTATTACTTCTTCTAATTGGTCGATATTACGAAATGGCCGATGTTTATAAACCCTACTTTTAAGGTACCCCCATAAAAAGAAATCTAAGGGCGTCAAATCTGGGGATCTTGCAGGCTACGGGTTTTCTGAATATCGTCCTATCCATTTATGAGGAAAGTGTTCGTTAAGCCACGCTCTGACTTCAAGGGTACTATGTACTGACGCTCCGTCTTGTTGGAAAAAAATATCATTCCTTCTTTGCAGCGGTAATCCATGTAAGAAATCAAAAAACACATTATTTAAAAACACTAAATAATTTCGTGAATTAAGGTTGCCCCTAAAAAAGTAAGGCCCAACGATCTGTGTATCTAATATGCCGCACCAAACATTAGTTTTGAAAGAAAATTGACTTTTTGCCTCTATCTTCCAATTTGGGTTCTATCAGCCCATCATCTACAATTCTGGGAACTGACAGTACCGTTTGATGTAAAATTCGCCTCATCAGTAAATACAATGTTTGTAGGAAAATGTTGGCATTCTTCAATCATGCCTTGGAATCAAAATGAAAAATCCAAGCGTGCATCAAAATCTCTATCGAGTAAGGTGTGGATGAATTTTGGTTTGTATGCACGAAATTTGTTATTCTTCAAAATTCTTCTTATGGATTTTTCAGATATACCGGTTTGTTCCTGCCTCTCCGATAGTGCCATCCGTGGATTTTCTGTGACCGATAACAAAACATTAGAGGTACCTTCCTCATTAGTGACGGGCTTACTATGTGGAATTTTGTAACGATTTTCTACACTGCCTGTAGCTTTAAATTTGTTTAAAATACGCAAAACAGTAGATCCATGGATATTCTTATTTGGATATCTAGCATTGAATATATCTGCTGCTTCTCTGGAACTATGAAAACGCTCACCACATATTAAGACGAGCTCAATTTTTTCTTGCAAACTCAGCTTTTCTTGGGGCATCTCTAATTATTGTTAACACACAACAAAATGTAACTTCTACAATGAAAAAAACTATAGAATAAAGACGATAAAAACACCAGGATAAATAATAACACTACTAAATCGTTTGACAACTCTTAATAACACATTGTCATTATTAGTCAATTGTTTCATGGCCTCTTTGATCATGAGGAAATCTGTCGATGCACGCATCAACAATGATAATATTGTATGATTCCAACAATTTGCCAAAAATCAATTTATTTTTTGTTTGAATAAAAAATTCAATTTGAAATTATGTAGATACAAGAACCTTTATTAATAATGAACAGTATCGGGATTATAATGTCCTGGAGATATTTCAGTGACCTCTTATGAAGCAGCTGAATACATGGCAAATCCATAGATTTCAATTTTTTTCCGAATAAAATAGAAGTAGCTTGCGAATATTTACAAAATATCATTTGAAATATTACTGTTGGCCTTACTAATGAGTTTCTTTGTCTAAAATGAATTTTTCCAAATTGAAATTTTTATTATGGCAAAAAATTGATTTTTATTTTTTTATCTCAGATTTTTTTCAAAACTTGTACATAGCTATAAAATGTCGTTCTTAACAACTTTTCCAAATAACATTTTTCAATATTTTCCCAAATAAGTGTGTTTAGAGACATAATTTTAAATTTTTTTAAATTTTCTGCCAAACAAGAAAAGACGAACGGCACTGTACAACGTCTTTTGGGGTTGCTTTTGATGCAGAAGTGATTGCACATATCGATATTCGTCAAAATTTATTAATGAAAGAATTTCCCATATGATGCGTACTTTCTGCCGGTCACTGTATAAACATAGATCCGGTAATGTTTCGTTTTCAAGATACAGGGTGTCAACATTTTTAAAAGAAATAGTTTTTTCCTAAATATCTCAATAATCCTATTTTGTTAAAATTTCACATTGTTATTTAGGGTAGCAAGAGGCTAATTTAGCCCTAACTAGATTAAAAATATCATGTCCAGTGGCGCCCCGGAAGGCACCTTAACCAATATTTTTGACCAAAAAAAAATTGCGCCACTGATTTTTTTGCAATTTTTGTATTGTTTTCGCATTCAGCTGCTAAAACTACAACTCTTTTATCCCTAGCATTTTTCCGTATCTTGCTTTGTTTTTGAGAAAAAAAAAATCACTTTATTGTTATGTGGTAACGCCGGAAATAAAAAAAAAACATGAAACAACAAGAACCCTTTATTAAAACCATACTTAAACAAATGGTACGCAATTTTTTTCAGTAAGAAAACATTTAACAATAAGTAATACAAAATGTCCTCCTTCAACTTCAATGCCAGCATTACCTCGTCTTAACATCGATTGCCGAACACGTTGAAATAATTCCGGCGTATGTCTTATCTGATCATATGAATCCCGTATCCGTTGGAATAATTCTTCTTTAGTGTTGAGTGGAGTTTTATAAACGAGGGACTTTAAATGTCCCCAAAAGAAAAAATCCAAGGGATTTAAATCCGGTGATCTGGGTGGCCATGACTGTGGACCTGCGCGACCGATCCAGTTTTCTCCATAAGTTGCATCTGGAAATTGACGTGCTACTATGCTAAAGTGAGGTGAGGTCCCATCGTGCATGAACCACATTGCTTCTCCTACTGTCAGTGGGACATTTTCTAATAGTACAGGCAACACAAATTCCAAAAAATCACGATACTCTTGACCATTTAATCTCGGGGGTAAGAAATGGGGTCCAATGAGATAATCACCCCCAATACCAACCCAAACATTCACGGTAAACTGTTGTTGATAATGATGTTCTATAACCGCATGGGGATTTTCTTCAGCCCAGATATGATTGTTATGAAAATTCATAATTGAATTTCGGGAAAAGCACGCTTCATCGGTAAACAAATATGGGATAGAAATGTCGGAGATGCTACCTGTTGTTGCAAAAGCCAAGTAGAATAAACAACTCGCTTGGGAAAATCCGCTGGTAATAACGCTTGCACACGCTGTATGTGGTGAGGATACAGTTGCTAGTCCCTTAAAAAAATCTTTCATACAGTTAAGTGAGAAATGTTTAATTGTTATGCAATTTTGCGTGTACTTGTATCGGAGCTACGCTCAACTTCACGTAAAACTGCTTCCTCCAGCTCCACAGTTCTTACCGTTGCAGGTCTCCCAATAAGAGCAGCCGACCGTTGGAAGGTGCCTGATTAGCACTTCGTGTATTCTCACAAATGTTTGACTATTTGGTACAATGCGATGAGGATATCTTTCTTGATAAATGCGCCGAGCAAATCTGGAATTGCCTTGGGCCATTCCATAGACAAAATCCATATTGGCCATTTCTGAGTTTGTAAACCGAACCATTTTCTAATATCAGTAACGAATTTTATAGCCTTGACCTCTCAAAAACACTTCAAATGATTACTATCAAATAATTACCCATGCACTGTTTCAAGTTATGTCAAAGTAAAATTTGTTTGAACAATTGTTTTTCCTTCCATGGCACTCAAACTTTACCTTCAAAACACTGCAGTAATAATTAACGTTATTTGTTTCATCGAAAACAATTAATCTAGAAATTAAAAAGATGACTTTATTGTAATTTTAATTGTTTAATCTCAAATAAAAATCTCGTTATTGCATATCCATGGACAGCAATGAAAACATTTTTTAATAATTAATATTTTTTTTATTGCTTGCATTAGTTTTGATAACCATTTCTGAGACTGGAATAGACTATCGATATGGAAAAAAATAACAAGTACACCCCAGTTTTTGATGGTTTGGTAGTTAATTTTTTTTATTATGTTGTCCCAGTGACATGCAATAAAGTTATTTTTATGTTTTTTCTCAAAAACAAAGCAAGATACCAAAAAAATGCTGGATATGAAAAAGTTGAAGTTTCAGTTGCTCAATGCGGAAAAAATACAAAAATTGCAAAAAATCAGTGGCGCACATTTTTTTGGTCAAAAATATTGGTTTAGGTGCCTTTCGGTACGCCACTGGACATGCTGATTTTAATCCAGTTAGGGCTAAATCAGCACCTTATTACTCCAAATAACACCGCCAAATTTCAACGAAATCGGCTGAAGGATTATTAAGATATTTAGGAAAAAACCCTGTATCTTGAAAACAAAGCATTACCGGACCTTTGGTAATATGAACTTTTCGTTTCAGAAACACTCGAAGAATCACCCCTTTGAGTTTGGCCACGTACTTGCATAACACCCTGTATGTTATGTTATTTTTCTTTCATGAACAAATCATTCTTGGCAAGTGTTCATCGATATAATTTCACCTACAATTTTTGAATATTTCTCTTCGAATGTGAAGTGAGATAATGAGGAAAAATAATTATGTTACTGAAATTCATTCTTTTATTTCCTCTCTCAAAGGAATTTTGTTGAATAAAATTCGAACAATGCATTGAAACTTTTATTTGTCCAATACCATATTAACCAGAAAACAATAGCTGGCGAACTTCTATCTCGTATTGAAACGTACGTTCCAGTTTCAACGGAGAGAAATTGAATGTAAAGCAAAGCACCTGAAGGGAGCTTTGATGGTAAAATGATGATGAAAGGGAATAACAAATTTCATGAAATGGTAGGAAACAGGCTTATTAACCCCCACCGCAACGACGAGGACTCTGATATGAGATTTCACATGACTTATAGCTAGAGAATTGAGTGTCACATCAGACCACTATAGGATTAGTGAGTCAGGTTTGTGTTCACAGATAGAATGGATGTATTCATCACAGATGTATGTATCCACAGATGTTTGTTTGTATATACTGATCATTTGAAAACAAAAGAATAATTCAGAAAACTTTACTTCGATCATATCCCTAATGATTTTACGAACAATCGATTACTCAAACTATGTTCATGACAAAAACATGTTCTTGAGGGTGCTCAAATTCACTACTTCCTCTTTAAAACGGAATCATCTCTCTTGAAAGTCGGCCTTTTTTTTTAAATCATCTTTAATTCGACAAAGAAGATATATTATTGCGTCTGACTGCGGTATATTATCTACAGTATTGAGTATGATAGTTAACCTCTCAGAATTGTATAGTAATCGCCCAAAATGTGGTTTGCCAGAAATGTCGGTATAGCATGATAATTCTACTTCATAATTCAACTGTTGAGCCATTCACTATACATTCCAGATATTAGACAAAACTATTTTTTCTGAATTGTTATAAGGAGTTTCACCGGTAGTTCATTTGTAAAGCACCTTTTGAATGTAGAACATTTATATGCATTGAGAAGTGTAACCCGAAGGCGCCTACATTTCCAACTCGAACATGTTAGTATCTTGAATTTTGAATGGGTAATAATTTTTTAAGAGGATGCAGTTTGCACCACCCTGTATGGGCTGGTAGCACATCACCCCAGAGAGCGCCTGGGAAGTTTGAAACGCGTGGGGTCGTATATATTTTAATCGGTGACCTCGCCCACGAGAGGGTTTTCATAGATTACCCCATAATTCTAATACTCTCTGATTGCGATCTCTAAAGATAATAATAATAATAATATCGTTTATTATGCATAAAGTACATTTTATACATAAAAGGAAAAGGGTTAGCCAAAGGCTATCTTCCACCCCTCCTAAAAATTATATAGTGTGTGTGTAAGAAAATAATGATAAAATTAAAAAGAAAAATACTTATTCACTACCAAAACAATGTTAGAGAAAAAAACAAAGTTAAAGAAAAAAAGAAAGAAATCAATAATGAAGAGAGAAAGAAAGAACAAAACAAAATTTATACAATCATAAATGTGTTAATATCCTTGACATTCCATTGGTCAACTTAACCAATACATTACAATATTATACATTGAGTCTTATATTAGTACTGAGCAGTAAGCAGCTGTGATTTTATTTCTTTCTTGAATTGATGAATATTATGATGTAAAATGGGTAAAATTTCATTCAGACAACTAGGGGCAATATTTGAAAAACATCCTTCATATTTGAAAGTACGGTGCCTAGGTATGTTGAATGAGTTAATTCTCAAATTGACCGAATGTATGTCAGAATGCCTGCTCAATAGACTATATAAATAACTAGGAGTTTTAGTTTGGAGCAACTTAAACAGAAAAATTGTAATCAAATATTGGACTCTGTACTTCACATTCAACTCCTTCGTTTTTAACAAAAATGGCGTGACATGTTCACCATATGGAATGCAGCATACGAATCGCATGCAAGCATTTTGTATGCGTTGTAACTTCAAATTGTTATATTGCGGCAGAAAATTGTAATACACCGAACAACAATACTCGATATGGGGGTAAATAAGAGTTTTAACTAGCCTGAGTTTCATTTCTTCAGATAACTGATACTTGAATTCATATAGCGATTTGAGTTTGAAGAATGATACTTTAAAAATGTTTTTCACATGTTCATCGAAAGACAAAGAGCTATCTATGATTACGCCAAGATTTTTAGCACTATCTACCCAGTCAATGTCTGCGTTATCGAGAGTGAGCCTAAAGTTTCTTTGGGTTTCAACTTTTGGTCCCTGAGATCCTATGCATAGAGCTAAGGTTTTATTTGGATTGATTTTCAGTCCATGATGCTCCGAGTAAAGGAATGTTTTATGCAAATCTGAGTTTAAATTACCTACGCAACTTTCTGTATCAGTGTTATGGGAAGACGAATATAACTGTATATCATCTGCGTATATATGTACCTGACAATGTGATAGGGAAGTGGGGTGATCAAAAATAAACATTGAAAACATCAAGGGCCCCAAAATGCTTCCCTGTGGTACACCTGAGGAGGTTTCTTTTAGGGTTGACCATGAGTAATCATCCAGTTTGACCCTCTGTGATCGACCTGTGGGATAGCTGGTCATCCATTTAAGAAAAATGTCGTCGAATCCTATGAACTTGAGTTTGCCAATGAGCAAATCGAAATTAACTAAATCGAAAGCTTTGCTTTGATCAAGCAGTACCAAAATGGTGACTTCTGACTCATCTCTGTCTCTCGCAAGATCGTTGATCACTTTCAAGAGGGCAGTCTGTGTTCTGTGTTTTTTGCGGAACCCAGATGGAAAGCAGATTCAGGATCCGATCGTTCCCCACCTACCACGGAGCGTTCGTTATCATCGGCAGAACTTTCATTTGCGCCCGTTCCAGGACGTCAATGCTAGTTCTTCAGGTCTGGCCCCAAACAGCGTACATAATGACTGGTCTGAATACCATTTCGTAGATCATGACTGTTCTTCAGATACAGTTTGCTCTTCCTGTTTGCAAAAGGTTACGCGACGTGACCATATGAGTCGACGGTCCACCGTTACTCCTGGGTTCTGGAGAACCTGCTAAGATCATTTCATCTCCCTTTACCGAGATAGTCACTTTTCTGTTGCTTCATTGCTTCACTTGGAACCCAACGAAATCGCCAGCGGTCTGTCAGGATTCATCCTCATTTTCCACTCCAGGTACCATTGCTGGAGGGCGTTTAATGCATTCTACAAGTGAACAACTCATATGAGATGGTTGGCAGCAGAAAAAAATAAGGCCGTATTATCAGGGTAAAAAAATATATTGACGTGTTCGCCTGTTGATATGTCACATGTGTACAGGGTGATTCAAAAGTACTTCGACAAACTCCAGGAGGTGATTCCTCACAATATTCTAATATGAATTGTCCAAATAAATATATGTCCGGAAACGCTTCGTTTCCAAGAAACAGGGTGTTGAAGTTTTATTTTTATTTTAGTTTTTTTTAAATAACTTTCGAAATACTGACCTTAATTAAACGAAAATTGGTATTGAGAGGTTTTTTGAGGTGTGGAATTCTAACCTGATGTTATTATTCCTCTAACTCGTAGGGGACGCCACCTACACGTCTTTCTCTTTTTTGAAGATTCATTAATTTTTTAAGTGTACTTCTAGCACATTTTTCAGTAAAAAAAATCAATTCCTCTATCATACGTAAAAAAGCCACCGTTTTCTAGATATTTGGAGTATATTTCAAGTCGATTATTTGATAATCGATGCGTGTTGAAGTTATGACCATTATTTTGAATTTTTCACAAGAATGCTTAGGAAATTAATTTGACGTTTAAGTAAATAGTTTTGGTTTTGTGTAGGGGGCGCCACCTATTCTATTTATTTTCACTCGTTTGAAATAGTTATTTTTGTGCAAGATCTGTATTTGTTTTAATAAAATTTGCAAGAAATATCAACATTTTATTTCAAGAAATTTTGAACATGTAGAATAAAATAAAGGAAACTAAATTGTATTCAAATGAATTGTTCAAAGTGTCCACCTTCAGCGAAGATACAGGCATTCAGTATTCTAGTCATTGAATCTCGTACCCGCTAAAAAATTATTGATGTGTTTCTTATTGTTTTACAGGCATCTACTATTCGGTTTCTTAGATCTTCCTCGTTGGCTACTGGAGTTTTATAAACTAGTGAATTCAAATGTCCTCCAAATAAAAATCTAGCGGGTTTAGATCTGGTGACCTTGGTGCCCACGCCTGGTTAGGTTCTTCTACACCCCTACCGATCCATCGATTTGGATAGATAGTGTTAAGGAATTCTCTAGCTACAACGCTAAAATGGGCCGGAGCCCCATCATGCATAAACCACATGCGGATGCAAATGGTACATTCTGAAGTAGTCCCGGCAATTCATTTTCTAGAAAGTCTCTGTAAGTTGCGCTATTCAGTCGGAACGGAAGAAAGAAAGGACCTATCAAGTAATTATCAATTATTGTCGCCCATACATTTACAGAAAATGGATACTGATAATGTCTTTCACTAACTGCGTGCGGATTTTACAGAGCCCAAACATGGTTGTTATGAAAGTTTGTGATGGCATTTCGGAAGAAGTTGGCCTCGTCCGTGAAAAGTACATATCTCAATAATTGAAGATTTCCAGCCCATTTTATCAAAAACCACTGATACATATTAATGCGTTGGGGAAAGTCTCGTGGCAAAATAGCTCGTACGCTTTGAATTTGGTATGGATAAAATTGTTGATCGTGTATAATTCCCCAAACTGTGGACTGAGTAGAATTCAGAGCTTCAGCAATTATTCTTGTATTTGTTTCTGGATTCTCCTCGAGAGCGTTCAAAACAGCTTCTTCCAATTCTGGGGTTCGGACTGCCCATGGTCTTCCAATAATATCAACTGCCCTCTTAATGCTACCTGTTTCTGCCAAACGACGGTGGAGACTGGTGAATGTTGGAGCTGAAGGGAGTACTCGATTAGAAAATCGCTCCTGGTAAATACGTCTTGCTTCGCGCTCATTGCCATCCGCAAGGCCATAAACGAAATGAATATCGGTTAAATGACTATTATTGTTCAAATAATCCATTTTTTCAAAATTAGTGTTTTAAAACTTACAGAAACTTTAACAAAACAACAAAACGTTTAACTTTCACATAATATGTAATTACCAAAACTACTTACTTGAGCGTCAAATTCATTTCCCAAGCATTCTTGTGGAAAATGCAAATCAATGGTAATAACTTCTACACGCATTGATTATCAAATAATCGACTTGAAATTTTCAAGTCCAAATATTTAGAAAACGGTTGCTTATAGCGACTTGTAACAAACGTAGCTTTCTAACGTAGTTATGATAGAGGAGTTGATTGTTTTACTGAAAAATGTTATTTGAAAAAAATGAAAATAGAAATAAAACATTAACACCCTGTATTTTGGAAACGAAGCGTTTTCGGACATATATTCATTCAGACAATTCATATTAGAATATTGTGAGGAATCACCTCCTGAAGTTTGTCAAAGTACTTTTGAATCACCCTGTATAGGGCGTATAGCGTAGAGACAGTATTGCCTCTTGAGGGATGTCAGGCACAAATTCTTTTGCTGAGGAAATTCTTGATCCTCACCTGAAATCTTCCACCCATGAGAAACGGCAAGTGGAAGTAAATTAATTTTGAAAACAGTCCCTACTCCATCGAACGCTGATGTCTCGTAAAATGACATGAGCTCGCTGGAGAGAGCTCGACGAAAGTAGTACTGCTCATTCGGTATGACATTCATTTCCTCCACTTCATCATCGACTGATCCGTCGATAATTTTGCGGAAAACTCGGGTTGTTCCTTCTCTTGAAACCATAACCACACTAGCATACTTCCACGTTAGAGAAAATCTTCTAAGGCGTAACGAGTTCAGTAATGAATGCACCCCGTTTTCCGGGAAATTACTAATCATTAAATTGGTTATCCCGTCATAACCAAGAGCTTTCTTCTTATGATGCAAGTCATTTGATATACGCCCCAATTTCATCCAACGAGGCTGGACTAATAACATCCTGATTGGGTTCCATTAGAGTACAATTAACTCGGATTTCCAGCAAAAAGTCACAATCCAGATCATACTCTGGATGCTCGTTCGATCTGAATTGCCTCTCCATCTACTCTGCGAACACTCGGGCTTTGGACTCGGCCTCACCATACATAGGATATCAACTCTTCTAGAGTATTGCAAATCTTTTATTTCTACATTCCACTATGCTGTTTCTAACCTCTCTATCCAATTGATATGCTTGAATTCTATCCGCAGACCCCTTTTGACCCTATTTCTTTCGCGAATCAAATGTTCGATTCTCAGAGAGAAATTATCCTGAACTCTAAAGGAAGAATCCTTCAAAATGTTTTCAATGGAGAGCTCGTAACGCACTATGATCACTCAAGTGGAGAATTCATCCTCTCAGGAGAGCAATATGCGGTCTCCAGAAGCGAACCAAATCTCTCCCAATAAACAAAGAAAATATTCAATACTGTTTAAGTCTGGGGATCTAGCTGGCCATGACTCTGTTCCCCCACGACCTATCTAGCAATTATGAAAGTTTTGGTTTAAGTGAGCCGGTGCACCATCGTGCATAAACCACATGCGATTTTGCATTGAAATAGGAACATCTTCCAATAAAATTGGCAAATTATCTTCAAGAAATCGGCGATAATTATGTCCATTTAATCTGCGAGGTGAAAAAAAGGTCCAACTAGATAATCACCAATAATTCCAGCCCAGACATTCAATGAGGACTGCTCCTGGTGATGATATTCCATGATTGCATGCGGATTTTCCTCCCTTACGAAAAAAGGCAGGAGAGATTTTTTGGTCAGAATATCCCACTGTCGTATAATTTTTTCTTTATAACAATTGAGATCATTACCCATATGCGCGCCAATGATGTCAAAAAATGCGCAATAACTACTTCTCAAAACTCATCAAATTTGATCTGCATGTTTAGACCGATTTCAGAGCAATAAATAAATAGTTAGTTTTTAAGAAAAACTCGTATTTCGGAAAACGAAGCATTTGCGGACAAAAGTTATATAGCAAACTGACATTATTTTTTCATGCTGAATCACCCCCTGGAGTTTGTCGCACTTATTCAATTACAGAAATATTTTATGAATGTGCCTCATAGTCGGACCTATCTTTTACTTTTCGAAAAAAATGTTATGGAGGTTGCACGCACCCGTGGGTCACCCCATGTACACGGGCCTCTAATATGCAATATGTAGATGGAACACTAGCAACGACTGCCCAGGAAAAAGCCAATATCTTTGCGCACCTATTTGCTGGAAATTCCACTCTGGATTCATCGGGAAAACAACCCCCGAACATTACACCTATTGAGAGTCACATGCCCGAGATCACCTTTCGCCAACGTACTATCAGAAAGATTTTGCTGGGTCTCAACACCAACAAAGCCTGTGGATCTGACGGAATCCCGCCGATTGTTCTCAAGAAATGTGCCCCCGAACTAACACCTGTTCTTTGCAAGTTGTTCAACCACACTTACAATTTGGGGGTATTTCCGTCCAATTGGAAAATTGCAAGAGTACAGCCAGTCCCTAAAAAAGGCAAAAAGGCCCTACCTAGCAACTACAGACTTATCGCACTGCTATCTATTATTTCAAAGGTCATGGAAAAAGCCATCAACATCGAGCTCATGAAATATCTGGAAGACTCAGGAATTGTCAACGATAGGCAATATGGCTTCCGCCATCAGAGATCAACTGGTGACCTGCTCGCTTACGTCTCACATATATGGCAGCTATCTATTGAAAAGTATGGAGAAACTTTAGCTGTGGCATTAGATATCTCCAAGGCGTTCGATCGAGTTTGGCACCAGGGACTCCTCGCCAAGCTTCCGTCTTATGGCTTGCCCCTCAGCTGTGTTCTCTGCTTGCTAGTTTTCCTCAAACAGGTCTCCCATGTAGTGGTCGATGGAGTTTTATCTGACACTCTACTCATAAATGCTGGTGTTCCGCAAGGATCTATTCTCGCACCAACACTATTTCTACTTCACATCAACGACCTGTTGAAAGCAACTTCATGTCCAGTACACAGCTTTGCCGATGATAGTACCCTCCATACTGCTTTCTCTTCCAGGGCCCCTATATCAGCCCGTGAAACCAGAAATGAACGAGGAAGAAATGTTAATAATATAAATATGGACTTAGCAACAATTCTCGAGTGGGGATCTAATAACTTGGTAGAATTCAATGCAAACAAAACACAAGCATGTCTTTTCTCTAGAAAAGCCGATCTCACTGTGCCTAACATAACTTTGTCAGGAGTAACCATACCACTGAAGTCATCCATATCGATGCTTGGTATTACTATCAGCAATAACCTTTCCTGGGAAAATCACGTGAGGTCCATTGCCAAAAGTGCATCCCAAAAACTTGGTTTTTTGTTTTGTGTCAAGAGCTATTTCACCCCCACTCAGCTGCTTATGATCTATAAGGCACAGATCCGACCTGTCCTGGAATACTGTTCCCATATTTGGAGCGCGGCACCTAAACATATCCTGAGGCTATTGGATTCTGTCCAAAAAAGGGCAATTCGTCTCGTCGGTGATGCCTCGCTTACAAACTCGCTCACTTGTCTGGAAAACCGTAGAAAAGTTGGCGATTTGTCTCTATTTTATAGATATTTTCATGGGCGATGCTCTTCTGAAATATCAACAATCGTTCCTGCTTTGGCAGTCTCTTCGAGACTAACCCGTCAAGTTCAGTCATCACACCCCTTCGTGGTCACTTTGGAGACCTGCAGAACATCACTTTCCAGAGACTCGTTCATCCAACGAACAGCGAGGCTTTGGAACTCATTGCCTAGGGAGGTGTTCCCCGAGGCATATAACCTCCAGAAATTTAAGAAGAACACCAACTCCTACCTTCTTTCCCTTGGTTCCCACGATGTTCTCTGAACATTACAGGATATCCCTTTCGGTGGGAACCAGAACATAAAAAAAAAAATGCATTCGTTCATTAACTTGTATTATAACATTTTGAAAGTAATTTATTTTCTAGAATAAAAATTGGCAATATCTAAGGTAGTAAGTGAGATGTTTTAGTTGATCGCTGTGACTTCAAAAATGGTATTTTGAGCTTTTACAATTTTTTTTACCTAGTCTTTAATTTTTTCTGAAATATATTTATTATAGGTTGAATGAATAATTCCCAACATTTTGAACTGCAATGACAATAGCATCCGGTTGAAATCTCATTAAAAAAAATTAATTAAGTGTCATAACTGGTAGAAAAAAATTATAGTATACATAAAATTAGTAGCAAAACGATTCATGAAGTATGAAGAGTAAAGTGCCATCGAGTTCCTTGATATGACCTAATATGACGGAAGTTGCTCTGAATAATCCTAAATGAAATGCAAACAACAGATCGACATCATCCATTAACCTGCGATGGGATTTGTCAGGTCGAATACACTCCAAAAATGATTGACGACATTATTCCCATGGAATTTCGAATTTTATTTTGAATGAAACGGCTTCTAGCTATATATGTTTCTATCCCTATGTCAGAAATGTTATGATAAGATCCCCTGGGATGAAAGCTTGCCCCAAAGTTTATATTACGGTAATATCTTGAATATTCGTACTATACGAACCCAATATTCTATTTCACAAAAATACTTATCTACCCGACAACCTGTGGAATCAATCACATATTTAAAAAAAGCTGCTGTTCGATATATTTTCCTTTTTTTGCCATGCCTCATAGCAGAAAGTAGAAAATAAGCTTATGTAGAATTGGAAGCGCAAACGATGTTTGTGATGAAAGCGAACGCAGAGACTTTTTTTTCCGGTAACATGATAAAACTCTTTCATTCCTCGACTATGGAAACGATTTTGAAGTTGTTTATGAAAAACGGGAAAATAAAAAGTATATCTCAAATGGGATATCAATTTTATGGAATGAACTGATATACCTACATGTTGAAAAAGGAAACATTCTCAATTGAATATCGAATAGAAAGATTTTTCTGTGAATTGAAAAATCCACGATAAAAATGAAATTGTTTTTTGTGGATGTCTAACAGCAAACTACTACTTTCCTGGCTAAAGCTACGCTGAACATTGAACTACATCTGATATATATTCTGAAAGGACCCTATCTCAAAAGTAAAAATCGGGAATTGAAAATTAGCATTTTTATTCAGATAGCTATTTGATTTTCCATTCCAGTATTAATTTAGAACTCATATAGATAAATGAGGCAAAGAAGAATGTTTTCCAAAAGAGAGTTCTCACCAGAAATCATTTGTAACACTAATTTCAAAGTGCTTTCCAAAATAAATGTTTTTAACTTTTTTCCATCTTTGCAAAGTGAGATTGCTTCTAGAAAATGTGTTTCCCATTTCTCCCAGCATTCATGATCGTGGAAGCGTGAAATAGATTTTCGTCATAGCTTTATGAACATCTGATTTTATGAACATCCTGTTCATATTTTCAAACAAATCAATCTATCATACCCCATGATGTGAAAAAAACACTAATTTCGAAGTGTCTTTCCAAAAGAAATATTTTCAACATTTTTCCATCTTTGCAAAGTGACATTGCTTCTAGAAAATGTGTTTTCCATTCGCTAGTGCCTCTCTTGCAACAATGTTACAAATGATTTCTGGTGAGTACTCTGGGTACAAATGATTTCTGGTGAGTACTTTTGGAAAAAATTCTTCTCTGTCTAATTCATCTATATGAGTTCTTTATTAAGACTAGAATAGGAAATGAAAAAACTATCTGAATAAAAATGCAAATTTTCACTTTCATATTTTTTCTTTTGAGTTGGGGTATCTTCTCAATATCTATCAGATGTAGATCAATGTCCATCGTGGCTTTTGCCGGGCAAGTAGTTGTTTTCTGTTAGATATTCACAAAAAATCACTTCATTCTTATCGTGGATTTTTCAGTATTGCAATGAATCGGTCTTTTCAACACATATTTTTAAATTGATAAAATTTTGGTTCGTTAAAAAGTTCTGGTAAAAAATTGAATAGGGGTTGCATGTTCTACCCCTTTAAAAGATCACAACAAAATTAAAAAATATTCATAGGTAGCTCACAAAATGCCTTTTCCTCAACTCTTCAGTCATTTCAAGAAAAAAAATACTAGCTTTTTTCTAATTTTTAGAAGCGTTTAAATTTTCAAGGAAAGGCCCAAGAGCTTTTGTTTACATGAAAGACCCTCTTCAATTTTCGAATATAACATGGCAAGAATAGCTGAAATTTAGCGTTCAATATCACGAGTAGATTGTGTTTGTGCTTTACTCCATGCTTCTTGAACCGAGCAGCAAGCAAACGTCCCTCCAATACCACACGCGTACCCAGAAATCAGTTTATATAATGTTACATGTGTATGAGATTCGCTTTCATCTATTCATTCTCCGAATATCTCTCAGCTCAAAGCATTTCCTGGCCTTTGTGTCATGCCAATATTTTCTCGGTGGGTTTTCTTTTCATGTTCGAAAAAAATATCATGTAATGCAAACGAATGAATTATGTCTGGAAATCCGTATTGTTAATCTTGTGCTTTCCAGGTATGATGTTTTTCTACCGTTGTCAAACTGAGAAAAGTAGAATATTTTCTCACGCAGAGGTTCTAACGATGTTTCATTGAAGAAAAAAAACACGTCTTTGATTTTTTTTGAATCTGTTATTTTCGCAGAGGTGTTAGTTACTATTGAGTATTTTTTTTCTTTGCTGTGTGTGGATGAATAAGAGTATTTCTCTGAAAAATGTACTGATAGATTATTCAAATGATTGGTTCTGCTAGAAACGAATGACTTTTTATGGGAGGTGAACTCCTAAAAGTAAAATTTCTCGAATAATTTATGTGTATAGCTGAACAGAAACAGAATATGCCTGACAAATGTTTACGCTAGAAGACGTTTTTCGATATTTCCCACTCAAAACTAGTTGAGGCGTATTATAAAATTATATATCCCGACTGACTGACTGATTCATCAACGCCCAGACCAAATCACTGGACCTTAAAAGCTTCATTTATATCAAAGACCTCAAGTACCAATTTTTATGATCCTAACTTGAAAAGTAACGGAACTCCCCTTACAAATTTCACCCTTTAGGGGTTGAATTTTTAAAAACACTGAGTTACGTATTCCTTTTTTCCATAAAGACCTCAAATCCAATTTTAAACCCCAACTTCAAAATAAAACTCTCATCCCTCACCCCTTTGGTGGTTTAATTTCTAAAAACACTGAAACACGTGTTACTTTATTTGGGAAAAAGACCTCAAATACCAATTCTCATGACCATAACTTGAAAACTAACGGAACCCCATACAAACTTCCAATTCCCATTTAACTTCCCATTTCACCCCTTTAGGAGCTGAACTTCCGAAATCACTGAAATACCTATTCCTTTATTTGTTACAAAGGCCTCAAATACCAATTCTCTTTAGAATCTGAGGGTACCTCTATACAATCTTTCAATATCCCTTTAAGGTCAATTTTTGAAAAACCCTGAAATACGTGTTTTTCATCCATTTTAATACCACTTTTCATGAGTCCAACTTCAAAACTAACGGTATTCCCAACTTTATCCCTCCTTCTCACCCCAATTTCAACGCTTTAGGGATATCATATTTAAAAATACGGAATACGCTGTCAATATTTCAGCTCTTTAGGTCCAGCGGTTTGGTCTGGGCGTTGATCGTAAGTCAGTCAGTCAGTCAAGACCACAGAACTCATAGAACTAGAAGGCTAATATAAGTGGAAGAAATTGATATGATTCATAACAATATGTATAGATGGGACACAGGTAATCATGCGCATATCATCAACAACATTGCCAGTTCATGTACTTGTATGAGGATCTAATATAATGGCATTATGATGTAATGTATTACATTATATTCCCATTAAAAGAGCCGAAACTCATCAACTATCGATTACTCAGGATCATAAAGTTCTTTTGTTATATGTATTCAGAAGATAATATACAAGATAAGTGTAGCATATAACAACTGATTTAACCCTAATAAGAATTATGATTTCCTACAAACTCATTTGGCAACGCTGTTAACGTCAGCAACTGTTATTTAGTCTGACGCCATTTTTCTTCAGGGCCGGTTTTGCGTTTGTTGTTCATTTGTGTTTTCAGTGCTTCAGTATTTTTTAATTCCGTCCTATCCTATTATATACTCTCTGTGTTGTTTTCATTGTGTTATCGTGTAGTATATAAGAGACCACGCTAGTTTTTAGTATATTCAGAGTATAATTGACCAGTGTTTTCAAGATGTCTCATTGCATGGTGCTTTCTAGAAATCCATTGGGAAAATTCTACAAGGTTTCAATAAAGGAAGACAACAAAGATTTTTGGCATCCTTTTTTTGAAAATGCCTTAGGATACCTGAAAAGTCTCAAACATACTAGAAGAAGAGAGAAAAGCAAGTGTAGATCTAGATTACTTCAAATTATTACATAGAAAAAAAGAGCTGCCTCTTTTTCTGGACTAATCAAGCCTTCTGCAGATATTGTGAAGTGTTGTATGTTTACAGAAAGAAAAATTAAGCAAATAATGGGTCTGATGAACAATTTAATGCCACAAGAAAAAAGTTTATGGATGTTTTTGTAACTACTATTTCAGGAACTCTTTTGAAATAAAAAATTTTTTCTGAATCAGATAACCATGTGTTTGATATACCTATGTACGAGATGAACCATAAAATGAAATTGATAAAATTTACTGTAAACATTTACAGTAAAATACGTTACCATAGTGTTGCTAGGTTGCAAACAGAAAATGTAAGGGGAGAATTGAAAAGGAAGAAGCTATCAAAACTGATACTTTTTTCACATCAATAATATTATACCAATAAATTATGTTTTATTTAAATAATAATTTTTTATTTTTTTGTATTTATACCGTGTACCAAAAAGTACGCAATAAATGGAAAATTTGTCATTATTGATTTAACAAAAAAAATATCCCTGATAAAAAAAAGTTGATGGTGACATACCGCTTATTGAGTTGCTATAAAAAATTTTTGATGACCAATAATGTTTCTATAAAAAAAATTTTTCCTTTAACGTGGGAAATGAACAGATTAAGGCGAACTAACTAAAAAGCAAAAAATAAAATAACTAATAAAAAACCTTTTTAAAGACAATCTTTTATTCAAGCCGTGTACTAAAACGTATAAAATAAGTTTAAGTCATCGCTGACAATGATTTAAGCTTGTCGCACGAAGTGTTCATAAATGATTGGTTGATAAGTAACAACTTGTCAAAGTGTTAATTTTATTACAATTCGCGCAACAAGCTTTTTGAAACCAAATAATTCAACAAAAAAATTAAATCATTTCAGCGATGACTTAAACTTATTTTATACATTTTAGTACACGGCTTAAATAAAAACTTGCCTTCAAAAAGTTTTTTTATTAATTATTTTATTTTCTGCTTTTTAGTTAGTTCGCCTCAATCTGTTCATTTCTAGTAGAGCATCGTTATTACAAGGTGTTTTCCCTGTAAGTTTTGAGCTAAAGAAATCATGATCTCCAACCCCAAAAACTCCCATACATCAATTTGAATAGAATCTGACCATAATCACAAAACTCGTCCTCCATCTTGGGGACGCCATCTTGAATTTATGGATTTAGACAAAAATTTCATAATCTCTGATCTCGACAACCCCCTTATACCAATTTTGAATCGAATCTGACCTTTATCACAAAATTCATCTACCATCTTGGAGCCGCAATCTTGAATTTTAACAAGAAATTCATTATCTCCTACCCCAAAAACCGCCACATACCAATTTTTTATCAAATCGGACCATAATTACAAATATTGTCCGCCATCTTGAAGCCGCCATTTTGTTCTTTCTCTAACTAAAATTCCATAATGCATTGTCACCGGAATTATGAACACCTGCCAAATTTCAAACTAATCGGACGACTACAAGTCTGTCAAAATTCACTTGCAATATTTGACCAGAACAAACTAACAAGTTAAACTAAATAGAAGCTTGTAACAAACGGATTCGCTTCACCAACGAAAAACTCAACATTTCTTTTCGATAGCCCATTACAGGTTTCTTGATGGGCACCAACTTTTATCAAGGATAAATTTCATTGTTATATCATGGAAAACGTTTCCATTTGTTGCATAGTTTATGGGACACGCTATTGTCATAGCATTCACATTCATATCCCTCAAAATATTTTTAATTTGGGCCAAAATATTTGTTTAGGCACTAAATCCTTGAAAATTGTTTTTTAACTTAACTTCAAAACTGCAAGGGAGACGTCAATTGTGATTGTTATTCTGTCCCCATCATACCTACCCATTCACTTGAAATGCATAAAACAAAATTCTCTTTGAAATGAAATATTATATCTTGTGAAATACTGCATACATTTAGTTCATGTCAAATAAATAATTCAGTGAAGTGAAGTATTCTTTTACAAGTCTTTCTTCTCGAAACCTTACGGAGATTAGTTTCAGAAATTCCTCAAAATTTCAGTTGCACTCCACTATTCAATTCGAGCTCAAGTACCCATCTTCAGAAAGTTCTCACGTAAAAGTCAATATGTTTCAGTTAATAGAGGTCATACATTTCACTGAAACCGCCCCTGTCATGACAGCGGTGTTACTGCGCATTCTCATGTGTGTACCATGCAGTACAGTAGGGCTCGTTCCAGCAAAACGGTATTGGCCTTCTAGTTCTATGAGTTCTGTGGTCAAGACATGTGATTATTAATGTATAGATGGTGCAATATTGAATGTTTCCTAATGTGAGAGAGTAATAAAATATAAATTTGCAATGACAGGCCCATTGAACAGGACGTACAACTGAAATGTATCGTAAACTTGCAATGGTAGTTTCAGTTATTTAAAAGGTTCACACCTCGAATTGATCATGAATTGGGGTCACCTTCATTTGCATAACAATAGAAAAAGGAGTTCGCTGAATGAAATTTATGTGGCAGTGGCCTAACGACAGGTAGTTTATAGGAATAATAAGTATTATAATGATTATACATGATTATAATTATAGAGATAGGCAAATAATTGAGATATCAACTGAATAGCAAACTTGAGCTGAACACAACCACTCGAAAAATCAATAATATTCACCAAATTGGTAACTCTAGTCCGAGACCCTTTGTGTTGAAATGTGTCTCTTTTCTGAAGAAAATCGCACTGCTTAAAGCCTGCTATAAACTGAAAGGCTTGACCATAGCTATTGCAGAAGATTCAAACGCTGAGGAGAGGGGAGAAATCAAAATATTAAGAGAACACCTGAGAAGTGCCAGAGCAAACAACCGCGAAGCTTACATCAAAAGAATGAAATTATATGTGGAAGCTCAAGATCTAGAGAAAAACGAACAAACCGACATTGAGCTTGAAGAAAAATCACCTTCCGCGAAAGAAACTCCAACCCAGCCAGATCCTGCCAACAACTCTGCTCTTGTCCATATAACTCCTATAAAAAAAATACTGTTAAGAAAAACAATCAGGGAATTGATAGACACATGAGAGAAAGGGCTTCGAAAAGTAATCAAAAATAGTGTACTAAAACTAGGGCCTAAATGTAATGTGATATAAAAAAATAATTATTGTATTGATTATCTGTAACAATTTGTTAGAGTATGAGTACTACCGGAACACAAAATCCCAACTTCACCCGATTTTTACTAATTTCTCTGTTATCGTTGCGTTTCTATTTTATACAGTGCTTTTCTTTGATGTTCCCCCCTTTTATTTTTTGAACGGGTCAACTCAAAAAATTTAAATTCGGGATAATGAAATTGATGCATGAATAATATATTTTGGAGTAAAATTGACAAATGAAACTTTCAAGATGGCGACTAGGCGCCATCTGGGAAAAAAAATTGAAAGGGAGGTCTTGTGACACATCCTTTCGAAGCTCCCGACGAATACTTCACAACCCTAGAATATAAAGTCAATATCTTCACCTACTACAAAATGGCGGAACATTTAATAATTACCTGCATACAAACACATTAATATCGATACATCTAGAAATATTTGTTTTTCTCTGCCATATGGCAATCCCAACAACCCGATGAGGTTTGATAGGTTATTTTTTGTTTGAACAAAAAATACAAGAAATATCAGTACGACAACGAACATCATTGTTCAGTTAAAATATTCTCATTTAGTTTTCGGTTTTACTAGTAAATAGGTACCACGTGAACTATCTCTAAAATGGTCAATTCTCGTCCATTGGAAGAAAAAATCGAAGCAATTTTTATTTACGGTGCGACGCGAAACTTTCACGAAACCGAAAGAATTTTTAATGATCGTTTCCCGAATCGTCCTAGTCAATACTCAATTGAGAATGTTTCTCTTTTCAATTCAAGGGAACTTGTAACCAAATTTACAACTACCGGTAGTGTACAGAACAAAAAGCCCCCAGATCATCCGTCCATTCCGGAAGAACACCAACAACTGATAGTAAATCCTCAACAGTCTACTTTCACGCAAAAAATATTTTGATTTGAATATTTCAAATATCAAATGAATAATGGCAGTGGAAAAAAAGAAACAAAGTTATTGTACTCAATCACAGAAACAAACCCCAACAAATTTGATGAAAGAAAAGGAAAATGAGCCACTTCTATCGGGAAAATTTTTTCAAACCTTCACTTTCCAAGATGCAAAAAGTAAGTGGCAGAATATAGCTTCAATTCTGAATTCGGCCCAGGATCATCCAAAGATTGGAAGCAGTGGAAAAAGGTAATAAACAACCTATCCAACGTTGATAAATTAGTTATTTTCTTTTTTGCAGTCCTGGTGAAATCTAATATCGAAAACAGAAAAAAAAAATCAGAACAAATTAAACATGCTAGAGGTACTGGCGGTGGTCCTCCACTACGACCTAAACTTGATATTACAGATAAACTTATATTGAGCACTATGGCACCCACAGCGATCACAGGTGATACCAATATGAGTGAAACCCCCATAGATTTTGACTTGATGATATAATGGAGGATCACCCAGTTGCAGTACAAAGTATAGATTATGTCATTCCAAATGAAGGAAATGGGGTGGTTTTTAATGATCATATATTCTCCAAAGAAGATATTATACCTTCCTCAACTACGGCTTCATAAAAGAAAAGGACAGTGGCTAGCCAACATTTGCCCAGCAGTGCTGTTGCGGCAACTACTCTTGCTGAAGTTAGTAGTGATACACTGGATGTGCAAAAGTAGTACTATGGAAAAAACTCCAGTTACAGAGTTAGCTATTGAAAATTTGGTTCTTAAAGGAAAGGACACATTGACCGTTTACTTTTCCCTTGTAACAAGTTTAATAATTTCCTGTTCCTCATCAAGTTTGTGTATTCTGAAAAAATATTATTTCTTTAGAGTTTGTGTACTTGTACAAGTATTTGAAGTTCATTGTTGTTTTCTGCTTTCACTTTCTGAGGTTCCACTTCCTACAATGAGGTTAATACTCTCTTACCATATTTTATTAAGGATAAGTCCGAAAAAAAGTCATTTGGGTTGTGAACATCAAATGTAATATATCAAAATGAATTAATATCTCCAACATTTCATTGGATCCATCTCTAGTAATTAATAGGCCTTCCCTGTAGACTCATACCCTATGTCAGTAATGGAGTTCTTTGGGAATTTTGGTTTTCATTCTCGTGATTAGGAGGAATAAGACCCAAATCTGCTTCTTCTAACTGTTCATCGTGATTCAATATTAACTGTACATTATTTTCTAGGCACATATTTTGCAGCACTATACGTTCATGATGGAAGATGATTCATTAGGTGAATAATGCAAAGTCCTATGTTTGAATAGGCACCTGAACCACATTTTTCATAATCCATTACACCTTTCAATGGTGCATCTTGCTTTTTTTGGGCTTTATTGAACCTTTCTTCTTCCGTAATTGGGTCAACAAAGGGTGTAATAAGCCATGGGCAAAAACGATCTCCAGAATCTCCTAAAAAATATAGCACAGGTAAATCACTAATTGAAAAATATTAGAACATCCTAATTCTTTTGAATATATTAACTTATTTTTACCCAGAAGAAAGTATCCTTCAAATTCTCTTCCATATAACTGTTCTAAAAATTAATTTTCATTGATATTATTCCATATGTAGGAATCATGGGTGCTATCAGAATATTTAGCTTCAACATGAAGTATTTTCATAATCTCATCACATATCTGAAAATAAATTAAAGTGTAGAAATAATTCATTACTTTTGCACACCTATAACTTACCAACTGAACATTTATGGAATGGTATTGTTTCTGATTCACAAAGATATGTTCAGGTGTTAATGGATCATGCTTTTTTGGAGGTACAATGGCCACATGTGTGCAATCAATACAGCCCACAAATGATTTGAATAGTAGCCAAGTATTCATTTTTCTCATTTCTGTAAACCTTTGTCTTATAGCATTGAGCTCATTCATATTTTTCAGAAATTTTACAAGTCTTGAGAACATTTCTGGAGAAGTAAGAGCTGTAATGTCACTTTCACATCTGCTTACTGAGGATTGTGACAGTGCAAAACTTTTATTGTCTCCCACAGTTCCCTCGTACGAACCGGTAGCATTGAAATGTGGTGCTACAAGAACCTAGAGAAATAAACAAAAATTATTATTGTATTACCTCAATTTAACCTGGTTGGTAGGTACTCATAAAATTGTTTGATAACTAACCTTTTCTTCAAGAGGTATTGAGGAAGCCTGATGTCCCTGTTCCACAAATGGTTCCAAGATATCAATCAACTCTTTAGCTAAAGAGTTGATTGATATCTATCTCGAGGCCGTTGTTAGTCTTCTTGATTTTCTAAATTTTCAATCGCTATCAATGAAGCTACCATTTCTAACCTATGAAATTGATAAAGAAAATCTATCAAATATGTCATCTCATGAAATGAAATTGTCGATTGCTCTAGACCACTCTACAATTGGTCTATCGAAAATGTTCGAATGCGACATTTGGGAATAAGAGATTGCGTTTTTCGTTCGACAATGTAGAAATCTCGCATGCGACACAATATGTCACTGTTTGAGAATGGACCCCCAGTTTCCATAAAATAGGAGGGCACGGTATTCTAGTTGAAATGCATGTCAATACCAAACTCATTAATATACTTGCATTATACAGGTCCTCCTCGTCGTGTCCCATTGAATGCAATAACGAACTCGAGAACTTCTTAATAAATGTCAATCTCAGAGAAATTGACACCTTTCTGATCGTTGGAAACATGAACATCAACATCAAGGATGAATTGAGTAATTATGCGGAAGAATACTTGAACATATTGTATGAAAACGGTTTTGTATCCCAGGTTAACAACTATACCCGAGTCACGGCTCATAGTAGAACATGTATTGACCATATTTTTGCGCGAACAAAAGTTGAAAACCAGAAAAATATCTCGCCAAGCGTTATCAAAACCAATATTAGTGACCACTACGCAAACTCGATAAAGATTCGCTACAACGTGCCAAAATTATTCACTCCAGCGGAAGAACTCACCATCCAAAAACTGATCAAACAAAAACTCACACGTTCCTTGAAAAACGAATCATGGTTAGACGTTTACAACTGTCACGATATAGAAATTGGAACGTCAAAAAATTCCGAAATATCTTGAAATAACATATAACAGACTCTTCCACATCTTACAAAATAAAGCAAATCAGGAAAAAAAAACCTTGGATGACCATCGGCATAATAAATTCAATTATACAGACGGACAAACTTTACCAAAAATACATCAGGCGCCCATCTGATATCACCAAAAGTAGGCATAAGACCTACCTTAGTCTACTAACTAAAACAATAAAAAAAAACAAACTACTTCTCAACAAAATACTCCAGATCGCAAACGACTCTAAAGCTCTATGGAATGTCGTGAATGAATTCTCAGAAAAAAGTAAAAGTAACAAAACTCATGAAATGAACAAAAAGAGTTGGAATAGGGGCCAAACCAAATTGCTAACTGTTCCAACAACTACTTCGCAAACATAGGTCCAAAACTAGCAGCTCAAATCGACCACACTCAAGTTGACATCAATATAAAAAACAATATTAAAGCTAACAGTACAATGCTACATTCAATGTTCCTTGAGGAAGTCAAGGTTACTTCAGTGCGCAAAATAAATTACGAATAAAAAGATTTTAAAGCGCCTGGACCGGACCTGATTTCAAACGAAACACTAAAAATTTGCTGTGAATATGTAGCGGAGCCCCTCACATTCTTATTCAATTTCTCCTTCCAAACAGGAAAAGTACCAACCCATTTTAAATGTGCAATTATCAAACCTATTTACGAAAATGTTGATAGACTGAGCAACTGTACCCCAATATCACTGATATCAGGCATAGCTAAAGTATACGAAAAAATTATTAAAAACGCGATTAATGGCTTACCTTGATGAAAATGACATAATATCCTGTTGACAATTTGGATTCAGAGGAAAAACCTCAACACAGGCTTTCGATACGGTAAGTCATAAACTTTTGCTGGAAAAACTAGAACGCTTGGGCATCCGTGGCGGAATCCTCTGCCTAATCCAGAGCAGGGAAGTGTACTGGGACCACTGTTGTTTCTTATCTACCTCAACGATATTTTTCACTATATGTCCCCCACTGGATGTATTTGTTTTGCAGATGACACAACCTTAATTGAAACCCATTGCAACCCTATCACACTCAACAATCTTACTGAGCAAGCCAAAAACAAGGCTCATATTTGGTACAGTTCAAATAATCTTAAACTAAATCAAGAAAAAACCCAAAAAAATTTCTTCTCTGCAAACAACTATTTTGTCTCGAATAACTCAGACAACCTGTTAGGTATTGTGCTGGACGACAGGTTAAAATGGAGTGCCCACATTGATCATTTATGCAAAAAACTCTCCACCCCATTATTCCTATTGAGACAACTAAAAAAAGTATTGAGCATTCCAATATTGATAACTTCCTACCATTCTCTCTTTCACTCGCGCCTTAACTATGGTACTATTCTCTGAGGCAACTCAACACACTCAATTAGAGTATTCAAACTCCAGAAAAAGGCGCTAAGAATCATAGATGGTGCAACCTTCCATGCCCACTGTCAGCCACTATTCAAGAAATTCAGAATTTTACCAATCTCTTGTGTCTATATCTATCAAACTCTACTTGGGATTTTTACTAATATACCTCTTTACTCAACAAATGTTGATGTTCACAACCATGCTACAAGATCATCGAATGAACGCAGAACTCCTGAATTTAGATTGTCCGTCACAAAGCAAAATTCTACAAATGTCAGAATTTTTAATAAATTACCAGCATCTGTAAAATCATTAAATTTCAGCCAATTCAAGAAATGTTTAAAGAACCATTTACTATTATATTGTTTTTACTCAATAGGGGAATTCCTATCATTTAACCATGAATGCATGATACTCACCCCAACTACATAACCATATCGCAATAAAAATTCTAAAACAATAGAACCCTCTTATTGTGATTGTTTTGTTGTGTTTCAAAACTTTTAAACATTTGTTTCAAATTTTTTAAACATTTGTATATACATATATATATATATATTAATATATTATATATATATATATATATATATATATATATATATATATATATATATATATATATATATATATATATATATATATATATGTATATATATAGATATATGTAATTCTGTCCTGTTTATTTTATTTGTAATGACTATTTTTATTACTTGTAATTTTACCTATTGTTATTTTAACTTTTGTAACTTGACATGCTACGAACATAATTTTATGTAACGTGGTTCAATGAATTATATTCCACTTAGAGGATAGAAAGCATATGGTAGAAACAAAAAAAAATCAGCAGCTCTGAAAAAACTGTTCTTTTCGGGGTACCACAGGGCACCGTTCTGGGTCCGGTCATGTTCCTTATTTACATCAACCACTTATTGAAAATACGATCCTGCGTCATAGTCTTCTCTTTCGCGGACGACACGACACTCATTTATGATGGAAGTTCTTGGGGAGAAAAAGCTGAAAAAGACATAATAAAAATCTTTGGTTGGTTCAACCTGAACCTCCTCACTGTCAATATTAAAAAAACTAAATAACTATTTTCCCGACTAAAGCCACCCTGGTCATTGAAGTACATCTGATAGATATTGAGAAAAGATCCTGACTCAAAAGAATAAATCTAAAAGTGAAAATTTACATTGGCCTGCCCGATCACCTGATCTCAATATTCTAAATTTTTTTCGTGGGGTTATGTGGAAGAAAAAGTGTTTTATACACGCCCTCAAACACTTGAAATTTTACAAAATCGCATTCGTGTTTGTTTGCTACCATAAATCCTGTTGTGTTGCGAAATGTAATGATAATAATTGATAGAGTCAAAAAATGTCAGGAATTCCCTTTAACCAATCCTGGTATTATGTGTAGTTTTTGTTTTTGTTATAAACTTTTGTTTTGTGAAAATTGATGTTTTTTAATTCAGTTTCATTCAATTTTGTATCCACACCATACTTGGTGAGCGGTATACCCCAATTTACTTATAATTTCCTACAGATAGTTATTTGATTTTCTATTCCAGTCTCAATCAGAAACTCATATAGATGAATGAGGCCAAGAAGAAAGTTTTCCAAAAGATAGTACTCACCAGAAATAATGTGTAACATTGATGCAAGAGAGGCATCGAACTCACTAGGTCTTCAATAGATTTTGGTCATGTTACAAATGATTTCTGGTGAGTACTTTCTTCTGGAAAACATTCTTCTTTGCCTCATTCATCTATATGAGTTCTTAATTAAGACTGGAATATAAAATCAAATAACTATCTGAATGTTTGTTTTTTGAGTTAGGGTCCTTTCTCAATATCTATCAGATGTAGTTCAATTTTCAGCTTGGCTTTAGTCGGGACAGTAGTTGTTTTCTGTTAGATATTACAAAAAATTACTTCATTTTTATCGTGGATTTTTCAGTTCACAGAAAAATATTTCTATTCAATATTCAATTGAGAATGTTTTCCTTTCCAACGATTTTATGAGCTTCTACAATTTTTTTAGGTCGGCTTTAATTTTTTCTTAAATATAATTATTTTAAGTTGAATGACTAATTCCTAACATTTTGATGCAATGATAATACTGAAGATCCGGTTGCACTATCATTAATAAAATTTAATTAAGTGTCATATCTGGTTGAAAACAATTATAGGATAAATGAATTCAATAACAAAAAGATGCATTAAGAGCGAAGATCGAGTCCCTTGATATGAGTTATTCACTTAATATGACGGAAGTTGCTCTGAATATTCCTGAATAAAATGCCAACAACATCATCCATTAACCTGCGATGGGATTTGGCAGGTCGAATACACTCCAGAAATGATTGACATTATTCCCATGGAATTTAGAATTTTATTATGAATGAAACGGCTTCTAGCAATATACGTTTCTATTCCTTTGTCAGGAATGTTATGATAAGATCCCCCGGGATAAAAGCTTGCTCCAAAGATTATATTACGGTAATATCTTGAATGTTTCGTCTATACGAACCCAATATTCTATATTACAAAAATACTTATCTATCCGACAACCTGTAGAATCAATCACGTATTTAAACAAAGCTGCTTTTCGATATATTTTCCTCTTTTTGCCATGCCTCATAGCAGAGGGTATAAAATGAGCTTATGTAGAATTGGAATCGCAAACGATGTTTGCGATGAAAGCGAACGCAGCGACTTATTTTTCCGGTAACATGATAAAACTCTTTTATTCCGCGACTATGAAAAGGATTTTGAAGTTGTTTTTGAAAAAACGGATGAATGAAAAGTATATCTCAAATGGAAGTAGTATCAATTTTGTGGAATGAACTGATATACGTATAGGGTTTCATTCGAACTCTTTGATAGCTTCAGTTTAATTTATACAGGGTATCTAAAAAAAGCACTGCGACTTAGTAGTTTATTTTTTTACAATTGAGATACCCTGTATATGATTGGATTTTTGGATTCTACGTAAAATTCTAATCAGATTTCATGTAGCATACTATATCTCTAAGTTCAACTGATTCCAAGAAAAATGGTAATCAAAACTGATTTGTTTTCAGATCCCTAACGTTAATGAAGTAGGCTCTGCACCCTAGGCGCGTCTCTTGTATCCATGGCAATAACGAACAACTCTTATCTCTCTACGCCAAATATGTAATGAAAGTTCAAGTTATGAAAGTTCTAGTTATTTGTTGAAATAGAATGCCCAGACTATTCAGTGAAGAGCGGTGTGGAGTTCTTTGGACCGCTTTGCTAGTTTCAAATTTTTTATGTTTCAAGCAAAGTTTTAGAAATTGTAAATTTGAATGGACGCCAGAATTTTTATTTAAACCAGGACAAAAATCCAAAACCTTATTCAATAATGATTGCACATCAATTAACTTTCCTTCTGTAAATAACAACAACAATAAAACAAATACCAACTTATAACAATCTATTTACAAAAATTTACGTCTCCAAATTCAGAACATTCGAATCCAAGAATGTATTTTCTTATTCCAATGTAGAAAATTAATATTGTTTTGTTTTGCTGAACTGTCGGTTTTTTCGATGACGATGTACCTTGATTGTATTTTTCCTTGTCTAGCACTTAGCTAAACTACACGAAGTGAATTGGCTCGCAATCAGGGGGTACTTATGGCTGCTGGGCTACCGATCAGGTTAACACGAACATCAGCTTTTGGTCCACCAAGTGTGTTCTCATCGATTTAACATGAAAACAATATTGTTTGTGTCAGAGTTTGATATACAAAAAATTATATTTCTTGAAACTTGGAATCTTTTCAATGCACTCCTCAACTCATTGTTGTTACAGTTGAGTGTAATCTCATCAAGAGATTATTACTTGAAATTAATTGAGTATACAAATGAATAATATCCAATACTGAAATTGAAGAACTATTTTTAATAATTCTTATGAATTAACAAAAATTGATCTTTGCTTTATATATGGAAGAGATGATTTTTTCTCTGATCTTAAGCAGCCAAGATATTTCGTTATCAACAATTAAAATTCAGAATTTGAGACAATCAAGTTTGTTGAATTTGATTCACGAAAATGACTTCAATTCCAGCGATATTCAAGAAACGTATATGAGAATAAATGTTTGACCAGCCGTCAAATACTTCTTCAAAAAGTTTCTGAAAATTCAAATAAAATTCCAAATTCCAAGTACCAAATTTATACATGAAATATACATATTAGATCACTTCAACCACATCAAAACCACAGCTTGGTGATTATCGTTACCAAATATGGAACTATACCAAAGATATATATATATATATATATATATATATATATATATATATATATATAAACTCATAAAAATATATACATGTGGGATTCGTAATCCTGACAGAATTCTTCAAAAATATATAGTGAACGACACTGCTATTTTTATTCAGATTGACCTAAATAAATCTAATTACTGTTTTCATAACCAAAATGCATAGATAACTTCAGATTCTTCCCTTGTGAAGAATTATTTAACGTTCTCTTAAAAATTATTTGAATGTGACATATTTGAGATATCTACGGTCCAAACATAAGTTCTCACTCACCTTCCTTGATATCACTGTTCACTGATTTGGTTTCGTATTCGCGGACAAAGGAAAAATGCTCTGATTCAATAAATTATTTCAACATGGCATATTCTACTCTTTAATGGCCGACAAGCTTCAGGAAAACATGTATCTTAATTGCCGAAAGATCAGAAAAGGGCCGTGAATGTCACATGCATCGTCTTAAGTATCCTCGTCCTGTCAGATCATTTGCGACAGCTCTTCTTCTCATAGCCGTAATGATTGTTCCATTACCGAAGGTTAGATGTCGCTAATATTTTCAATCGGTAAAGTGAATAGAGAAGTGAATGAATCACGCATAGAGCATATAAATAAGAAATGTAACAGATATATCGTTACACAGGCCAACGACGAAAAAACTTTTTCAATAATGTTAGCTAATTCCTGCGTTATTTGGAATACTGAGTCGGGAAATAATAATAAAAAAGTCGTATCACCCAACCACTTCTCACATTTTAACATATTAAATAAATATACATTATTTTTAACCGATCAAACCAAAAAGGAGGAGGTTCTCTAGTCGACGTGTATATTTTTTTTTATGTATGATCACGTATAACTTTTTACTGAGGCGTCCGATTTTGATAATTCTTTTTTCAGTAGATAAGGTGTACTTCGAAGTTGGTCCCATTTGAATTTAAAAGATGAAATACACTCCTAAAGGTAGCAAAATGAAGGATATTGATCACTCACCCTCTGAATTCTGGTCCGTTAACCGATTCTATCAGACATAACATTTGCAGTTATGATATCATTATACTTGTAGAAACCTGGCTAAATGAAGACATTTCTGATGCTGAACTTCGTTTCACTGATTTTGATATATACAGATTGGATCGCTCAGCTCTTACCAGTGTAAAAAACAGAGGAGGCGGAATATTAATCGCAACACGCAAAAACTTATCCACCAAGTATGTAAATAGATCATTAAAAAATGTCGAACAACTATTCGTCAGCCTAAAAATGGGTAAAAGTAAATTCTTATTAGGTGGTGTATATATTCCTCTAAAATCAAACCTGCAAATCTATTACGATCATGTTGAAAGTGTCTTCGAACTGTTCAATACCCATCCTGATCACGAATTTCTAGTATTTGGAGAATACAATATACCTGATTTAATATGGACACCTCAGGAAAATTCTCTCGAGGATAGCTGTCCCGATTCTTCACCAGGAAAGGTTGTAAATGATAGTCTTAGTACAATTGGACTGAATCAAGTGAACTGCATATCTCACAATCATGGTGTATTTTTGGACCTTGTTTTCTCACATTTAATAACTGTAGTTGCCCTTGCAGAAGAATTACTTATGGATGTCAATTATCATCATAATGCATATAGCCTTGAAATCGCTGTTGTAAATGCAGAGGAATCGTTGAAATTTGATAATTATTAGTATGATTTCAAAAATATGAACTCAGCTGGAATGAATGATTTTTTAGCATCGGCAAATTGGGATTACTTGTATGGTCTAAATGATATCAATGTAACAACTCAATTCTTCTACGACGTTCTATATAACAGTATTGAACTTTTTGTACCCATGAAACGTTTCAAAACATCAACTTATCCAGTTTGGTTTTCCCACGAATTGGAATCTCTAATCTTTAGGAAAAAAATACTACACAAAGAATTTAAAATGACAAATGATGAACACACTTATCTTGAATTTTCCCAAGTTCGTTCTCAATGCAAAGAGCTGAGTAAAGATTGTTACAAAAATTATCTAAACAATATTGAATGTGATTTTCAACAAAACCCAAATTTGTTTTGGAAACATATCTCCAATCTACGCAAGGCATCATCATACCCTCAATCAATGTATCTGGAAAACCAGACCAGCCATAGTGGAAATGATTCTGTAAATTTGTTTGCCCAACACTTCGCAAAAGTTTATTCTAACACAGACTGTATAATTCTTAACTACTGTTATAGAGATACAGTTGATATAAACAAAATTAATATTGGATTAGTTGATGTTTTTGATGGTATTCATGACTTGAAGCTCAAGTATTCTCATGGGCCTGATGGTATACCGACGGCATTATTGAAAAACTGTATCTACACTTTAACTGCACCAATACAGTTTCTTTTTAGCTATAATGGGCATTTTCCGGATTACTGGATAAATAGCTATATTACACCTATATACAAAACAGGTTATAGGAAAATGTTACAAATTATAGAGGAATTTGCATTCAGTCTGTTATACCTAAGTTGATGGATAAACTAGTAACTTGTCGGTTGACCTGGGCCTGCAAGAATATAATAATTCCACAACAACATGGGTTCTGTTCAGGACGATTTACTATGACAAATCTTATAACATATGAACAACACTTGTTACATGCCTTGGAGAAAGGTAACCAAATAGATTCTATCTATACCGATTTCTCGAAGGCATTTGATAGGGTTAATCATTTGTTGTTGTGGAAAAACTGAAAGCTCTAGGTTTTGGTACTGATATACTAGATTGGATAAGAAGCTTCCTAACACAACGTTTTCAGTGTGTTAGAATTAATAATTACATTTCAGAAACAATTCTTGTAGCTTCCGGTGTACCACAAGGATCACATTGTGGACCATTATTATTCAATTTATTTGTAAATTACATTGGAGATTGTTTACAGCATGCAAGGTTCTTACTGTTTGCAGATGATTTGAAATTGTATTTATCAGTTAGTGATGTCTTAAACAGTCTGATTCTTCAGAACGAATTAGATATTATATATGATTGGTCCTCAACAAACAATTTGTACCTGAACATGAAGAAATGTCACGTTATCACTTTTTCCAAATCAAAAAATATCCTTTATTATGACTATAATATTGATGGAAAAGTACTCGACAGGGTAAACGAAATAAGAGACCTTGGGATTACTTTAGATCAGCAAATGACCTTCAAAAGACACTTCAATAATGTTTCTGCAAAGGGAAGCAAAATGTTAGGATTTATAATGAGAAATGGTAAAGAGTTGTCTTGTAATAACCTCAAGACTTTATATTGTTCTTTAGTTAGATCAGCACTGGAATATGCCTCAGTTGCATGGTTCCCATATTACAGATGTGACATTGAAAAAATTGAAAATGTTGAAGTTCGATTTCTAAAGCATATGTCTTTCAAAATGATGACATAACCCAACTTTAATCGTAAAAATACATTAAATAATCTTAACTTAACTGAACTCACCACACGGCGCTTTCAACATGATATGACATTCATTTACAAACTACTATCTGGAGAAGTCGATTGTCCTTATCTTTTAGAAATTATCAACTTCAATGTAAAATCTTACGATACAAGAAATCCTCCACTTTTTTGCATAAAAAATCATAGCACAAACTATGGTTACAACACACCGATGTTTAGATGCATGAGATGGTTTAATAAGTATAATGTCGATCCCCTTGTAAACTCATTGAGAGAATTGAAAAAATCTATTAGTGACATAAGGTTAGACTAATAAACTTGTAAACACATTGAGTGAATTGAAAAATTTCTTAGTGACATAAGGTTAGACTAATATTATTGTTGTCTTATAATATGTATAATATGTATAATATGTAACTTCTTAGAATAGTAGTTCACTGTTGAAATTGTAATTATATTGTTTCTAATGGTGAATCCGTAAATAAATAAATAACTTTGTACTGGGATCTTCGATTTTGATGATTCTTCTTTTATCTGATAGGGTATACCTCATAGTTGATCATATTCGGATTTCGAATGGAATTATCCACCCATACGGGTAGAAAAATAGGGGATAATTTATTCTTCACTTGTGAACATTGGCACACATATGTAGTTGACAATAACAGATCGCTTGTGTCATTATCACAATCATTATATTCTATGAGAGGATGGAATGATATACAAAGTAATGGAAAAAACTGACCAGAACAACAAAAATAATTTATATCACAATAAATAGTAAAAGTAGATAATAATATTATTTAACTGGTAATAGTTGAAGTAAGGTGGGTAAGTAAGTATTTTGGAAGTAATCAAAAAACAAGCAGTTAGTAATTAGTAGATTTCAGCCACAAAAAATTGAAAAATAAAAACTTACTTACAAAATACGTAACTGAAAAGTAAAAAATAACTCAATAACTAAGCTCCTAAACTAATGTAACTAATTTTGAGTCGGCGCCAAACAAACAATCAAGGAAGATCATCAAATTACTTCAAAAAAATTATCAGAATGTCAGCGCCCAACTCGATGCCATCATTTTAAGCCTTATCTAATTCATTTGCTTGTTTGTTTAGCGCCGACTCAAAATTAGTTACTTACATCAGTTTAGGAGCTCAGTTATTGAGACCAAGAAGGTTTATTTTATTTTTTACTTTTCAGTTCCGTATTTTATTAGTTTAATTTTTTGTTAAAAAGTTTTTATTAAAAGTAGATACGAAAAATATTTTTAATTATTGAAATATAATTAAGTTGACAATATATTTGAGTGTTATACGGTTAGCAATAAAATCAAATGTTATAAGGTTATAAGGTTGGTAGTTCTGGTAAACTATAAAGTTGTTTGTTTTCTTCTAGTTAATATAACCTATGTACTTTTCATTCACCATTCAATATGGCTAATCGTGGTTGTAAAAACTCTCCTAACGGTTTTTGATATATATATATATATATATATATATATATATATATATATATATATATATATATATATATATATATACATATATATATATGTAGCGACTTTGTAATTGAAAACAAACTTAAAATTTATTGTAGCTAGATAAACAACTTCAAGACTCTTGGTTGTCTGATGAGCCTCAAAGTCCACTTCTTGCATAATCATCATGACTTATTTCCTGAAAACTCAGGTGATGTGAGCAAGGGGTACGGTTTTATCAGGACATAAAAGACATGGAGAAACGATACCAGGGGCCCTGGAATACCAAAATGATGGGTGATAACTGTTGGTCACTTCACAGAAAACAACAGAATGCATCACATCAGAGAAAAAGCTATGCAAGAAATTTTACCGAAAAGAGTCATAGAAATACACAAAAATAAGCATCTAATAATCGCATTTAATTATTTATTAATATTGTACGTGATAATTGTAATTTATTTAAAAAAAAGACTATGATATTTAAATTTTTTATTTAAAATGTTCCCTATTTTTTGAAATTTATAATTGATGTCTTATTGGAAGAGAATCGTTGTTGATGAGAAAAATTGATACGAAATACGGTATCAGCACACAAAAATACATAAGATTTAGGTAAATTGGTTCAAAAAGTTTTTACAAATATTTTTTTCGTTGGCCTGTGTGGGTTTTTTTATTTCTTTTTTCAATAATTTCCCTCGTTGATTGTTATGGCTCGTTCAGTAGAAGACAACGTTGAAGCATTCATCATTTTTGGTGGATCTAATCGAAATTAGCACGTTGCTATTCGCATTCTCAATGAGCGGTTTCCAGAACGTCCGATATGTCGAAAATCTCGGCAGAAATTGGTGGCAAAATTTAACAGAAGGAACGGTAAAAGATGTTCCAAGATCTGGAAGGCAGAAAATAATTAGGGAAGATGTTAAATGTCAAGTACTAGCTGAAATGGTGAATAACTCGCAATAATAAACTAAGCAAGTAGTTAGACAAGTAATCCTTTATTAAATTCCCACCTCGAGCAGAAATAAAAGATAGAAATCTAAAAGAACCACTAAATAACCCACATCCAGATAAGAATGTAATATGTATAAACCAAATTATTGCCCAACTACATCTACCACTCAACCTATTATATCGAAATGTTTCATAAACTAATCACTCATGATTACGTAAAAATATTTTTCTAATTTTGACATTTAAAGTGAACTTTTCAAAACTCGTTGACGTTATCAGATGTTTTACTTTTCATCACCAGTTGCTGCCAAATTTTTCGCAACTGGTGATGAAAAGTTAATTTCACCACCAGTTGCAAAAAATGCAGGAATAAAATTTGTTATAATTTTGAGGCAATTCAATACATAATATGTATGGATGAAACTGATTATAAATAATAATAACATAATTTTAACAATTGGTGATATTGACCCCTGCTGACAACGTAAGTAGTATCTTGGTCACTACGTCGTGCCCCCTCCACTTTTTTCCCTAAAAAATGGCCCCTCCCACCTCGCAAAAAAAATCCCCCTTCCCAATGAGAATGCCTAATGATATATATCTTTGCATAAGCTCCTCCCCATTCGTCCAATGAGAAATGCTATTACATTAGCTCCGCCCCTCGTCCAATGAGATATATCTTTGTATAAGCTCCTCCCCATTCGTCCAATGAGGAATGCTATTACATTAGTCCCGCCCCTTCCGTTCAATGAGATATCTTTGCATAAGCTTAACCCTATTCGTCCAATGAGGATTGTTATTACATTGGCTCCACCCCTTCTTCCAATGAGATATATTGCATGAGCACATCCTTCGACCAATGAGACATATTTCCTTTTTATTGGACAGACAACCATTACCATAAAATATTGTGAGTCGCTTTGACTGAACCACACTCCATACAGAGTATGTTGTTACATAACGTAACTGAAAACATGGTCAGGAGTACTACTGGGAGGATAGGGATAAGAATAAAACACAGTTAAAAATCAATACATATATTCAAATATCTCATATATAATTCAGATCTTATTATACTATCGTTCAAATATATATATATATCATAAGTATTCAATTGAAGTCATGCTCCACGACGAACAGTTCCTTTCATAGCGTTATAGGTTAGATAAGCATCATGAATAATGAGTGCAAATACTTTGGTGTTTTTCGGAAAAGACACACTACCAGCCTCGAATTCAATTTTGATATCCACAGTGGAAGATTTTACAGCTTGTGGTTGGTGCAGGCAATCGATAACAAATACAGGGTTTTCATAGAACGACCCATAATCCATCAATGGCTCACTCATACTCCTACCGTAGTAGCAGGCTTGAAACTTTTCATAATCATAATAAGCGGCTGCACATAGTTTTTTCGAAAAGTCTAAGTTCCTTCGTTCATACGGGTATACCTCACTATTGAGTCTCAAGCGAATATCTCGAATGTTGGCGTGGGTGAATTTGGTAGCGTCTTCTTTCTTATTATCGGTGTTATCGGTTTTCTGAAACGCTATAATAACGAAACGGGGTCTCTCTAGATTGGTACTAGTTTTGATGGCCCATACATCTGTAGAAGTTTGGCGAAGAGATGGTAGTTCATAGAGATCCCACATTCTATAGGCAATTTTGACATTAGCTTTATCTTCACTTTTATTGAGTTTAAGTTTCGAGCGATCATTGGGTATTATATGTCTAATTTTCCATTCTATTTTGGATATTTCCACATCGGCATCAACTTCACCGATATAACAATTCTTGAACGACCGTGCGATTATCAAAATCAATTCTTGTTTGACAAAAAGAATACCATGAGTGTAGTCTTCGGCGAAGCCATTAGGTATTTGAGTGGTAGTCTCCCACATAATGTATGACTGACACTATCCAATATGTCCTGATTCGTATCCGAGAACCCCAGCCAGATGCTGAAAGGGAGTGCTTTTGAGTTTGTCCATACGATACCATATTTTTCAGAGTTGTAGTGACACCAGGCTTGCGAACCACAGCAACTTGTTCACCATCCATCTCATATCTAATTTCTTCGAAAGGAATGCCAAGGCATTATTGGATAGGTTACAGACTTTCCCATTCTCTTTAGGAGTAAATTTACCTTCTATATATATATAGCTCTCGTTATATCTAGTATGAGGTCTTGAAAATGAAGAGAATACGGACTTCATCCGAGTTTCTGTAGTTGGGAGAACCATATGGTTTATAGGTGTGCTCATGTAGGCTAACAATCAATTGTCAAACACAGGCTCATCAAACACCTCCAATAAATCGCTTGTAGCTTCCATTATTTCTATTTTGATTACTTCGGAGTCGTAGACCTATCGACTGGAGGAATTCGCGGTCTTCTCGAGACAGCTTATGTGTTACCTCTCAGAACTCGATCGGGTTATGAACATTTCATTATATCTGTTTGTCTTTTTATCAGTATCTCTGTGGGGGTAGCGTGAACGGGACAACTGTGAATGATATCTGTATCCCATTATGACAGCTCTTTCAGTTCTAAGATAACAATTATTTTTTCTCCCTGGAAATCGACCGGCTCTCCGTTATCATCCAATATTCGTAGAGTGATGTTATCGATCAACTGACGACCACAGGGACCGATCGGCATATAAATAATATTATGGGGTTCCTTCGTCAATTTATATCCAGGTTCAACGTCTATGTCAAACTGAAAGATGGTATGTACTTCCTCTCCATTCAGGAACGCCCCAGAAATGATATTACAATCAATTCGTATCATTCGTACCTTATTGATGTTAACAGGAAGCGTAGATTCATGCATTCTTCCCTTCTCAAGGTGTACTTTTCCAAACCCCAGTAACTCTGCTAAGGAATCTTTTCGTGTGAAATCAATATCATATTTTGAATATATTTCGCACTTCAGGGTATTGTGGTTTGCCTTCAGTTGAAATATTTTATTCATCTCGACAGCCTCTTTGTTGACTGCTCCAAATAGCATCTGTTGTAGAACAGTATTTATTTCTTCCACCTCATAAACACCAGGAGGGATACGCTCTGATATCCATGAAGAAGCTTTGGTTTTTCTATAGGTGATGACATTATTAGCATCTGTTATATTGAGGATTGAGTTGTACGAGTAGAACCCCAGCAATCCCAACCCGAATCGTTTCCTCACATCAAGTTCTATAGGTGGATAGAAAATGTCTCTCAAAACGGAAGACTGCCCTGACAGAGTGAACGTTCTAGACATGACTGATAACATTCACTATATGTAACGTAACTTATTGGCTAGAGCATGAGTCAAAACAAATCCTACGCCTCTTTGAGGGTGGTGATGAATATGAGATATCCCATGTGTTTTCTGATCCCACATTGACATTCTCCATCTGACAATAGCAGCAAAATATTCTCCTTTGTGGAGGTCCATCATTCACATCAGAAGATTCTGATTTTCCGGGTTCATCATCATGTCCTGGACAAAACCTGTATTTCATCATCTCGGGGTCGTTTTGCAAATTTTCTGGAAGGTTATCCCATACCAATGCTATCTCGTATGGCACACAGGCTATCATCACTTCTTTCGGCATATCAGCGAGTTGTCTGCTACTCATTTTCGTCAAACTCCTCAACCGCGAGAAAGCGATGAGGAGTGCCCCATTCGTTTAATATCTTCACGTGTCATTCTGGTGTAGTTTCCATAGTTATTTTTGTTGAGAGTTAAGGAAGTTCAGACACAAATGTCCACACCACACTGTATTGAAATCTTGTTGTCGTTCATAGTTATATAGAATCTGAGGGTTTTTCTTTCCTCTGCGCATATAGCCTATCAACTCCAAGGGAGGGGGTAAATTACCAAAACTATCATAATAATCAACCATGGCTCCCTTCTTGATATATGCTACCCAATGCGTCCCTGCCCCGTTGATACTATCAAGGTTCACTATAGCAGACTCGTCTTTGAATGGTCCTGATTCTGGCAAAGTATCACGCATGAATACTCCTCGGAAATTCTTCAATTTCAAGGCTTTGGCATATTTCAGAATATCAATGTCAGATAAGGGTCTTTGGGGCAGGGAATTCATTAGTTTTTTGTATTGTATGGTTTCAAAAATAGTCCTAATCCCGAGCGATATGGTTTGATATACAAACCACCACCGCTTTTTCCCAGGGGAAGGGACTCCATTTTCTGTTATGTCTAGTGTTTTCAGCGAGCTCTTTTCTTCAAAGCTTTGCCTCATTAATTGTTCTGTATGATTTGGGAAGTTCCGCCTGCTATAGCTCCCAGAGCGGATAATCCAGCGAATATAGGTATCAATGGCAACACACCACCTGTCTTAGGAATTGGTATTACCCTAGGCGTTTTGATATTTTTTTTCCACCCAGTTGTTTTATAGCCTGTCGAGCAGCAATGCGAGCAATTCCAACAGCTTTTCCTATTTGTTTCTCTAGTTTTTTGCCTCCTGCTTTCTTTATTCTGTCTCGAGCTTTTTTAACAATTCCAGATTCGAAAGAATTTTTTTTTCCTCCTCTCGAAGCTCGAACACTTGACATGTATCCCATACCAAATTTTTGTTTAGTCTTCATAATATTCGTTACCGCCCAAGCAGCCACCTTCTCACCAATGTTAGCGTCCTTCGACTTGACACGATTCCACGCACTATGTTCCAATTCTTTATCTGCCCTATGTCTCGCGTCGATATCTTCAGGATTCTGATTGTATGCTATGTCGTGTTTCTTACAGAACTTATCCAGAGGGTTGATACCAGGATCCTTCCTTGCTAGTCTTTCCTTCAGCCTTGTACCAGGGCCACAATATTGGTAACCAGGCAAATGTAACTCAACAGGTAGTTTATTAATCAATGTGTTTATTATTCCAGATCCAGTAGTCTTTCTGATTCGAGAGCGAGAGCACTCAATACGTCTTTTCTGTACGACGAGTGACATTGAAATAAATGATAAAAATAGTAACTCGCTATTAAAATACTCCAATATGAGACTTGTACAGTTGAACAAAAAGCTCACAGTTGATAATCTAGACGAGAAAATAGGAAGAGGAGAAACCCAGCAGAAACGTCATGGTTCATTGCTGCCTTCTTCTATCAGAGGAATCATTGTTGGGCCTTCAAACTCAGGAAAAACGAATTTGATGATTTCCTTATTGACGCACCCTAATGGCCTAAGATTTGCTAACGTATATATATATTCCAAATCTCTGTATCAGCCAAAATATGAATACTTATGTCGAGTGTTATCAGCAGTTGGAGGGTTGGGCTTTTACCCTTTCGGAGATCGTTGTGAAATAATGGACCCTTCGGAAGCTCAAGAAACTCTGTATTCATTTTCGACGATGTCATTTGCGAAAATCAGGACGTGATCAGATCATACTTCAGCATGGGAAGGCATAAGAATATAGATAGTTTTTACCTTGCCCAAACCTATAGTAGGGTACCAAAACAACTGGTAAGGGACAATGCCAACTTTTTGATATTATTCAAACAGGATGAAACAAATCTCAGACATGTTTACTCAGACCATGTTGCACCGGATGTAACATTCACGCAATTTCTTCAGATGTGTGGAGAGTGTTGGAAAGAAAAATACGGGTTCATGGTAATCGATAAAGACAATGAGTTAGAAACTGGACGATATCGTAAGGGGTTTGACACAATTATATATCCCTGAAGATTGAAGTAGTTCTTCAGTTCGTATGTGTACCGGGTAGAGAGAGTATCTTTTGAATCATGCCCTTCGATGAAGACACCAATGATGAAGCGCAATTGAAACGCAAACTCGTCGAGGCAACAGAGTCGGTGAGGAAAAATTCAAATCTATCAAGTCCAGGCATGTCGAAGATAAATTGGAACTCGAGAAATTTCATGAGCCTGTAATGAAACCCTTACAAGCTCTTTCCACCCTGACAAAACAGAATGTTACTCCTACGAATGCCCCAGGCTCCGAGGATAATTCTGTAAATACTGAAAATAACAAAATAAATCTTGTAGGTGCATTTCCATACGGACACTTGGATTCTCTCCTGAATACACCATCTCCATCATTGGCTTCTACAAGTTGGGAGGAGAGTGGTAGTGATGATTACAGTTATATTATACGATCATACATGAAGGGTTTGAAAAATGCGGGAAAGGAGTTTGACCCTCAATACGGCGTACGTATTGACCCAACGACTGAAAAGACTTACATAGGAAATGTAGAGATACGGTTCACTGATAAGGAAATTTCACTGTGGGATAATAATGCAAGGATAGCAACATTCAACGGGGGCCCTGAGCTCTATGAACTAATATTCTTACGGCTTCCCCAGGCAGCCCTCAACTCGAGAATAAAAACCGAAGATCTACAGTCATACAAAAATATTCTGATTGATAGTAAAGCTGCGTATAAAGACTACAATCCAAGAAAAGGACTTAAAAACAACAGTACGCGGAAATTTGTTGAAATAATAGCAAAAATTACTCAATGAAGAGAAGAGGTAATCCCAAACAATATAATACCCAACCCCCCAAACTCAAAAAAAACATTTTAAAAGATCGAAGAGAGGAACTGGTTATATGCGGAAACTGTCAACAAAAGAAAAAAAGTTGGGAAATTGGAGTCGACTATGTGTATGGAAAAACCAAAGGAACTTATCGAAAGGCTACGTATTCTTTGGAGTTCCCGTCTGCCAATCATACCAACCCACAGGAATGAAATAGTACCCCATAATAAAAGAGTTACGGGGAGGAGAAGATTATCTATTGATCCAAATCGTCAAAGAACAGGTTATTTAACTTTGTATAGTTTAAAAATTATCAGTTTCAAAGTAGCGTCATAAAAGAAAGATGAGTAAAACTATAGAAAAATTTTTGGTCAAAGAAAACGGGTCAGGATTACATCGAGGACCTGCAGGTATCGTTCAAACTCTTTCAGATGGTCGATTATGATATGCAGGGTAGAAGATTAAAAAAAACACCGGCAAAACCAGTAGGGAGATGGAGATTCTGTAACACGATCATATCTGGATAAAACAATAGACAAACCAAAAAACTAATTCTTGCTGCTGTACAGGCTGCTGTACAAGAAAGGCATCGTAATATTTCTCAGGGATTTTCGAAGGACTTTTTGACGATAAAATTTCGGAAGTCAGATAAAATTGGCCCAAAAATATGATTTTTTTAGCAGAGAAGGGCCGATTCGGAACAAAAGGGGTTTCAGACCCTCTTCGAAAGATAGACCTGTGTTAGCTGTACCTCCTTCTTGGGAAAACACATGAGATAAGAAAATTTTTCCCGATATCCCAGATACCTTTAAACCCCAAAAACGACAAATTGTAAATGAAATTCATGCCCCCGCACGTAGAAACTTTCCAGAAGAAGGACGGTGATAAAATTTTCAGACTTATGGCAAATCGATTTGGCTGATTTTCAATCATACGCCAAGAATAATAGGAGTTATCGGTACATTCTAGTAGTTATAGATGCCTAATTCCAAATTCACGTGGTGCAGACCACTGAAGAATAAGACTAGTCCCGTTGTTACTGGTGCCATGCAAACTGTGCTCCGAGGAGGAGGATATTCCCCAAAAAATATCCTCAGTGATCAAGGGACGAATTCTACAATCAACATTTCAAATCATGATGGAAAATATATCACATAAATCATTACTCTACATTTTCTACGAAGAGGCTGCCATCGCTGAAGCGAGTTATAAGAACTCTCAAAACGAAACTCTATAAGGAATTCTCTACCAGGGCCGCTACAATTGGATAGATATTTTATAGGACATAACGAGACAGTATAACAATTCTACTCACCGTACGATAGGAAGGGAAACCCTCGGATGTAACATCGAAAACTAAATTGAAAGTGTATAAATATCCTAATATAGCCTCAAAAGAGTAAGATATCAAGTGGGCGACATCGTTCGTATCAGTTCTCAAAAGGGGCGTTTGACAAGGGATATCGTGCAAACTGGTCTACCGAATTATTCAAAATTACTAAAGTTAATAAAACCAATCCTGTTACTTACCTTCTGGAAGATATGTTTGAGCAGGCCATCAAAGGGCTTTTATCAAGAAGAGATTTCGAGACTCTCGATCCATCCACATATCTGGTTGAGAAAATTCTTGCACGTCGAAGAAAAAAGACAGAACAAGTGCTTGTTAAATGGCTGGGATTTTCAAACAAAGCACAACTCATGGATAGATAAAACCGATGTATTATAGGGTATAATAAAACATTATGTTAGACTATTTACGTTTATTATCAATAAAGAATACAAGTATATGATGTTTCATTCAAACATACAATCAAAATATCAGACGACTGATATCTCTGAGGATTTTGTCATAATTAAAACTCAAGAATTCCAACATACAATATGACTTTACAGTATTGTCTAAACTACATAAATTCTGATTATAACATCAAACTTACAATCATTATATGGTTGAAGTAATGCACAATAACATATTGTTGTAATAGTTAGAAAATCGATGCTTTTCAGTAATTCTAATCTGGTGGAGATCAGTGGTATAAATTTTGACAGCTCCATCAGCCAGTCATCCTCAAGATATATTTCTGCACCATAACTCTCCAACTTTAAAATCCTACGTTTCATTACACTTGGAAAACTTATCAGCTTGAAATTCGTGGATTCCATGTGTGCCAGTACACCCTCTACAGGTTGCAGGCCAGAATTAAACATAAACTCATTACCAGTCCAGCTCCATCAGTGAAATACTTCTATTATTATTATCATTGTTCGTAGAGCAGCATTAACTTCACAACAGGTAAAAAGTTTCTTGCAGCACTGTATCCAGTTGAGATATGAAGGGGAAAATTTGATAAATCGTATCCTACTTCATTAACGAGTCTTGTCTCAGACCTTATCTCATTATCATAGAAATGCTCGATTCTCTCGAAGTATTGCCTGTATGGCGAATGTGAATTTTCCTCAGATTCATACCCGCTATCTGCTGATGATGCTTCCATAGTAAGAGTTGACTAGTCACTGATAGAACGACGATTCGAAAACACAATTCGGCGACTATTTTGTCTAGAAATCATCTGCCCCCACTACTGGTTTACTGAACATGTCAGGATAGGTTCGAACAGGTTCAGTCAGGTTCCAACAGTTCAGGCAGACTATAGAGAAATATTACTCGACTGCAGGAACGGAACGGAATCGTAGTTGGCGATAAATTTTCTTTTTGTAGAGTTTAATAACATCATATTCTCAAATAGGTGAATTTTTTGATCACCAGATGTTTCAGTTTGTACAGCTCTATCAATTGTTTGAGGGCTTTCAGATTTCTGTGGTGTTCCTTCAACCTTCTACGGTACTCAGAAATCATCTTGCAACTGATGTATACTTATCACATTTTTGTCATTTATATCTGTACAGTCCGAATTTGCAACGACTACCCCCAGAAATTATCTGCCCCACTATTATTTTGTAGCACATGTCTGGACAAGCTTGATCGAGTTTGAACTGGTTTCAGAGGTTTTAAAAGAAATTCAGACGTGTTACTAGAGGTATCATGGGTTAACTTTTGACTTTTGAAACCGTAAGGAACAGAATCGTGGTTTGACAAGAATTTTCTCTTAGTAGAATTGGGTTGATATTGTTTAATATCCTTTTTGGTTACCACTTCATGAGTTGCTGTTCTTCTGATGTTCTTTGAAAGTATGGGTATTGATGGTTCCTCCGTATTCAGAATCATTCTCTTCATGGAATCGAAATTAACAAGTTGAGAGGCCTGGTAATTGAGCATGAACCCCTTGACTTTGCACACCTGATTATATTCATTTTTAGTGGGGGAATATACGGTATAGGCGTAGTTTTTTGGGCCTCCAGATACAAATTCCGTTATATACGATCCAGCTCCATAACTATCAAGTTCATCTGTCATTTCACCCAGAAAATCACCTGTTGGAACATCCCATTCTCCGTCTCTGCTGATATAAATTACACTATCCGTATCGTAATACAACCCTGTTTGTCAGCCTATCTAGATAGCATATAGTTTCAAACGTGCCTGAGCAGTAGTATATGCAGCAATACAGACATTAACTGTGGCAAGACTTTCAGATGCTTCATCTCTTCGTTCATAATTACAAACCAGGGTTTCTTCATTGACTGGTGTCAAAGCATTGACGATGATTGCGGGGTCTGTCAATAGATTGAATAGTTCCTCCGACGAGTTCAATATTTTAGTTTTGGTTTGGTTTTCTCGTTGTCCAAATTTCCCCCAGAAGGAGTTCAATATGAGTTTGGCTAGTTGTCTCAATCCTGGATTATTTGTAATATTTGAAAATTCAAGTTTGATACCTTCTCTTTCTAAATAGTCTTCAATATATTTTTCTCGCTCAGCTGGATCTGTTATATAAGATGGAAAATCTGAAGCTTCTTGTTTCAGTTTCATGAAAGTATTGATCATAGATGTGAATAATCCTCCAGATTTCCTTTCAATGCTATATTGTTCTATATTGTACTCCCATATTTCGAATATTTCCTTCATTATGTATCCCTTTCTCAAAGCCATCCGTACTTCATCTAATACCCATGTTCCTATGAGAGCTCGCTGTCCATCATCATGTACACAAATACCTGTATACAATTGTTCCCCACATGTACGACAAAGAATGAACATCAGCTTATTATTCATCTTGAGAGATAACACAGGGTGGTACAAGTCTTGCGGAGGGAGAATTTTGCACTTGATTAGTCCTTCTGTTTTTTTCAGGTCGAGATCATTGCATTGTTCACCGATGTATATTTTCGGATGACCAATAGGGTATTTACCATATTTGCATACCCAGGGATAGAGGGAACAAACGTCTACATATTTAATTTTCTCTCCAGACTTCACCTTATAATAGGATTTTGTATTTCCTGTTCTGCCACCCATGAAAGGCCTGTCGAGGGTCTAACGGAGTGTATGAAATCATAGGATGATTTTCTGTATACGATACAATTTCCTGATTTGATTGGAGTTCTTTCCTGAAGTCACATTCCCATTTCTCCACTACTTCATATCCAAGAGATCTCAAATGATTAGTTTTGAAAATTGTTCTTTCATATCTAGAAGAAAGAGTTTCAGAAGGATTATCCTGGAGCCGTTCATCCCTGTTATGTTTGAAGCATGAAGGATGCCCGTGGAAATAACACCCTTGGAACTCAAATATGGTATTCGTTTGCAGACAGTACCCATCAACTTTGAATCCTTGAAGTACGGTTTCTTTTCCTCTGGCTGCATGATTGATGACGATATTTCTGCAGTGTTCTTCCCAAATGAGCCACTGCAGCGCTATTTTACTTTGCTTATCCGAATGTCTGTATCCATTTTTGGGGATGACTCCTATGGAATTGGAATTCAAAAAATTCCTACGGAAAACCTTATTGCATGCAGATGCAATGGTTGTAGCTTCTATGAATGGACAAACATTTGTAGTTGTCAAGAGCTGGTCTCTGAATTTCAAACAGGCCTTTGTTAAAATATCCACATCGGCTATACAATATTCAACGAGCTCCCTCTGCAGGACGAATTCTTCATTTTATGTTTTTCGTACCACTCCAAAATGTTTTCCTTCATCTTTCTTCATGGTCTCTGGGCTATAGTACTCGACTCTTGGAAGTGATCCTACATAATTTTCATTATTTTTTGTATTGAAGAGATGCGGAAAATATCCTTTTTTCAGTTCTTCTCCAAGCCCGAATGCTCTAGGTAGCTTTGAGAGGGCCATTGGAAAGTAATTCAGAGAATCCAGAAATCTGATGTTTTCGAATTTTAAAAGAATTATTTGTGTCCCCCGCATGATGACTTCGGGTTTCAAAATTGTTCGGGATAAAAAATAATTCAGGATGAATTGATGGTCAAATTTTGATCCGTTATGGGCCAATACAACCACTGTTTTGAACTTTTTCCTCAGCTGAAGAATATGGTGAATGAATGGGGAAATAGGATCCTGACATCTGTAAATTTGTAGTCTCATTCCACATTTCACACAAAGTACTACGTCAGAGGCAATACATACATTGCATCGTTGTTTGAACACGCACAAGTTAGGTTCATGAAGAGCAGAACCATCTGGATTTATTTTTTCTTGTCTCGTCTCAAGATCATAGAATATGAACAGAAAATCGTCTTTATTTGATTTCCCAGAATCTGGTTGTATGAAGCAATGGTGGTTCGAAGGTTGATGTTTATGACAAATATTACAGAAAATTTCATCGCAGGTATGTTTTCTATCTCTCGGAATAGTCTTGAAACATTTTATGCAAGCTCTGATCAAATCACAAAGAGATTTTTTTTTCCTCATTGATGGTTTCTTATGAGCTTCGAAACAGTTATGGTTCCGGAAATATCGATGACAATCATTGCATCTGCGCCCGTTTTCCACTGTACAAGGTGGAGATTGTCTACAGCAAGGACAAATTCTATCACATAGATGACCCTTTCTATCATTGAAAGGTGTGGAACAGGATTCACAGAAGTAATTACATGAAAATGCAGCTGTCAAAGACGTTATTACATTGAAATGATTATTGTGATGAAGGAGATTAATTTTTTTTTCAGCATCGGGTCCCTGGAATAAAAGCTCTCTTCCTCTGCAGCCATATTTATAAACTGTTATTTTATATTCAGTCAGGAATCTTTGCATTTCTCGCAATTCTGGTATACCAGCACCCTCTATGGGTATTTCGAGCTGTGCACTAGCTAACAATTCTAATGTTTTTCGTGATTGAATTTTTTTTATATCTCTGAGGATTTTATTGTATTCTGGATCCCCTTCTATTTTGGCTATCGCTACAACAACTGCTCTTGCAAGGCACAAGTTATCCCTATTTGTTATATGTATTATACCATGGCGTTTTTTACATTCTTCTTCAAAACTATTGAATTTTTTGTTCCGTCTGCCACCTCTAGGTAGGTTGACTATTGTGGTACTTAAAACAAATGTATCAGTGTCCAGGGCATGTTCATTCGATTGAAATATCTGATGAATTATATTCCATACATCATCGACGGAGATTTCTTCGGCATAGCGCAACGGCACCCATCCTTCTTTATTGAAACTCTTGCATGAAAATGAAAATCCGACTTTATCTCTATTCTGTGCTTCCTCAGTGGTTTTCAAAACAATGTATTTTATGGCATCCCTTACCCATTTGATCGGATCGCTCCCTGACGGAATTGGTCTGATTGCGAATTCAACCCTACGAGCATTTGTATTGAAACGTCTCAGGATGTTACAGTATTATTCAAAATAATAACTTTTTCCATTTTTTTTTTTAGTTTTGACTTCTATCCGACTGAAAGACTGAATCTTCTTATTTTCTATTTTCGCGATTTATAATGCCTGAAACAAATAGCCTATGAATATTGTGGATATTACTGTAATGCTTTCTATTATCTGATCGTTTGAAAATGTGAGAAATTATCTCAATTTTATTTTATGGCGAATTCCCTGATTTTCATTCCTCATAAAAAATTTAATAGTTTTCTTCGGCATTATTTATTGGGATATTTGCCAAATTTTCAAAACTTACTTTTGTACTTGGTAATCTTGGACTGTTGGAGGGGTAACACTGAGAACGTAGATAGAAAAACACTCTCAGCTACGGAAAACTTTCAATTTGATGGTTCGTTTCTGGTTTTCGACTTATATAGGAAAATACCCCCTCCATTCCTTCTTAAACACCACCCATTGTTCGAAAAAAGTTTCTCACTGTTTTTCTAATGAAGAGGGAATTTGAGACCATTGCTCGTGAATTTTATCGGAATATCACATGAGGGTTTCCTCTCTTAATTGATATATATTTATTTTCCTTCTCATTAAAAATTATTTTCAGTGTGGAGTATAACTTTGATGGGAAAAATATTTTCTTGGTAGTTTTTCTAATTAAGAGGGAATTTGAGACCCTTGCTCGTGAATTTTATCGGAATATCATATGAGGGTTTCCTCTCTTGATTGATATATATTTATTTTCCTTCTGATTGAAAATTATTTTCAGTGTGGAGTATAACTTTGATGAGAAAAATATTTTCTTGGTTATTCGGGAAAGATACTATGATGAATATTGAAAGAAAAAGATATCAATTTATCCTACTGTTGATACAATGTATTTTTGATTTTGAAATAAATGTTATACTGTGTAATCAGAATTATTTCTAGATTGAAATGTTATATTTTTGAGGATTTTTCGATATAACCGGCTATGTTCTGCCGAAACTGAGGAATTTGTTTAATAATACATATGAAAAAAAATGGTTTGAAAATGTATTCATATATAATAATAAAAAACTTAAAATAAAATTAATAAGATCTAATATATGAAATAAATATATGCTTAAATAATACTTTACACAAAATTTAAATAAAATGCCTACGAAAAAAAAATGGTTTACAAAAAAATACTTATTAAAGGAAAAAAAGAGAAATATCAATCTATTTCGATTATGTCATCTTCTCCAACCCCAGCGATCCCTTCCGGAGAGACGGCTATTTCTGGAGGAGGCATCCAATTGGGGATCTCTCCATCATCATGGATCTCCTCGAACAAATCCGGTGATGGACTGGGGCTGGACTCGAACGGATGTTGGTGCCCATTCCTGAATATACCTGCCGGGTCGAAAAAGTCTTCGGAGGCTGGTGATGCTGGTGTTTCAATGTAATCGTCTTCCATTCTCTGCATATGCTCGTCCATATTGAGAATGACAGTGGAATCAGAATCATCGTCGTTGCCTGTCAATGGAAGATCCGCGTCTGAATTGATAGGAGTTTCTTCCTGCGGTATACCAAAGTACCTAATCAAAACATCCCTCATTTCTTCCATCAACAGGTTTCGAATAACCCCAGCATCATAGGGCACTCGGCACACAGGACAAATCCGGCATCGTATGCTACATTCCTCGCATATGGTATGTCCATTCACACACTGCACCAGATTTGTACCGTTGCCAAGTATGTCTCCGAGACAAATCAAACAGGAGAATATATCCAGGAATGTTTTCATGAAGCTTTTTGAATTCCTGAAACAAATACAGAAAATAAATTATTGAAAAAACATTATCCGTTGGAAATTGAAAACATAAAAAAAAAAAAAAAATTTACTAAAAAAAAAAAAAAAAATTTAAAAAAAAAAGAATTATTAGAACTAAAAATTGAAAAAATAGAAAAATATGAGAAAAACAAAATTATAACAATGAGATAACTCACATTCTCTTTTTTTTTCTTTGAGCTGGACACAGGTTACTCTTCAGGGGTGATTATTTGAATCCAATAGCACTGTAAATAAAAACAAAATAAATTGGTAGGCAGATTTGAGAACTTACTGGTGATATAAAAAGTTTATCAGAATTCTATAATTATTAAGAATCGAAATTACATTTCTAATGAATTGTAAACCATTGTGAGATCATGATATATATTATTATATATATATATATATATATATATATAAAATTTCTGAAAAAGTAAAAAATAGAAAATATGAGAAAAAAAATTATAACAACGAGGTAACTCACATTCTCTTTTTTTTCTTTGAGCTGGACACAGGTAACTCTTCAGGGGGTGATTATTTGAATCCAATAGCACTGTAAATAAAAACAAAATAAATTGGTAGGCAGATTTGAGAACTTACTGGTGATATAAAAAGTTTATCAGAATTCTATAATTATTAAGAATCGAAATTACATTTCTAATGAATTGTAAACCATTGTGAGATCATGATATATATGTATATATATATATAAAATTTCTGAAAAAGTAAAAAATAGAAAAATATGAGAAAAAATTATAACAACGAGATAACTACATCTCTTTTTTTTTCTTTGAACTGGACACAGGTAACTCTGCAGAGGTGATTATTTGAATCAATAGCACTGTAAATAAAAACAAAATAAATTTTTAGAACTTATGGTGATATAAAAAAGTTTATCAGATTTCTATAATTATTTACAAGTGGATTTTTCTTTCGTTCACTTGGGCTTGTAACACTAATGATATTAAAATGGTAGAGTTTAATAAATAAAAAACTTACCAATGTTGATATTGAAGAACACAGAATGTCGCTGATAAATTTCAACAGACACACAAAACGTTAAAATTCGAATGATACCGATTGTACGGTTTGTTCGACTATTTATAAGCATCCCCACAAAGCCATTTCGTTGAAAATGGAAATTATCTTCCCAGATATATTTGGGACTCTTCAGAATACTTATTGGAATGTTTTACCATAATATGAAAAAAGCATTGGAAATACATTTATTTCCAAGATTTAATCTAGTCTTGGAACCCTAGATAATTGGGTTTAGCTTAATACCGCTTCGAATTCCTTAATGAATACAAGTTTCACGACGCACCTAACGTGATATTTCTCTTCCCGTGAGAACCCAGTTAGTCTGCATCTCTCGACCAAAATAATTAACAACCCTTTCAGTCATGTGTTTTGGGTAAATTGAATAATCAATTTCAGAATAACTTTCCGATATTTCGAAGACTGGTCATCTTTTAATCTAGATACCCCTCGATAATTGGGTCGAATTGTTCGATTTCCTTAATGAATACAAGTTTCACGACGCACCTATCAAGATATCTCTACCCCCGTGAGAATTCAGTTAGTTTGCATTTTAAACCACCAAAATAATTAACAACCCTTCCTGGTGGCCGTCGCAATACGGGGTAGCCAGGCCGACGACGTATCATGATTATGGTCCGCTCGGGTTGTCTGGCGGTCCTTCTCCAGTGGCAGGTGCCTATATTTATTAACAATGAGGGGAAATTAATAGGAAAAATGAATCTCTGTATGAATCAAATGTATAGCTGCGCCATCTTTTTCTCTTAATGATGTGATTTCTCATTGGACGAATGGGGAGGAGCTTATGCAAAGATATATATCATTAGGCATTCTCATTGGGTGAAGGGTGGACTTTTTTTTTTGCGAGGTGGGAGGGGCCTATTTTTTAGGGAAAAAAGTGGAGGGGGCACGACGTAGTGACCAAGATACTACTAACGTAGTTTTCTATATAGCATTAATTTCCGTTCTCTCCAAGGATGAGAACACGCTTTTAACGCACTAAGAAGTAAAAATTAATTTTAATATTCAATGACTATTCCAAAAAGCGTGGTGTGCTTTGTCGAAATCGATTGAAATATTCCAAGATTCCAGAGCCGGCAAACCTACGTCATTTTAGCAAAGCTGAAATTTTGAGTATGAATAGTGTGATATGTAGTTAAGAATGTATGCATACTTGCTCGCTTGAAAGAGGAGCTCTTTTACGGGTAACAGGTATAAAAGTACATAAAAAACTTTGTCACTTAAGTTGAAGTATCGTAATGCGTTTGACAATTAATATCGTCCAGTCAGCCGAGCGGTCTAAGGCGCAATATCTAAGATCTGATATCAAAAACTGGCGAGGGTTCGAATCCTCTCGCCTGACGATTTTATTTTTATTTTTCCAATCAAAATTGAGAAATTTTTTTTTTTTAATTCGAATATTCATCCCAAAACTGAATCATTTCTCAATTTCAAACTAGCAAGTACGCATATACATCCTCAACTACATATCACACTATTCACACTTAAAATTTCAGCTCTGCTAAAATGAGGTAGGTTTGCCAGCTCTGGGATCTTACTCTATAAGTATTATGTTTCTCAAAGATACGTAACTGAAAAGCACCCCATGCTTTTCGGCAAAGTCGTTGAATATTAAAATTATTTTTTAATTTTCAGTGCGTTAAAAGCGTGTTCTCCAGTTTTTTTCTAATTTATATTTTTTATACTTTTAACCTGAAATAAAAAGGATTGCATATCAAAATTAGAGAAAATATTGTATGAAACACGTTGGGATACCCTATATTCCGTAACTCGCTTTCTTTTGAAATTCGCTCATTACGAAAAATAGTGCTTTTTCCAACTGGTTGCACAAATTGATATTATACATCATCTCACTATGTGTCCCCATATATTAGTATTATTTATAGCCGAACACCTTCTGTAAATATTCCAAATGCTAATCTTCATTTGATTTTTATTTTAATTCTAAAGTTAATTTCAATTTTAATTAGTTTAAGTTATCTAGTTGCTTACCTAAGAAACTCTGCCCATTCCATGCTGAAAATGGGTAATTGCACTTTACACCTTGCCACGTCATTTTAAGATTTTAATTGCAAATGTAATCATATATTGTACATAAAGTTCCTAGTTTTATAATTAATACATAAATACAATAACCAAGAGTATCGTACCACGCAAGGAATATGTGTATGTTCAGGTATTAACATAGCGTATTCTGAATGTTGTTGATTATAAATGCCACACACAAGCTTCTGAAGCTTCAGTGGTTCGTGCTCTGTAATATTTATTTTATATTTCCACATCTTGTTCTCCATGTCTATCATATTGTATTTGGGAAAATTATGAAATAAACATATTGTGAAAGGAAAAATTGTGGCATAACAGACAAATTATTTAATTGAAGAAAAAAACCATCCCCCAGCGGGATTCGAACCCACGACCTCTGAATCTCTAGTTGGATGCTCTACTAACAGAACTATTGAACCTCGCTTGAGGATGTTTTTTCTTTAATTTAGGAATTTGTTTGATATGCCACAATTTTTCCTTTCATGAATTTCTCACAGACGCAACTTTCCACTTCATATTATATATTTGGCAAAATCTTAACAGTGGTTGGAGATCACCTTCCTGAACCTCGATTGAAACTGTCACGTCGATGGTGATGTAAGGGTGAAAGGTCAATTGGTCTTGATGGCTACTGATGAGTACCACCCGAAAATTTTTCTGCGTTCCTAACAATAACATTAAATTATGGGAAAAATCGATTCACAAATATGCGGATGGAATCTATGCCGTCAATACCTCAGTTGGTAGAGCATCTAACTAGAGATTCAGAGGTCGTGAGTTCGAATCCCGCTTGGGGATGGTTTTTTTCTTCAATTCAATAATTTGTCTGATATGCCACAATTTTTCCTTCCGTGTATTTTTCACAGACGCAACTTTCCACTTCATAAACATATTATTATTAATATGACAAACTTTACGATAGCGGCCTGCTCGATTCCTTTAATTTATTTTTCGAAAAAAAAACATCAATTTTTTTTATTTTGCAACAAATCTCGCAATATTTAGTGAGGAGACCCCACAAACCTAAAGCTCTTTAAAAATGCCAAACAAAAATGCAATAAAATATAGAGTGTTGCATTTGAAAAAGTCGAGTTATTGTCATTTGTAATTTGTCATTTGAAAAAAATAGTAGTAGGCGACAATATTTTAACACATAAATTGACTAAAACTATTGCAGATAAGTCTAAGAAAGCCATATGCGTTATATCGACAATTTAGTGGCGAATCCAAAAATGTAGCAAAAATGGGGGGTTGCCCTTAAAAAACAGGACTCAGTTGTGTATGTCATTTTGAGTCATCCTGTATATTGATAGAAATATGTTTGCAATGTGTCCCATTGTCGGTCCTATCGTTTAAACAAAAATCAAGTTGATAGCTTGGATAGAAAAAAGTTATGTAGTTTGCACGCACCCCTGGGTCACCCTGTATATACAGGATGACTCCGTCAGTAGTTTTCTCCATTCAGTAGTCGGCTACATTGTTAGTTCTGTAAAATTGGAATGAATTTTTTCCTTTATGGGATTTTGCTTGTGTTGTCTACCTAGCCTAATTGCTTTTCTATTTATGCCTAATCTTACCTAACTTTTACTTCAGTTTGAAGTTGTTAAAAAAAACATTCAAACATTATCTTCACAACTAAATAGCAATGATGAATATTTAGCCACTTTATTTTCATCCAGTGTATACAGATTTCGCTGTTTCAAATGTATATCTTGGTTATTGGCAAAGAGGTAGATTGTTAAAAAAAAATATTCATCTTTATAAGTAAATAAGAAATATGAATAATTGGGTTCTTACTTTATTTTTGCAAGATTAAAGACGTTTCTTTGTGTGAAACGAATGTTGCTTGTGAGATTTCTGTAGCCTTCTCAGTTTTTGTTGTATGTACCTCAAGAAAGTAAAAAGGGTTACTGATACAACTTTATTATCCAGTAGCATACACAGTTTTTCTGCTGAAATGGTGGTAGAAATTCGATCTAGTATACGTTTTTACTTTTTAAATAATATTTAACAAATATAGTACCTGTACCCATTCTAAAGACAAAAACTGGCAACCCTGTATGTAGTGTAGGTACCTACAGAATGAAGCAATTCTAGCTCTATTCAATACTAGTTGTATGTATGTGAGATTCCTTTAATTTTGATAGGGTTTTAATCAAAACACACAAATCTCTTAAAAGGCTTTAATGATTCCACCAATCGCAATACACCTCTATCGTCAAAATATAATATAAACATAATCAGAACAGTTCATTATCGCTTCATACACTTTTTAAATATCACATCTTTTCCGATAACACGGTCGTTCTATGCAGCTTTGAAGTAACAAATATGTTCAATTGAAGTTATATAGATGCTCCATTGACTACATAGGTTAGGAGTGTGTCATTCCATAATGAGAAATATCATTATGCATTCTGAGCTCAATTAATGGATTCTGAGTTTTTCTGAAAAATAAGGAAAACCTCATTTAGTTTTTCAGAAAAAGTGCTGTGCAATGATTTCTATTTGTTAGTGGCTTTCCCCTTCAATTATACCTATCAATAACAATAAAATGTGTCCATGTGTCTCCAGTTTTCGTTTGTTACTCAGCCTCTGTCTTGCTTGGTCTGCTTCTCTTATTGGCCACGTTTATACCGTGTCTTGGTATGTAGACTAATGATTATATTCCAACCAAATTCTGTTAGTCAGTGTGGTATAAACTGTGCACTTGGTCAAGAAACTAGCTTGGTTTGGTACCGAAATTTGTTGTGTACCAGACTATAATACTAATTATCAGATGGTGTAAACAGTATGATAAGTTTTACCAACCGTGACTGTGAATTTTGGTCGAAAGATTGCTAAGTTCTGTTGTGGTTATCGCACTGGCTAAATGAACCGAATGGAAACAATAGCCATAAAAAAGTGAGCGAGAGAGAGTTTGTGAAAAATATGTTTTGTCATTCCTATCCTTAGTTTCCGCATCATTACATCGGAAATTGTTTTATATATTTTTGGTGGTATTTTTAATATAAAATGAGTTGCTGCAGTGCAGAACCTCCTATGAAAAAGTCCAAAGGTATCAATTGGACAGATGAAGAAACCAGTGCGTTTCTCCAAATATTTTTGAACAAGAAAATTATATCAATTTTGAATAGCAACAAATGTAACAAGAGCCTTGAAAAAGACATGTTGAGTAGGAGCTCTACAAAAATTGCTGAACAAATGAAATTTAAAATGACTGACCCTGAGCAGATGACAAATGACACAATTCCGAATTAGATAGCAGATTTTCAAACCTTCCTCTTGGTTACATGACTAAATAAATACCAAACGAGAACCAAGTTGGTCAATTAATCATTTGACAAAACACGATGTAAATAAACGATTACTTAAACATTTGGTTTGAATTTGGTTACATACACTTGGTAAGGTTACCAAATTCACTTACGGTATAAACGTGGCCATTGTCTGCTTGATTATTTTTCATAAATCTGTTGAAAACGTCACCATTTAATGCTTCCGCCCAATTTTGGAATTTTTCCATTTTTTCTTTTATCTTCTAATATTTGCTGGGTACGTTCTTCTTCAATGAATCGTGCAATTTCTTCTTCATTCTGTGACTTAATGACTGAGTTTTTTCCTAGTGCCTTGACTACATCATCTACAAAAGAGTTAGTACCCACTCGCTCTTCATACATCCGTATCAAGGGCCCATGCTCACACAACCTATTCTTCGCCATATTCTCTAGACAATCACACTTGTATCGATGAATAAAAATTTCACATACTCTACAGTATAATAAGTGTATAAAAATTGTGGCATTGCAGACACATTTTTTAATTAAAGAAAAAAACCATGAATCGAACCTGCGACCTTTGGATCACTTGTCCACACTCTAACCATATGTGCTATCGAGGAGACAGATTCCACTGCATTTCGAAGATATCGTTTTTTTCCTAGAATTCAATGTTAGTTGTTGTGGGAATGGATTATGAAGGTAAGGGATCCCATGTACTATCAGGGGCCAACAAGTCCTTTCTACAGTATAATGTTCCACATTAACTCTCACAAACATGCTTTATATTCGGGTTATAATAATGATTATCTTTGAAATAGTTTACCTGAAACTTTCCAACATGTTATGTGTTCATATCTTTAGTTCTTGACTCCTTCGGCTTTCTTTGACTATAATTCTATCCTGGTAGTTATTAGCATTTTGATGTTCACTACTCCCATCTTATCCAGTAGTTATCCCAGTTGGTTGGTCTACAGTAAATTGTTCCAAGCTTCTATTGTCATATTTCTATTTATTCCTGCGTGTTTTCTTTAGCAATGGGTCCACATCTTGATTCTCTCTTCATTCTTCATCCTGTCCTGTCATCCATTTCAAACGTGTCACGTAACGCGATGTCTGTCCTGAACCAATCACAGAGCACTTCCCCATGCATTCTACTATAGTCTTTCAACGGGCAAGGGAGATATTGAAGAAACTTCTTTCATCAATTTGTAAATTGATACATTTCTATTCTCGTCGTCAACTAGATTGAATGGTACATGTCACGGAAGAATCGCACTTCTACTTATGTTTCGAATTTGTTTTGATTTCAACTCCCCCATCGAATGCTCATTTCTGTTTTCAAATTCTTAACATTATTTTATTGATTTCAGGTGAGTGATGTTATGACGCGATTCTGTTTCTTTGTAATCATAAGGCTGCTCCACTTTTTTCATGGTAGACGAGTGAAAGCATTCAGTGATTTGACGGTTTCTCAACAGATAAATTGGTAAGTACTTGTTTGTGTTATTATTTAAGGGCTTTCATTCTTGGAGGGAAAACATTCGGGGTGGGTAGTATCGCTACACTACCGTTATTTTTTTGCGTGAAAACGTCTCTCGTGGATAATCAGGTAGAATTTGAGAGGAAAGAAATAATTTCAGCCATCCTGGCCTCTGTACTGGTCGGCGCAATCGGTGGCTCTACAACAGCGCCTCACTCGTTCTGTTGATAAGTTTTGATTATGTTGAAACCGGCCTGAGCACTCGAGAGTTTTCCCGCTGCCCCTGGCCCTGAATACTTCTGTAAGTGCGCGGCATTACCTGAAAGAAGCAATTTTAAAACTTTTTTTAGATAGTTTGTTGGCGGGAATTCGGTCCGAATATTGAAGAAAACTAATTGCTAAATTGTTGTTGTTTCAAAACTTCATTATTTCATCTTCAGAACTCTGAAGTATTAGAACAAAAACATATATTTTAAAATGAAATTTTCCAATGGAGTATTGAAATGTGAAATAACGATCGTTAAGGAGAAGAAACTTCGGACAATATACAAAAAACTGACATTGATAATATAATTACTCACATTTAGGGTGACTCCCCGAGTTCAAAAGTGGTAATATAAATAATTTAGACATATAATATAAATACAAGCACAGGTTCACCAAAGTCGTTGATACATACACAATGAAACGAACAAACCGAACTGACGATTAATCGTTCCTTTGTAATGTAAAAACGACCAATGAGAAAGATTAGGAGAATTGGAAAAAGTAATCTGTTAATGTTTCACAATTTGTGTTCGATTTCTTCTATTAGGTTGAAATACGAAGTGTCTTGATTTTCGAAATCAGATCTTTTGTTAACACATTTTTCTCTATGCTTTGTTATTTCAATCATTCCATTCATGAGTCTCTTTTTTAATAGTTATCGTTCAAGGAGACTGACTGAACCAAAGTCGAAGGTGTGAAGGAATGATTTACAATGATCTGCAAGGCTTGTAGGATTTTTATTGTCTAAAGTGGGTTGTGTATATTCTTACAATCCCTATTATATTCTGTCATTCTTTGTTTCAAGTATCTACCTGTTTGCCTTATGTACACACTGGCACACTCAGCACATGGTATTTTGTAAATAATGTTAGATTTAAGATCTTCAGGTGTGGTTGTTTTTAGTCTCGTGAAAAAATTATTTTTTACTGTTTTCATATTTCATGCTGATTTTGAAAATTTCATTTTCTAAGACTTTGCAGAGTTGTGGTGGTCAGACCTTCTACATGTGATAGTTTGAAATACTTGACATCTAATGGTGCTTTTTCTTTTTCCTATGAATTTTTACTGTTGGAATATAATAGTTTTTCAATCGAATTGTTTCAATTAGTTTGAGGTTTTGGTTTGTAAAATCCTCATGTGCTAAGTGTGTGGCTCTGTGTTTGAGATTGTTAATAATGTTTATCTTTTGTGTCAGGGGGTGTACAGAGTGGAAGTTCATAAATCTTTCAGGATTGCTTTTCTGTATATTTTGCTGATAAAATCAAATAACAAAATCATAACTGATTGGTATCCAAACCAACTTACTCTGAAAAATTTATAAACTACCATTCTGTACACCCAATGACACAAAACATAAACATTATTAACAATCTCGAACACAGAGCCACACACATAGCACATGAACATTTTAAAAACCAAAACCTCAAATTATTGAAACAATGTTACTGAGGAATTGCTACCCTAAATCTTTGATGGAAAAACTCTTATATTTAAACAGTAAAAATACACTGGAAAAAGAGAAAGTTCCGTTAAACGTCAAGTATTTCAAACTACCACATGTAGAAGGTCTGATACTACAACTCCTCAAAGTCTTAAAAAATAAAAATTTCAAATTTAGCATAAAATGTGAAAACACAGTAAAAAATATTTTTTTCACAAGACTGAAAACAAACACACCTGAAGATCTGAAATCTAACATTATTTACAAAATACCCTGGACTGAGTATGACAAGGTGTACATAGGGCAAACATGTAGATACTTGGAACAAAGAATGACAGAACATAATAGGTCAATCAATCATCAATCATAATCAGTTTCAATATATCTACTGCTGTTAGCAGCCTCTAAGACTACATAAGCAGGACAAACTATACTATAGAAGTGGGAAGGATGTCAAGCTCTGAAATGCGTGGTGTATTAACTTACTCAAGCTCATGGTGGGAGAATATTTAGCCAGTAGTACAAAAGCTCAAACGAACGCGATGCAAAAAGACATGTTATTCATCAAAGCGGGTTTCAACATACAAGTTTACGACCATATAATATATATATATATATATATATATATATAGATATAATGTTTGTAGGATTTCTTGAACCTGTCGTATTTATGAGGATTGTTGATTCCTGGAAGTTAGGTTCATTCATTGATGGGATTCTTCGAAATTAGTACATTTTATTTTGCCGGCGTTTCGATTGCGACCGCAGTCCTCTTCAGGGTTTTTTTGCTACAAAAATATTGTTCGTTTGAAGTGAAAAGTTCACATAATATACGGGATGTTTGTACTAACAAGAATATGGACTTACCTAAAAAAAAATGAAATACATGGAAAAATTAGCTAGGCCATCATTTTGAAATTTCGTTCTCTTCTTCATGGTGAGCACAAACAATAAATAGTTCGTTGTGGAAAGAAGACGTGAGTGGTGTGTTAACAAATTCTTTTCACAACGAACTATTTATTGTTTGTGATCACCATGAAGAAGAGGAAGAAATTTCAATATGATGGCATAGATAACTTTTCCATTTATTTCTGAACTTTTTTAGTACATATCCTTGTTAGTACAAACATCCCGTATATTATGTGAACTTTTAACTTCAAACGAACAATATTTTTGTGGCCAAAAAATACCCTGAAAAAGACTGCGGTCGCAATCGAAACGTCGGCAAAATGAAATATTCTAATTTCGAAAAATCCCATCAACTAATGAATATAACTCCCAAGAATCAACAACAACAATATATATATATATATATATATATATATATATATATATATATATATATATATATATATATTGCTATGATATATTGATAGCTAATTATTTTCGCTTCTCGTTGGGAGACAAATTGTTATGAAATATTAATTGCTCTTAAATAATAATTTTTTTCCCACGTTATCGTTATTGCCCCACAAATATTTTTTCCCTGTATAAATATTTTGATTTCGATTTTGATATACCTCTAATACTTATGTAGGCAATTCAGCTCCGAAATGGGAAGCCAATTGTTATATTGTGATATGATAATAGCTAATTGTTATGAAATAATAATTGCTAATCATTGTTTTCTCGCCACGTTGCTGCCAATTGTTATAACCCTTTCTTACAACGACTAACTCAGTTGGTACGCCTTTGCCTCAGGAGTCGATATTGGCAATAGAGCCACTGCCTGTCTTGGTGTCAATTGAACTATTTCAGTTCAGTGTTTATATGTGAAATATTAACATGTCATTGTGGAAAATAAGCCAGAAATTATCAAAAAACAATTATTTCCTTTATTCAGGAAAACTTATAATAACCTGGCCTGCGATAGATGACTTGAAACTATGGTCAATTGACAAATTTTCATAGAAAATAATGAAAAACAGTGTTGGATATTGTATATAACCCCACTTTTTTTTGTGTTGGAAGAATTCTTTTATAGTTCAATGCCAAAATAAATAGAGTTCTGCAGATATACGAGTTACGTTGCAAAGTGATTCAGTTTGTGATGTGTACTAAAAGAGTTTATACCTGGAACTGGAATGTCGCTGATGCAATACCTGGCAATAATCTGAAATCCTGCTTCATCCACTCCTCTCAGGGACTCTCCATTTGCAAAGGAACCATCCAAAATCCCCTAAATCAGCTTGGACAACTTTGTATATGGAGTACAAAAAGGTCTTCTTCTTTTATGCTATTTATTTTGTGTCGAGATTATTCAGAAGTTTATTTGGTTTGTTATTTTTGTCAAACTTCTTTGTCATTCGTGAAAATATTCAATTTCCTTCTTTCTCAAATTTAGTACCGGGCTTCGTTCTCAATTTTTTTTTTCAATCTTCCCTCGCTTTATTTTCTCCTCCCCTGGATACCATTCCTGTTTTGTATGGAATGGTTGGTATTGAATTTTTCATTTTTTCGAATAAAATCATATTTTCTATGTGATTCTCCTTATGAGACATACCAAAATCGTTTCAATTAACATTAAGTTGGTACCCTTGATGGGTTGATGGTATTATTTTTCACCTCATTGTATGTTGGCAACAAGTCTGATATCTATTTTTTATACTTGTCAATTGTCAACTTCATTTATACTTCAATTGTCAGTCATCTGTCACCACTTCTTCTTGAATCCAACATGACCTCCATAAGAGCCCATTTGGAATTTTAAAATGTTTTCACACTTATGTTCAAGTAATCATGATCAATTTTGATCAAAGTTTTAACTATATATGACTATACCAAGAGTGTTGTCTGTTGTGACATGTTATTTTATAAATTGCTGCAAGTGAAAGGGTTTAACCTCACTTTCGTAAGTAATACCCATGCCTATTTAGTTTTCAAAATCTAATAATGTTCAATTTTAATTCATTGTAGAGTTCCTGATGAAGAGACAATAAATGACTCGAAAGCTTGAATAGAAAAAAGAGTTCACTTTAATTTCCATACCCTTGTTGACTGCATACCCGAATTTAAAAAGGATTCTTATATATATATATATATATATATATATATATATATATATATATATATATATATATATATATATATATATATATATATATATATATATATATATATATATATATATATATATATATATATCAGCGGGATGCGCAGTTGGGAACCGTGCGTGTAGAGGTGCCACAATTACTTCTAGACGTCACCTGAGTCCTGATACTCTAACATCGCTTTTGACCTCTTTTTCTATCTACACGCGTCTTTTCGGTATCTAACCTACGCGTATGTTGGTGTGGTGAGGTACTAGGTGCCTTGCTACCCAACTGACAGCTTTCTCTACCCACTCAAGTAACGCTACTCAATGCTCGATACTATTTTTACAAGTACACGAACCAGTTTTTACTGCTTATCTACAAAAGCTCATACTTACCGGTGCTTGGCACTTGAACTCACGTGAATGTTTATTGTCTCTCGCGTGGCGTTTACTTTGCCGTCAGGTACGGTACTAACCTTTCAACTGTGCTCTAAAGCACTCCTCGGCAGATTTTCCTCTCTACTCTATGTACATGCGCGGACCGATCGCGAGCGACTTTAACTTTTCTCAATACCTTGTACGTATAGTTACCAAACTCCCTTCGACTACCTCGGCGACACTCGGGTAGTCGTGGCTCGGGCTTCTACTCTGCGTGGTGGACAGGTATAACTGACTCATTTCCAATACCTCTGAGCGAATGTTTCCAAACTCCCTTCGTGTATCCACGGCGTCTCTTGGATAATCTTGGCTCGACTGCTATTCTCGGAGTGGTGTCCTCTCTTCTGGCGGATTAACGACTATCCCAGCGCTGATTTTACGTTGTCGCCGTTTCAGGTTCGATTCGCCAAAGTTCCGCGGGTGGGGCGAGCGACGTACTCATTTAGGCGTTTGGTTGCGCGGTTTGAACAATGTTTTGCAATCGGTTCGAAGGAAAGACCTACTACTATCTGGGTAGTTTTTATTCCGCGGTTTTCGGACATCCAAGAACGGTATTTTTATGACTATTATCAACGGAGATGGGACTTTTGTTCATTTTAATTCATCACGGAGCTTGTTGGTTTGGTTTAAACAAATAAGAAACTAGTAACTTCGTTATAATGTTGGTATTGGTGTGTTGGTTAAGATTTGCAAGCTAATTCAGGAGGATTCAGAGAAAATAGTCAGGGTTGGCTGTACAATCCAATCCTATCATGGTGAAACGGTCGCTTTTGTTCGCTTCTGCATATTTCGTTACACGACCGGCTGATGCATCAGTTTCAGGCGCTAATGATTTTCATCTTGTAGCGCATCCCTAACGTCAATTCAAAAGCGAGTCAAATGAAAGATTCAGGGTGCAGTGAAGTATTCTTTATCGAGATAAAATACATTAAATTCCGTCGAATTCATTCCTATGTACCAGTAGAAAATGCTTTCCATTCAACACGAAAACAACTCTTGTTTCCATTATTGATGGGGGAACATAAAAGATGTATACAGATCTACTAAAATATTAATTTGGAAAGACTTCTTCCGTTGAATGCTCGATTTATATATCAGAAAGACGATCTAAGCTTCTGCTTGAAGAAGAAAAAGATCTCAATCATCAGCGGTTTCAGCCAAATTTGATCATATTTAGATTAATTACAGATGTCGAGTGAATGTCCACTAGGTGTCACTTCATATCTCAACTCTATAATTATAATTTTTGTGATGTTATACATAATTACCCAGTATACTTGGCTTAGATATAAATGTGAATTTTTCTTGAAATCACCCAGATAAATTGGATTTACTTTATTAAATGCAACCAAGTTAGTGTGGTATTGCGAACATATCCTCAAATTACAACCTGATGTCTGAATACATATTTTTCCTTGAATTGTTTGAACATCATCGTTTTCAGAATATCCAGGCGCTCTCTCAACGAATATATTTCTCAATAGGCAAAAATCAAATTATCTGCATATGAGAGCGACTGTGTAATATCTCTTTGAACTCCAGTTAAGTTGAATATTGTTTTGAACTTCTATTAGTGAGTTCGTATTATTTTCACTGAAAATACACCTCTTTGACGATCAAAGCGCTGCATGGAATTATGTTGATTGAGTTTCTCTGGTAATCTCATTCTGATATGATGATATGCCATCACACCAAATAAAATGAGATGGAAACGCGAATTGAACAAAAAGCCAAAGGAAAATTCACTCCGGCGAGGTTACATCTCAAAAAATTGGAAGGAATTCCGATTGAACAATATTCATTTACATTCTTCAAAGATGTTTTGCGAAGAAAATCCCCCATTACATTCGATTTCATACACAACTGTCTGAAGCACAAGATGCAAATTACTGAGTCGAATTTCTTCTATACTGTTTTTAAAATACTGCCCATCTCGATACCCACTGAATAGATAATATTTTCACCTGAACAAGCCGTCTTTCAACATAATACTTTTGTCTTCCGTATGCCATAGACAGTGCGGTAATCAGTTGTTTCAAGCGAAAATATCTTTATTCGTTTTCAATATTTGCATTTTATTTTTTCAATCTATGACCTCATAAGCGTACAGTATATTCCTTTTGACATTCGTAGATTGTAGATTGTAGGGGGGTCGTTATGGCTCTTCAGTCTTTCCGTACCTCGACCTATAAGGTCTTTTTTGCATTACCCTTAATCAATTCAAGACCCAGGATTCCGAGACTCCTTGCGAAGTGTATCAGTTTTCCTGGGCACTGAGTTCCTGATGTCTGAGGGCGTTAGATAGCAGTCCCGTTACCAATTCCAAGTCTTTCTTGTCGAACTCGAGAAGCTATATAGCTTTCTTTGGCTCAGAAGACGTTTTGCTTGTCTTTGCCCTGGAATCTAATTCAGTGGTTTTTAATTTGGTCAGCTTCCCAGCGCCGAAAATCTTCTCTAATGTTGGCTTTGAAGAGACCACAAAAGGGTTCAGGGCCAAGAAATTGAGTGTTTGCACTTTCCTTGGCGAGGCTGTTTGCTTCCTCGATGCCGTTTATTCCCTTGTGATCTGGAACCCATTTTATATTGACCTGATTATTTGTAGCTCGTTGTCTTAGGGAGAGCTTGCAGTCCCAAGTCAGTCCAGACTCGGAAGTGTGTGACTTTAGAGCTTTTAATGCTGCTTGAATATCTGATAGAATATATATTTCTACCCCCCTGGAAATTCTAACAAAGTATTTGTGGCCGCAAATTTCTATAGCATGGATTTCTGCTAGATAATTTGTTGGGGCTTCGCCTAGGTGTTTCGAGAGCCTGAAACTAGGACCCATTACTCCTACTCCAGCCTTTTCGTCCATCTCGGAACCATCAGTATACCATGTTGATGCAATCCTTTCTAGTTGCGACCTGTTCGTTGTGAATATATGGTGGTCGTTCACTTCAAAGTCAGCATGATATCTGATGGCTCATACCAGGATTCTAGGGGAATATTTTCCAGAATCTTCAGATGTCCAATTAGATCTCCAGCCTCCAAGTTTGATGCCTGGTGCAGTCTCAAAGTACTCGCTTCCGCGTCCTTCATTGCACACAAGTGCAGTGGCGAAAGGTTCATCATTATTACCTCTAGTGCTGCAGTGGGGCACGTGACTGTTGCCCCTGTAATTCCCAGTCAGGTTAACCATTGCATTTCCTGCAGCTTGATATGTGCCGAGTACTGTTAGATTTTTGGCCAGCATACTAATGATGTATAGGTGACCATTGGTTTGATGATTGTTTGGTATGACCAATATATCATTTCTGGCTTCAAACCCCAGTCTTACCAAATACTCTGCGGCACGTCCAGGTTGTCGCTATGGCCTTGGAAAGAATGATATTGATGTGATTGTTTCATGTTAGTCTTTTGTCGATTATAAAGCCCAAATATTCGACTTCTTTGCAAAAAGTTAACGGTGCTCCATTCAGAGTCGAGGCTTTCAGTTCGTACTTTCGCCTGGAATGGAACCAGCACTGTTTTGTTAGGATTAACATTTAGTCCCTTCTTTACGCTTATTTTCACTCTGCATGCGATTGGATATCATCCCGTCATGTTCGCCCCCAATAATAACGACGTGGGGGTCTATTCTCAAACGGTGACATATTGTGTCGCATGCGAGATTTCTAAATTGTCGAACAAAAAACGCAATCACTCATTCTCAAATGTCACATTCACAAATTTTCTATAGACAAATTGGGGAGTGGTCTGGAGCAGTCGACAATTTCATGTCGAATGCGAAAGTTCACCCTGTATAGCGAAGTAACATACTTGGTAGAAAGTTTGCTCCGCAGTAAAGTGTGAAAAATTCGTGTTTTCCTGAACCAAACCAGTCTTGTACCGGCCTGGAACAGAAAACTAACCCACCTGCACCATATATATTGGACACGACGTTGAAAAACCTCCCTGAAGACAAAAAATCGGATGGAAATCTAATTGGAAATTGCGATCTGGCGAGCAAGGAATCAGTCCTTGCAGGGATCGGTTCTGCCGAGGGCCGATCTCCTGGAGGTGCTGGGGGCATTGTTGTCTTCCCTAGGTGAAGATTTATTGAAAATACCAATAATAAGTTCACTAATTTCGGCGAAATCGAATGAAAAGTCAGAAGGTTCTGGTGATGTCCCTGCTACAAAAAGGCTCAGAAAGGAGCAATTTCCCGCCCTGCCGGCTACCAAAGATACGCAGAATCAACCCTCGACATCTTATCCCTATCGTAGAAGCTCTAGACCAGTAGCATATATCGACTCTAGTAGAAAAACTGCGATAAATGTTCCAACTTCAAATAGATTCCAAAGTTTGACAAATGTCACATCAGACAGTGACATGCACCAACCGGCGAAAAATGGTCCAGCGGCTGAACCCGAATCCGAGTGCGCCTCTTCTAGCGGAGGGACCAGCCAAGTTCAAAATTGTACAGAGAGTGCCGACGACGTGAATATGGATGATGCCAACGCGACAAATACTTCACCCACAGAGCAGACTCCAGATACAATCAGAAGACAAAACGTCCCTCCTATCACAGTGAGAGATAAAAACAAGTGGGTCACTGTTAATTCTTTATTCAAAAGTAATAATATTAAATTGAACAAACTGTCAATGAATGTATTTGACGGAATCAAGATTTTTCCGAACTCTCCTGAAGACTATAGAAAAATATCCAGTATTTTTAAAGATCAAGATATTCCTTTTCACACCTATAGTCTACCTGATGATAAAAAATTGAGAGTAGTCTTCAGGGGAGTCCCCGAATTCTTAGATTGTAACGACATCCATAACGAGCTGATTGAGAGGGGGTTCGCCCCGGTCTCAGTGGTCCGTATGCGCAAACTGAATTCATCAAAAACACCTCTGCCAATGGTATTAGTTCTCTTGGATAAAGAACAAAAACATATCTTCCAAGTCACAGTTTGAACGTTCAAGTGACAGCTGAGCCACAGAGACCCAGGGCCTCGGTAGGCCAATGCCACCGCTGTCAGAGATTCGGCCACTGTCAGCTGAACTGCTGTGCCGTTCCCGCTTGTGTGAAGTGCGGTGAGAATCATATTACGAGGGAATGCCAAAAGTCTCGTGATGAACCGGCCAAGTGTGCGAATTGTAGTGGGGGCCACACTGCAAATTATCGGGGATGTCCCAAATGTCCTCGGCTAAGGCGCAGGGTAGACCCTGCTTCAAATCAGTACGAAAGAAGACATTTCCCCGTAAATTTGGGAAAGACACAAGCGGGGGTGTCATATGCGGCGGCTGCCCAGGGCGCTCCCCCTGCTCAATCAGCTCAAGTCACAAATAGCCCCAAAGACATTCTTTCCACTTTGGATCAAATGAGGATGCTGTTTGCACAGTTCGCAGAAGCTGCTGCAAAATTCTCAATCGGTTTTAATCCCAACTAATGGGTGAAAGGCAGCTTCCGAATTTCATCAAAGCGGTGAGTTGGAATTGTAACGGTCTTCTCCAGAACAGACTCGAGTTTATAGAGTTTCTTGTAGAGAACAACATTGATGTTGCTTTTCTGCAAGAGACTCGTCTTAATGGACAACCTGTTAGATTTCCTAACTACAAAATGCTTAGAAATGACCGAATTGGGCGTCCGGGTGGCAGTGTTGCCATTTTGGTGAAACGCTGTCATTCGCACGTGCAGCTCGGCATTTCCAATGATGATAACCATGGTATAGAATCAGTAGGTATTGTTTTCAACACGAGGAGTGGTCCTATTCGTTTAATCAGTGCCTATAACCCTCCAAACAATAGAATACTCCCTGAAGCACTCGATGTGCTTCTAATGGAAACAGATCAACCCGTTATTGTTGCAGGTGATATGAACACTAAGCACGTGCAGTGGAGCCGTGTTACCAACACGAATGGTAGGCGACTGTGGCAACACAGTGACAGGTATGAATACCAGGTGTTGTCTCCAGGTGAGCCGACGTTTTTTGGTGCCGGTAACGGTAGACCTGATGTGCTTGACATTGCCCTGGCCAGGAATATCCCCTGGAACTATGACATGCACGTTCTCGCCGAGTTGAGCTCTGATCACAACCCGGTTATTTTGACGCTTGGAGGTGATCCACCGCCCCAGACAAATCGTCTGTGTACGAGAGTAAACTGGGAGATGTTCAGTTCACTCCTGGAGACTGCATATTGCGCTCCTGAGAGAATGAATTCTCCACTTGAGTTGGATGAGGCCGTAGCGCGTTACGAACTCACCATTAAAAATGCCTTGATGGATTGCTCCCGCAGAGAACAAGCTCCCAAATACGATGATGAATTCCCGCAAAGGCTTAAAAATCTAATACGTGAAAGAAATAGGGCGAAAAGAGCCTTTCAAAGGAGTTTGTTTCCTGCGGACAGAATCCGGGCTAATCAGTTGAATAGGGAGGTAAGAGAAAGTATAACGGAATTTAGGCATGAAAGATTTGGCAATATACTTCAAAATCTAGAAAACAACAATCAATTATGGAAGCTTAGTAAAAATTTGAAGACTAAAAAAGCCGATCTTCCCCCTATTCACGGTGAGGGCGGAATGTGCTATGACTCTGAGTCTAAAGCTCGAGCATTTGCAGATTCGATGGAAAGGCAATTTAGGCTGAACGAGCATCCAGACGATGATCTGGATCGGGAATTTTTGTTAGAAGATAGGGTTCGTCGCACCTTGAGAGAGCCAAATCGGGATGACATTCGTCCGGCTTCGCTGGATGAACTTAAGGCGCACACTAGAGGATTAAATCCCAGAAAAGCGCCTGGTTATGACGGTATTACTAATCGAATGATTAAGTATTTTCCGGATAACCAGTTGCAGTCATTGTTGAACATAATAAACAATTCGATGCGCCTTAAAAGATTTCCTCGAAGGTGGAAGCATGCCATCGTGGTGATGATTCCGAAGGAAGGACAAAATCCGACCTTCCCACAAAATTATCGTCCAATCAGTCTGCTTTGCAGTTCAGCTAAGTTGGCTGAGAAAATCGTCCTGGAAAGGCTCGACGATGAAGTGGATGACAGAAATGTCCTACCGAATGAGCAGTTCGGCTTTCGCCGAGCTCACTCCACCGAGCTTCAGGTTCTGAGGCTGGTGGAAGATACGATAAATTCATTAAATACCAACAACAGCGCCCATGTTATACTTCTTGACATCAGTAAAGCGTTCGATAGAGTATGGCATGAAGGCTTGCTTTTAAAATTGATAGACTTCCACTTGCCTCTGGGTCTGGTGAAGTGGCTAAAATCATTTCTCATGGGTAGGACATTCCAAGTCAAGGTCGACAATTGTCTCTCGGATTCGAGAGCAATTGAGGCCGGCGTTCCTCAGGGGGCAATATTGTCTCCTATGCTCTACGCCCTTTACACGTCAGACATACCCAGGAGTGAACACGTGAAGATTTCCCTTTACGCTGATGATACGGCCTTACTTTCTTCTTCAGCCGACCATCTGATGGGTGTCGTCTATTTGCAGAATGCATTAGACGATCTCCAGCAGTGGTATCTGGAGTGGAAAATAAGGGTGAATCCTGACAAAACGCAGGCTATTTCGATGGGTCGCAAGAGAAACAACCCAGAGAGAGGAGTGACTGTCTCTGGAAGGGAGATTAATTGGTTGGAGCAGGTCAAGTACCTCGGAGTTACATTGGATCGCCGACTCACCTGGAGGCCACACGTTAAATTGATAAAAAATAAAATACATAAGAAAATCGCATCACTCTATCCGTTAGTAAACAGGAAAAGTAAACTTTCCCTGAAAAATGAAGTTATGATCTACAAAATGGTTTTCAGACCTGTCATTTTGTATGCCTCAGCCGCTTGGGGCCAGACCTGCAGAACGAGCATTTGCGTCCTGGAACGGGCGCAAATGAAAGTTCTGCGTATGATAACGAACGCTCCGTGGTACGTGCGGAACGAACGGATACTTGAGGACTTAAATCTGCCTTCCATCAGAAGTATCATTAGAGAACGCAATCAGAGAGTATTTGATTGTGCAATAGCCCACGAGAATCCTCTTGTGAGGGAAGCAACTGATTACAAATTGACGACCCTTCGCGTTTTAAACGTCCCAGGCGCTCTCTGGAGTGATGGGCTATTTATTAATCCATACAGGGTAGTGAAAGCTGCATCCTCTCTAGAAATTAATATTTTTCAAAACTTTCAGATCAAAAATTATTTCTTGGCTATTTTTGAGAATCACCACCATGGCAATGACTGGAGATTCTTCTTTAGTCCTTGTCCAATCAAAATTCAAATTTCGTGAATGGCTGTAGCCCACTTGTTTTTATGTTGAAAGAGTAAGAGCCTCCGGGTTACACTCGAATATAATAGTGATAGTAGACCCTGAATGTCGAATGCGAGATGACATATTTGACAGATTTTTTTTATCAATTTCATGGATTAGAAATGGCGATTTAGAATTTAGAAAATCAAGGAAACTATCAACGGCCTTGAGACAGACAAGGTATATATAGGAATGCGTTCAGGCTTTTATCTGATAGAAAGTTTATCAAAACATTCAGATTAAAAAGGAATTGGCTAGAGAGTTGATTGATATCCCGGAACCATTTGTGGAACAGGGACATCGGGCTTCCTCAATACCTTTCGAAAAAAAGGAGAGTTATCGAACACTTTCATAAGTACCTACCAACCAGATTAAATTGGGGTACCTACTCATATTTGAAATATTTAAATAGAAGGTTGTTTGCGTAAAACTGTAAAGCAAAACTTCTAACCGTGTTCAAACTCCAACCAAAACCACATAGGCCCAGAACACTTCTTCTATGCACGTCGAGGGCTGGTTCCGGAGAACTCCGTGCACGTAGTCCTCTTTACTTGGGCCCATTTTGCACCCACGTGATCTGAGAATCAGCTGAGCATGCCTATTTCTTTGACGAAACTCTGCAGTTTCCCCAGCTGAATCTCTTTGATATCTTCCGGGTTCAGAATTATGCTCCCCAGATTGATCTCCAGAGTGGGGCACTCAGTGAGAATGTGCGTCTTTCCATTCGTCCCTCGTGAGGATGATGATTTCTGGTCCTTTTTTGAAATTCAGAACCAGCAGGATGCTGTCTCTTCCATTTGTAAGATTGGACAGCCCTCCTTTGCCTTGTTCCAAATATTGGAGTGTCCATGGTCTGCCTCCATGACCATCCTCGGTCTGTGCTTCGGAGTCTGTAGGCAGTACGCATGGCTTCATGCTCAATGACTAGGTGCAGAGGTGGCAGTCCTAGCAGAACTTCTGGAGCTCTGGTAGGCGTCGTCCTCATGGTAGCTGCCATTCGTAGGCAAGCCAGTCTCTGTACTTTATCTAGTTCATTTCTGGACTTGCTTCTTGTGGTGCCGGTCCACTAAACGATGGACCCGTAAGTTAGCATTGGGCGAATAATCGCAGTATATATCCAGTGTGTGTTTTTTTTTTTCAAGCTTCACCTCTTTCCAAAGGCTCTTCTGCATGCCCAGTAAGAGCAGATAGCCTTCTAGGTGCGATTTTCAATCTGCTAGTTCCAGGTCAGCTTGGAGTCTATGATGACTCCAAGGTGTTTCGTCGACCCTTTGTACGGAAGCTGTCTTCTTGAGAAATGTATCTCTGGAAGAGTTCCTATTTTGCGTTTCTTGGTAGAGAGTACCGAATCCGCTTTTTCTGGATTGACTCTCAACACTCCGGTAGAACACCACTGTTCTACTCTGCTAAGAGCTATCATGATAAATTCTCCCAGCAGGTGTACCGGTTGGTCTTGAGCCAGCAAGACCAAGTAGTCCGCATACGCTTGTATGTATAGCCCTGTCTCATTTAGCTCCGTGAGAAGCTCATCGACCATCAGGAACCATGAAAGGGGTGACAGAACTCCTCCCTGTGGACACCCTCTTGATACCTTGCACATAACACATTTGAGAATCGTTAATTCGGTGTTGCCAGCTCATGCTATTCGATAATGTTTGTCTCATACGACTTGGATGTCGGAACCAATAGAGAATACCATTCGACAAATTTTGGTCCACATTAGAGAATAGACCCCCAGGTCATCGGTGTAACCTCGAGTCGTAAGTCCAGATTCATGTAGCTCCACTATCAGATTATCCATGGTCAGAGACCACAGCAAAGGCGATAGAACCCTTGGCAGAAACCTTTTTCTACTTTTTTTATATCTTAGTTGGAGACTGATAATCATAATTTCTTGAAATATGCAAGAAAAAAGAAATGAATGATTTCACTCTAGAATTTGGAGGTGAAGAACTTACCGATGAAATTGGTTCAATCGTGGTACTGGTATGTTCAAATAACTCGAAAACATAGTCAACATTAGTGTCGTAAATTTGTCTCATCTTTGGCAATGCTATGGATAAAATTGTTTGTGTTTCTCAGTTCTTCGTGCTTTCATACAAAAATACCATTAAGTTATTCAATGGCCAGTTAGAAAACAGTACGTTGTGAGTTCAAATACCAAAAGCTGTCATTTGAACTTGATCTCAGTACTTGGATTTTCCATTAACTCTCCAAAGCATGGTGTACACGTCGAGTACCACATTTTTCTAGACCTTTGAGACATAGTGGTATATAAAATGAACCACATATCAAATTATATATAACAGACATGCATTGTGGTTTCATTTGTGAACCACATAACGTTGCGCCGTGGCTATGCGTAGAGCTTTCATCTATGTGGCAAAGGACATGGTAGTTGCTTTCTAACTTAGTTTGCAAGAGCTCAGAGTTTCATGTGACAGTTGGTTGTGCTATTGGCAGTCGTTTTTTGTTCCACAGGTTTTTAGTCACATTCTCCTTCAGTTTGCTTGTGTGTATCAATAGAATATATATTCAGGTAAGGAATATCATGTAAAATTTCTATAATTAATTTCTGCTGATAATGATAGATAATTTTGTGGGTATTTAAAATGTGTACCACCGTTCTACTAAGTTCCAAATAATGTTGTATTGTTTTAGCGCTAATATGAATGAGAATGAAGAGTTACCATTCAGATTAGTGGGTATGTCCAGAGAGCAGTTGAATAAAGAATTGTCCGCCGATATTCCTTCAGATAATGAATCGGGAAACGATTTGGACGATAAGGATATTGATTCCGAGGTTTCAGACGAATATATTGAAACGCCAGAAATAGAACTTGAAAGCGATAATGATTGGGATGATGGGGATCTGCGTCCATTCTCAACTTTCAAAGATGTGCCAGTACATCGACAGAAACCAAAATGGAATACAATTCACAATGTTTGTAAACCGACACCTTTCTTAGACGATAGTGGCCCTGTGAACATTATCAGCGCTGATATTCCGAAGCCATGCCAACTATTTGAGTTGTTTTAATCTGATAACATAATTGACGACAGTGTTTTTCAAACAAACTTATATGCAACTCAAACTAGATAAGGGCGTATGTTTGAACATCTGACTCAATTTGAATTCAAATGTTTTGTGGCAATAAATTTGCTAATGGGGTTAAAAAAATTGCCTAGCTATAAAGACTTCTGGACATCTGCTCCTGATCTGCACGACAGTTTCGTGAGCAAGTTGATGACAGTAAATAGGTTCGGCTGGATTCTCATAAATCTCTATATCAATGATAATTAATTGATGCCAAAACGTAATTCGCCTGACGTTGATAAACTCTATAAAATACGACCCTACCTGTCTTCACTACAATTTTTTTTTTTGAAATACCTCAGATCATCCGAATACATTTCTATGAATGAATCGATGATCAAATTCAAAGGTCGTTCATCACTGAAGAAATACTTACCCAAAAAAACAATCAAAAGAGGGTACAAGGTGTGGGTGTTGGCCGATAAATGTGGGTATTATTACAAATTTGACAATTACACTGGGAAAACGAGAGATTCGTCTGAGAAGTGTTTGGGAGTAAAGTAGTCAAAAGATTGTGCCGGAAAAAGGAAAAATTTTTTAAAAAAAAAAAACCCGATTTTAGAAGAGACAAGGAATTAAAACAAGGTAATTTTGATTATTTCATCAGTAATAGTGGTATCTACACAGTAAAATGGAAGGATAAACGATGTGTTCACCTCATTTCAAACTACCACCAACCAAATGAAGTTACTGAGGTAAATCGCAAAACAAAAACAGGGCTAATACAGGAAATTCCTTGTCCTGCAATTCTCTCTGATTATAATGGGAATATGAACTCTGTTGATGAGTTGGATCAACTGAAGTCGTGTTATGAGTTAGACAGAAAGTCTAAAAAATGGTGGCACGGGATTTTCTTCCATTTTTTAGATATATGTGTTGTTCACTCTTATGTTATATACAAACAACTAAATACAGGCACTAAAATTAGTATGAAAAATTTCAAACGCGAAATAATCAACTTGTCGAAATCAGAAACTCAAGTCTATGAAAAAAACGAAAATCACATTTGGAGCCCTTACAAATAAAGAAACATAAGCCCTATCTCTCTCCAGAAATAAGAAACAAGAAAAATCTCCATATGCCTATGTATGGGTCTAGAAGATGTGCCCATTGCAGTACCCGAGAGAGATAATGTTTCTACTTGCACGGTGGTACACATAGGGTAACACACCAAAATATATATTAAAACAAAAAATAAACCTTCACAAACCTGATTCGTGTATATTTCATCATTGTTTAGTAATGCACACCAACCAAAAAAAGTTCAAAGGATTAGGAAAAATATATCCTGTGCTTCTGGGGTATTTTTATACCGGTGACTCTGTGCCTCAAAGAGTTAAAAACACCTTCTTTATTTTGTCACTTCTATATTGGTGATGTGCATCCTGTTGAAAGCACGTTAACCCTGGGAATATGCCATCACAGGTCTGAGGATTAAGTGAATAAGTAATTTTGATTCCTATATAGCCGTCTTGTGGGAGGATTGAAATGGCACTGCTTCATTTTTTTTATTCAGTTGGCGATTTATCCTTCCGAATTCTTCATTCCCAGTAGCCACTTTAGGAACACTTTATCCATCTTGATTAGAAACTTCCTACGATATAAGTATTTGTGGAAGTGATCTACCGCTCTTATGGTCGTTAGAAGTTCCTTGCTGGTGACACTGTAGTTCCTTTTGGGCTTAGACTTAACCCAGCTGCGACTGTGATTTCAGTGAAATTGCAAGTCTTCGAGTGTGTAAGCAGTTCTTTGCAAGCCGTCATAATTAGTTATTGTATTTGGGGAAAAAAAAATGTCTTTATAATGAGATAACCTCTACTACCTTGTATGTGCGAAATCGTCATATACAGTGCTTCTCAAAAGTCTTCTCCCCCCCTCTTATTTTTGGAACGATTATACATAAACAAGTGAAATTTGGAAACTGAATATTAAAGGTTGTAAACTTCCCTACTAGTGATGATAGATGACGAAATCGTCAAGGATGACGTCACAAGGCCATTGTGACCAATAATTTTAAATGGAACCCTACGGCAAGCGACACCTCTTTTGAAAGGTATCGGAAAAACCTATTAAATGATACTAATTTTGTTTGTGTTTATGGCAGTTTTGGCAACTCTCTTTTAAAAAACGCGAAGCTGTGATGAATTAAATCGGTTAATACTAAAATTCCAAATTCAAGCTCCGCCTCTGGATAGTTGTCAAATGAGCTGACGTGTTTGTTAGTCTCCGTAATTCGACGTTTTTGTAATTGTCCGAATTTTTGTACATTTAATAATTTGTGTATTGTTGATCGAACGTTTAACTGTTTTAGCAGCTTTTGGTACTTTTAATATTTTTGTACATTTCAATAATTTGTTAAACTGTTGTGAGCCGAACGTTCAAGTGCTTCAAGAAGCGAAATGGTACATGCTTTAGGTGATAAAGTAGCAGCGATCCTAATTCTTGGTGAAACTGGACAAGATATTCATACAGCAGAACGCATTTTTAATGAGAGGTTTCCCGATCGCCCCGTTTCGAGGACTTATTTAAGGGAGCTTCTTCGTAAGTTTGGAACAACAGGTAGTATTAATGATGCGAAACTATCTGGCAGACCACAAATTTCTGATGAGGAAAAAATTGATATACTGGCAGAAGTAATAGTTAATCCTACTTCTCCAACAACTCACGTTGCATCTACCTGTGAAGTCAGTCGAAGTACAGTACACAGGGTGTTGAAAAAAAACAAATTTCATCCATACAAATTAAAAATGGTTCATCAACTCTCAGACGACAACCCAGACCAAAGACTAGAATTTTGTGAAAATATGGAAACTAAAATTAACCAACAGTCAGACTATGTCAAAACAATTTGTTTTAGTGACGAAAGTACTGTCTATCTAAATGGAAATGTAAATACACAGAATGTGAGGTATTGGAGTGACGCAAATCCTCACCTGTTTCGTGAAACACATACCCAATTTCCCCAAAGGGTGAATGTTTGGGCAGGTATTCTGGGAAAACCACATCGTTGGGCCTCATTTTTTGAATACCAATTTAACTGGTGAGGTTTATCTGGAGCTGTTGCAAAACGCAATGGAACCGTTAATCCTTGAAATTTTGGAAGATAATCCAGATGAATTCGGCAATTTGGAAATAACATTCCAACAGGATGGTGCTCCTCCACACTATTACGGTGCAGTAAGACGCTATTTGGATGAGGAGTATCGTGGTAGATGGATTGGACGACGAGGTTCAACGGAATGGCCAGCTCGATCACCGGACCTCACACCTTTGGATTTTTTTCTGTGGGGGTACCTTAAATCGAAGGTTTACGCCACTGAACCTGACAATATTGACGTTTTAAAACAACGTATTGTTGCAGAATGTGAGGCTGTTTCGGCAGACACATTTGCAAAAGTATGAGAAGAGTTTGAAAATAGGATATTTCACTGTTAGGAAGTAAATGGAGGTCACTTCGAGCAATTTCTTTAAGTAGATACTGATTCTTCAATCTGTAATGAATATCATACTGAATGGAATTTAAATTTTGATGTTTACTAATGAGCCATTAAAACGGCCATAAACACAAACAAAATTAGTAGCATTGAATAGGTTTTTTCGATACCTTCTAAAAGAGGTGTCGCTTGCCGTAGGGTTCCATTTAAAATTATTGGTCACAATGGCCTTGTGACGTCATCTTTGACGATTTCGTCATCTATCATCACTAGTAGGGAAGTTTACAACCTTCAATATTCAGTTTCAAAATTTTACTTGTTTATGTATAATCGTTCCCAAAATAAGAGGGGGGAGGGGACTCATGAGAAGCACTGTATATCGTTTAATATACAAGAGTCGAAGACATATCAAGGAAATTATGGGAAATTCTGGATATGTGGTCTCGAATGAAAAATAATGATAACGAAACTGAATCAACTCCAACCTCAATAGATCTTCGGTCAAAAATTCCCAGGATAGTTTGTCATTATCCCAGTTCCATATGAATTCACGAAGGTCGTGAAACGAATCATAAGTATTTTATTGGTACTTGAAAATGCCTTCTGACTCGATATGAAATATAAGTCATATTAAACACCCTTGAAGAAAACTCTGCAGAAATGCAATTACATTTTTATCTCTTTTCCGTGGGCACAATAGTAATATCTTTATATTCTCCCAAAAGAATTATTTAAGTTTGAAAGGTCGACTTTTTTCATTCGCCCTGGGCTGTGCGGCAATTTGCTAAAGAGCTCTATACTCCTTTGAAGATTAAATCAGATGAGATGACGAGAGGAATATAAAAATTTAGAGGCAATGGAAACTGTCATGGATCTTTCGGATAATTTTTCAATGATATTTGGACTTTATCTAATGATAAATTCCTCAAAATATTTTTGATATTTAAACTATACCTATTACGAATTTTCGGTACCAAAAAGCATTCTTTGAATATAAGCAGAATGGTAAAATATACACAATATATACGAAAAGATCTCAGAACAATGAGCTTACGGAATAAACATAAGTTTATTATTAACATAATAATTGTCTGTATACTCAGGCTGCGAAATTCATCTTTTGCATACCAAGGAAAAGATCGTCGAAGTTGATTGCAGTCGAGGCGAAAACGGAAGTTATTATTAAGATGGAAGTAGTCTGGTGGTCTCAATCTCCCAGCTTTTCTACTGAAAACATTTTGTCACTGATTGAAAATGATGATGAAACAAGAATGACGATTTCTCCAATTTCTTGCACTCCTCCAATGCTGGAGGATGTTGTGATATCGAGGCTTTCTATTTTTATATTTTATTTCAAGCTAATACAGCAAAATCCTGTCCGAAAATGGTGTGGAATAAGAAAAACATCCGACTGTGGCTGGAAACTTGGTACAAAGGGGCTCTCTCAATCAATCAATATTTATTTAAATTTTTTCGACATTTGTCATTCAGTTAGTACAATAACATCAGTGTATCCAAATGAAAAATAACACTTGAAAAAAAGAAGAATGTATTTATAAAAGAATGGCATGCTTGTTCTTTAGTACTAGTTGGAAGTTAGATATAAGTACTGACTATTCCTATACAAAACGAAATTTTTTGTCATTTTGAGGAAAATGAAGGATTTGATTTCATAGTATATACAAAAGCCAACAATAGAATAATAAATAAATAATAGTTTGAAGAAACTAAAAAACACGCTTTTATAGAAAACCATACTAAATAAATAGAGAATGAGAAAAAAAAATATTTTATTTAAAAAAAAAGCGTGGGGTGCATGGTATCGCCTTGGCCAACAATTACCTGTAATCTGAGACATTTCTCACTTTACTGCCCTAGGTAATGTACTATATAATTATTGATACCATGCACCCCACGCTTTCTTTTAAATAAAATATTTTGTTTTCTTATTTTCAATTTTGGTTTTCTATAAAAGCGTGTTTTTTAGTTTTTTTAAACTATTACTTATTTCATACCTTTTATTGTGGTTTATTTATGAAAGCGTGTTTTTTTATTTTTTTTTAGACAATTATTTTTATTATTTTTTTGCAAATTAAAAGATGGAATAATCTTATCAAATTAGGTAATTTTAATCTCCGACCCCAAAAACCCCCACATACCAATTTTGAATAGAATCAGACCATAATCACAAAACTCGGCCGCCATTTTAAAGCCGCCATCTTGAATTTTTCAATTTTTAAAAAGAATCATAATATTCGACCCCAAACTCCATACCAATTTTGAAGAATCGACCATAATAACAAAACTCGTCCAACTCGCCATTTTGGAGCCGCCATCTTGAATTTTTCAATTTTGACACAGGAATCATAATTTCCGACCACGCAAACTCTCAGTTACCAATTTTGAAGCGAATCGGACCATAATAACAAAACTCGTACGCCATATTGGAGCCCCCATTTTGTTTTTTTTTCACACAAAAATTTCTCAATGCATTGTCACCGGAATTATGTACACCTGCCAAATTTCAAATCATTCGGACGTCTGGAAGTGGGTCAAAATCGCGCACAAACGAGTCGGTTACAAACAAACAAACATACAAGTGAAGCTAATATAAAGCATGTAAAAATAATTAAAAAAACACTTTCGTCACACATAATTGATCACAGAGTCTAATTTTTTATAAAATCATCTTTACTATAGAAACATTATTTCATTTGAAAACCAACAACTCATGTTTGAATGAAGACAATATGTTTATACCCTCCAGATTGTTAAATATCTTGAGTGCAATATGATTAAGAGCACATTAATTTATTTTTATTCGGGCCAAATTCACATGAAAATGGTGCACTTTTCTTGTTTCATTACCATGAATATCAGGATTGCGTATAAAAGTTCCCTTATTTTCAAAAAAATGAAGAGGCATGGAACTGTCGAGATACAAAATGTTTTGAAAAACGTTCTACACGATTCTCTATCAGAAATTCTTGCGATACATCTAATATTCGTTTTTGCTCAATAAAGATATCTTTCGTACCAGGTGCATTGCCCCACAGGCAAATGCCATATCTAATTCTCGATTCAACTTGAGCGTAGTGAACTTTCAACATCTGTTTCACTTCTAGTACAGGTCATAAATTGATGAATAGAAATCGCAATGAATTTAATTTGGAATATAATTGTTGACAATGGGATTTCCGGGAGAGGTTTTCACCCAGAGACACCCACAAAAACCTAACCTCATCATGTGTATTTCACATAGTGTTTTCAACGATTTTAACTCCAAGATTATCAATATTTCTTTGACGGGAGTGAATTCTTAACATCCGGGTTTTTCGAAAATTGGAAAATAAGTTTCTGCTATTGAAAAAAGATGAAACTGTATTGATTGTTTCAATTCATTTCGATATTAGGTGTTTACTATCTGTGGAGGACAAAACCAATGAAAAGTCGTCTACATACGCAGTATAATCTGCGGTACCAATAATAGCATCTGGGTGGTTTACATACAAAATGAATGGAATTGGGCCCAAAATGGAGCCTTGGGGAACACCCGTTTCGACTTTCCTACTACTCGAATGTATGGTCTTGATTTGGCTTTCGTTTTTGATCCCAGCGTGACAATGTGTTTACTATCTCTTGAAAAAGATGAAATCCAGTTTAATGGTATACTTCTTATGCCCAAACTCTACAATATATCTAGCAGCTTCTGATGGTTCACACAATAAAAAGCTCTGCTCAAGTCGCAAAATATCGCTACAAGGCATTCATCCTCGATAAACTGGGCAATGCGTTTATGGAACGAATACATTGGCGTAGATGTAGACATTTAATGACGAAAACCGCGTTGACCGTTGCTAATGACTTCGTGTTTTTTCAAGAATGAAGAATGCATATTCTAAATCTCTTGCGAGACTATATGTTACAGTTACTGGCCGATAATTTTCCGATAGAGTATGATCATTCTTCTTGAAGAGAGGTACAACCTTTCCAGTTTCAATACTTTGTGGAAATGCTCCAGATTTTAAAGACATATTAACTGCAATTTTCAATAGTTCAATAATCACCCTCAATACTCTCAACACTATAGATTCTGGAACTCCATCGAGAATTCAATAGAGGTAGAATTCATCCTCAAAAAAAAGGTTTCTGAAACAGACTATAGCAATTGAAATTATTCTTAGGTATAGTAAACTCATCATAACATATATTTTTCATTATTTGTTTGGGTGCATCTATGAAAGAGTTATTAAATTTTTCAGAAACTTCATTAGGATCAACATCCAGATTCAACGTAATATTATTTATTTCTTTATGTTCGTTTGTCAAATCAGCCACTACTTCCCAGGAGGCCTTCATTATATTTTCAGAAATGCGATTTTGGAAATGATATTTACGCTTATGTGTTGATCAGGGAAATATGTTTCCGCTTCGATTCCTTGTAAGCAGTGCCCAAGTTTGGATACATTTTTTGTAATATGTAAAGATCTTTCAGAGCTCCACTAGAACGAATGACCTCGCTCTCATCCTATTTTTACGAGTCTCGCGATGTAGGAAAAGCCCCATCAAAATGTTACATGAACGTATTATAAAAAGTTTCAAAAGCCTCATCGAAGTTACGAGCAGAATCAATTCTGGACCAGTATTCATTCTCAAAATTATTTTTAGATAGAATGATGTCATTCATTCTGAAGTTTCTTCTCTAACATTTTGTTTGTTTTCGTTTTGATTGTTTTCGACCCAGATCAAGTTTCATTTTTTTTATCTATGATCTGATATATTGTTATCAAATATCGCACATGTTCCTTCATTTTCATTAAAAAAAATGGTCAATAACCGTGCATGAAGCGCTCGTGACACGTGTTGGCCATGTAATGATCGGACTCAAATCAAACCCTGATAGTAATGTTGCTAATGTGAAGAAATTGCAGTTTTTAGACATGTCAAAGTTGAAATCTCCACAAACAATTATATTGACTTTGGATTCATAGGTATGGTTCAACAAAAAAGACAAATTTTCTGAAAAACATTCGTTTGTCGCCACATGGAGATTGATACATTGCGAGTTACCCTCTTTGAACGATACAGCACAAATTGCAGAATGTTGTAAGTAACAATGGCATGGAAACCTGCCTTTTTGAATGCCATTTCATGCAATTGAAAAAAATGATGCGGTGGAGCATTTGACTGCAGAAAAAGTGGGTTGAAGTTCTCTGTTGTATGCGGATTTTGAAATGGTGAATCATGTGAGGATGCACCAGAGGTCATCATCGAGAGCGACGACGAAGATGAGGCAATGACATGGATGGAAGCCTCTCAGTGAGGAAAATGGGGTAGACGTTAACACTAACAACGAAGACAATTATGAAGTCATTAACATCAACTGACCAGGACAACTTTCAATCCAAGATGGCGGATCGCGCCGAACTCCTCCCCAAGGTCGGAAACTTGGATTTTTCATCGGGGCATGGCCCCAGCTTTTGTAGAGCAAAAACCCCCACATACTGGACTAATATCACTATTATATTCGAGTGTAACCCGGAGGCTCTTACTCTTCCAACATAAAAACAAGTGGGCTACAGCCATTCACGAAATTTGAATTTTGATTGGACAAGGACTAGAAATGAATCTCCAGTCATTGCCATGGTGGTGATTCTCAAAAATAGCCGAGAAATAATTTTTGATCTGAAAGTTTTGAAAAACATTAATTTTTAGAGAGGATGCAGCTTTCACTACCATGTATGGATTAATAAATAGCCCATCACTCCAGAGAGCGCCTGGGACGTTTAAAACGCGAGGGGTCGTCAATATTGTAATCAGTGGCTTCCCTCACAAGAGGATTCTCGTGGGCTATTGCACAATCAAATACTCTCTGATTGCGTTCTCTAATGATACTTCTGATGGAAGGCAGATTAATTAAGTTCTCAAGTATCCGTTCGTTCCGCACGTACCACGGAGCGTTCGTTATCATACGCAGAACTTTCATTTGCGCCCGTTCCAGGACGCAAATGCTCGTTCAGCAGGTCTGGCCCCAGGCGGCTGAGGCATACAAAATGACAGGTCTGAAAACCATTTTGTAGATCATAACTTTATTTTTCAGCATAAGTTTACTTTTCCTGTTTACTAACGGATAGAGTGATGCGATTTTCTTATGTATTTTATTTTTTATCAATTTGACGTGTGGCCTCCAGGTAAGTCGGCGATCCAATGTAACTCCGAGGTACTTGACCTGCTCCAACCAATTTATCTCCCTTCCAGAGACAGTCACTCCTCTCTCTGGGTTGTTTCTCTTGCGACCCATCGAAATAGCCTGCGTTTTGTCAGGATTCACCCTTATTTTCCACTCCAGATACCACTGCTGGAGATCGTCTAATGCATTTTGCAAATAGACGACACCCATCAGATGGTGGGCTGAAGAAGAAAGTAAGGCCGTATCATCAGCGTAAAAGGAAATCTTCACGTGTTCACTCCTGGGTATGCCTGACGTGTAAAGAGCGTAGAGCATAGGAGACAATATTGCCCCCTGAGGAACGCCGGCCTCAATTGCTCTCGAATCCGAAAGACAATTGTCGACCTTGACTTGGAATGTCCTACCCATGAGAAATGATTTTAGCCACTTCACCAGACCCAGAGGCAAGTGGAAGTCTATCAATTTCGAAAGCAAGCCTTCATGCCATACTCTATCGAACGCTTTACTGATGTCAAGAAGTATAACATGGGCGCTGTTGTTGGTATTCAATGAATTTATCGTATCTTCCACCAGCCTCAGAACCTGAAGCTCGGTGGAGTGAGCTCGGCGAAAGCCGAACTGCTCATTCGGTAGGACATTTCTGTCATCCACTTCATCGTCGAGCCTTTCCAGGACGATTTTCTCAGCCAACTTAGCTGAACTGCAAAGCAGACTGATTGGACGATAATTTTGTGGGAAGGTCGGATTTTGTCCTTCCTTCGGAATCATCACCACGATGGCATGCTTCCACCTTCGAGGAAATCTTTTAAGGCGCATCGAATTGTTTATTATGTTCAACAATGACTGCAACTGGTTATCCGGAAAATACCTAATCATTCGATTAGTAATACCGTAATAACCAGGCGCTTTTCTAGGATTCAATCCTCTAATGTGCGCCTTGAGTTCATCCAGCGGAGCCGGACGAATGGCATCTCGATTTGGCTCTCTCAAGGTGCGACGAACCCTATCTTCTAACAAAAGGTCTCGATCCAGATCATCGTCTGGATGCTCGTTCAGCCTAAATTGTCTTTCCATCGAATCTGCAAATGCTCGAGCCTTAGACTCAGAGTCATAGCACATTCCGCCCTTACCGTGAATAGGGGGAAGATCGGCTTTTTTAGTCTTCAAATTTTTACTAAGCTTCCATAATTGATTGTTGTTTTCTAGATTTTGAAGTATATTGCCGAATCTTTCATGCCTAAATTCCGTTATACTTTCTCTTACCTCCCTATTCAACTGATTAGCCCGGATTCTGTCCGCAGGAAACAAACTCCTTTGGAAGGCTCTTCTCGCCCTATTTCTTTCACGTATTAGATTTTTAAGCCTTTGCGGGAATTCATCATCGTATTTGGGAGCTTGTTCTCTGCGGGAGGAATCCATCAAGGCATTTTTAATGGTGAGTTCGTAACGCGCTACGGCCTCATCCAACTCAATACCAGACTAATAGTATACTCCCTATTTCGCACCTTCTATATTGTTGAGCTACGTTGTATTAACATATATGAAAATATTCATGTTGCCACGGAATATGCCTTTTTTTCTCCACACCACAATAGATTTGGTCGTGACATTTCTTCGGCTATCAAGTCTCACTGAAAATTGTCGTTAAAACTAGTAGGCTCCATCAGACTGACTCATGTCATCACAAATACAACTTCACTATGTTTCATTTTCCTTTTTTTCCACGAACTACATAGTACAGGTTTCTCAAAGGCGCCATAATATACTTTCCTTTTTTCTCAGAAGCGTTATTATAGCTCAAGACGTCGGTGTCGTGTTCCATACCATGAAAATACGATTCACCTGAGGCTGAACGACAATTCACAAAAGCTTCCGTTTTCCTTTGAAGATTTAATGAAATAGAAGGAGAAAATGACAATGAAAATAGGAAGGCGATGGAAACTGTTTCAAGTCTGAGAAACAATTTTCCAATAATACGAAAGACATCCGCTAATTCAAAATCTCCCAGTTTCCTCCAGTTGAATATTACAAAACGATTCCGATTTATATTAAATTTTTCTCATTGTGCGTGTATATTGATTGATGCGATTAGGTATTCCATTGATTTCCGAAACGTGTCCATGGTGGAAACGGTTATTGAATCGTTGAATCTCACCACGGGATTTCACCGAAAATATTACCAATTCTGTATTAAGAGTGAGAAATCAACTTGCGAATGATATGTCTATGAAGAAAAAAATGGTGACCGAACAGAAACTATTCAATTCGAAATCACTATTTAATTTTTTTTCGATATTTTCATCGCACTGTTGTGTGGTTTTCTGCTCTCGAAGTTGTTCGATATCCTTCGAGTGCTTAACTAACATTACATGAAAACATATCACCAGAATGTGGAGATGATCCCGGCTTTTCTTTGCAGACTTTGTAGTTGCTGTTCATCTCTTAGGCTGAAGGCATATCGTTATTGAGACAGTGGAAGTTGCCGAAGAGATCTCTTCCTGGAAGTCTCTGATATTGTAAACAGATAAAAACCTTTCGAATCGAATGTATGCTTATCATTGTACTAAATAAGCTTCTGCTTTCAGGTTGAGCAATTCATCCGTACCACAGACACATACATTTCAAAATAAAGAGCAGAATCACCATAATTGGAATCTAAGGAAAACAGAGTGGGGAGCAAACGAAGCAGACCTAACACGTAACCTTCCAGTACTGGAAATACTGATAGGTACAAACAGGGAGTTGGAGCTGGCAGTGGAATAATTCAATGATAGTCATTTCTGCGTTCAGTAACGTGCCCTATTGGAATGCTGAAATTGCAAGAGTAAGGAGTTCTTTCTCCAGTCCTGTGGCATCTGGTCATGGACGCACTACTGGGGTCTCTGAAAGGAAAAGGTCACGAAACCTTTGGGTACGCTGACGTCATAGTCGTTCTAGAACACCAAAGTGATTATGAACTGTCATTGTTAGAGAATATCATTACTTTCGATTCAGTATTCCAATTTGTTTGTATCAGGTGATCCATTGGATTCGAATATTTGGATGATTACGAAACCTCAACATTTTTCAAATTATTCACCAACTTCTTTCCAATTTTAATGGAAGGAAGCTACATTGAAAACATTTCCAGTGATAGACAATAATAGCAGGGAACAATAATTGCTTGAAAAAATGGCGCGGCAATTGAATTGAATTAATTAGTTGTCATTCGATCAGACTACCCTAATTTTTTTCAAATTTATTTAGAGGTGAAACTCCAAAATGATCAGTGGAAATCACTGGAATGATAGCCTAAAAATCAATTCTAGTGATTAGAACACTTGTAGGTTTATTCTCTAATATTGAGTTTTTTCCCAAAATAGAAAAGATAATCCAGTATATCTGCTGCTCTATAATGTTTTGTTCTAGGATTGAAAAGAAAAGGCTATAGCTCCGGGAGCCGTTCGTCTGGTGAGCATTCGGTCATGAATGATTTTATAAGTGACAATTACAAAAAAAAATAGAATGGGCGCCACCTGGCACTTTGAAAAGAAAAGACACGAAAAATAGTTTTTTCTGAAATCGCCCAAGAATGCCTACTTTCTCGGAGCGACTTCAGACCCCAAAATACACTAATCTAGTATTCGAGTCCGCTGCTAAGCAACGAACGAACAAAAATGTTTGCCGCCTGTGCCGTCAAAATCGGTCCTTACCGGTTTTTATATACATTTTAGACAGTAAATGATGCCCCCAAACAACCAACTCACATTAAGAACATTTATTGAATATATTATTACACATATGGAACGTTTATCATAACTATTTTTGTATATTTATAGTTATGTTGCAGTCTGTACAATTATTAAACATAGGCTGAACTCTACCTGAAAAGTCATTCTCTTTGTCACTTCCCCCTCTAATATTATTTGTTATTTCACCTGACTAGTCAGCCACGTTATTGCTGTTTTTTTCTTCGGCAATAATACTATCGCGTTGATGTGGAGAAACCTGTAATGCTTGTCCATGCCAAAGGCCACCCATATATCGGCCAAAGGTTGAGTCACTATTAGTTTATAGAATGTGCCAATAAGGATGACAATCACATCTGTGTCTACAGTATGCACAAAAATACTCTTAGCCCCTAGCTGTAGTGAATGTAGTACATGAACCACACTCCTTGTATCTACCCCTTCATGATTGCAGTTTTCCATTGGTATGTTTGAACCAATTTGTGCAACTGCTTTCCCTGATGTGACATATATATCTTTGCCTGGTGGCCATTTGAACTCTACAATCTTGAAAGTAAAAAGTTAAATAATTCCGTCTTATTTGGTGTTGCCAGACACTTCCCTCCTAATCCCTTTACCTCTTTTTTCCCGGGTAGACTCCTTCAAACTGTCTGGAATGTAGGTATCCCAAACAACATCTAACCTTTGGGAATTTTCCAGCAGTAAGGTAGAAATATCTTATCAGCATATTGATTAAAGGTATCCACACTTGTTGTGGGCAGGCAATGGACAATGACTGAACCGTCTAGAAATTTGGAGTCCTGAGTTGAAGGGGGTTCTGATTGACCTGGCTGGTCAAGACATTGCAGTGTCCCAGCCTTGTTAGTTGGCAAATTCAGCTTACCAAAGTCTGAAATGGAAGTAGGAAATGACTGTATCTCATGCGCAAAAAACTCATTCAAATCAGATTTCCGGTTCTGCATAGATATATATATATATATATATATATATATATATATATATATAGTTGGCTAAATAGTTCCACATTGTTCTGAAGCACTTTCAGCTTCTTTCCCTGTTGAGATGTTGCTTTATGCTTTGGTCTCTTGAAGAATGCAAGCGAATTATTCTTGATTGGAACATGTATAGAGAGGGTGCGCTTATCAAGCACATTTTTGACAAACTCCTGATATTGCCGTTTGCCTATGTCTGCAAAGGTGCGCAAGGTTATAACCACCGACTCGCTTGCACAGTTGCGCTGTCAAGACATACTAGATTAGGAAAATCATCCAAGAAGGGATTGCCCATTTCGTTAATGGTTTTACTTAGACTGACAACCTGTTGCTCAAAGTTTCTCTGTGATGAAAGTCCCTGCTCATGATGTTGAAAATTATTGGGATTATCTGTATCATCATTATCTGGAATGTATTCTTCTTCAAACTGTTTGATCTTTCTGGAAATCTCAGGTACTGAAAGCATCCATCGTCGAAAAGCAACAAAGTTTTCTGTGATCCCAATAACACCACCCAAGTCTTTCACAATCTTATTCTCTTGTTCGTGAGCCTGCTCAAATGGTATTGTAGAAAATGTGTTGCGTGTTTTTGACATGATCCAGTTTGAACACCTCTCAAATTGATCCTTGATTGAGTCAGGCAATGACTTCATATCCCTTATGTGGACTGGCATCCATCTGGAGTAGTTTACATGATCCAAGGCAAATAATAGTGGTGTAAGTTCCTCTGAGATAGCAACATAAAGACTAAAGTTCTTTTACCTATGAGTTCTGATGAAAATGAGTATAAGGGTTTAATACTCCATGATCAAGTCTCAATACATGAAAGTTGGACTTTTTTTCCGCATGCTGTTTCTGCAGTGCATTTCAGATTCTTCATCTTTGGGGCACTCAGAGAGTAGAAAAGCTTCATGCTGGAGATTGTGCAGTGCCATTAGGGTGATTTGATGAGCATGTCTAATTCGACTTAAGTGTGCTGCCTTTAGGTAAGATTCGGCCTTACCATAGGATGCCAAATCTGAATCTGCAGGGGCAGTAGTCCAGCCAGATCCTTCCATGACATCTCCTAATGTATTCCATAGGGCCATTTCAGTCTGTAATCCCCCAAGCATAACCACTTGAAGTCGCTCACCATGAGAGTTTGGCAAACAGAGGTTGGTCAAATGTAATTACTGTTATTTTTCCTGGATCGATGAATTGAATAGCTTGTCTAATGACATCCATGCCACGTTCAATCATTGCTGGTGTGGCCGTTTTCTCATAGAACATAGGAAGAAGTGTACACAGGGCTGGAGGGTCTACTATCGGAGGTTGCATCGCGGCGTGATAGGCAGCCCATGTTATGTTATCGCCACTAGTAAGATTTTCTTCTTGCAGAAGACGTAGCCAGTAACATTCCTTTGATTTGGCTGCATCTGAACATTGCTCTACTGAAGACACATTACACTGTGGTACAACAACATCAGTGGTCTTTAAAGCTACGGATGAGACACAGGCATAGCTGTCAGGAAGAGAGTGATTTAAGTTTCCGGAAGGCGGAATTGTAATAGGTGTTTGGCTCTGGTTCTGCATTTATAGGCATCTGGAAAAGACTGATTCCAGTCCCATGGAATGAGGACAATGATGTAGTTGAGCTTGGGTCTATATTGTCAAGGGCAGCAACAGTAAACAGCCCTTTACGGAGACAAGCTGGAGACACCACTTCATTTTCTTCAAAGCGTTCACAGGAAGAAGTGCCTATCCAGTCTAGAATCCTGTCATATGAAATACAAATGCCCAGGTGTCATAACTTCTGGACAAGTTTCTTACTTCTGGTAGCCGCATGAACATGGATGCCGACATAGATCGGAAAGGGTGGCTCACGTTGCTGTGTCGTGCCTTCAGAGCAGTATGAGACATGTTTTTCTTTGAGTTGTAAACGATGCACTGGCCAATGGTTAACCATGCCTGAGAGTCACGCTTCTCTTGATCTTGCAAGCTTGAACCATTTAACATCATAGAAACAAGTAACTTAAGACTTGCAGGCAGTGAGTCTTTTCGACATTGTGCTGGAAAGCAGCCATTAATTTCGAAAACTTGGTGATTCATAATATATTTCCTGACTATTGTTGCTGCTTTGACAAGGATAACAACATCTTCTGAGAAGTCTCGAATTTCAGAGCTTTCCTCAACATGTTTCTCATACCTTCATTGAATATGATTACAGTGTGTCTTCCATCGAACTGCTCTTGGGCTTCTGGGAAATGCTCCAATAATTGATTCTTTCTTGTCCTGCTGATTTGTTGTTTGATGCCCAGTTCCTCAAGACGATTTATATACATAGAGTGAATCTCAGATACTTTAAAAAGGAGAATGCCAGACTTCACTGATGTACTGATGACCGACACTCATTCATTTTCTCATCTGTGTTTTCATCTTGTAGGTTTGCCTTACGAGTTAGGCTTCTGTAGCGATTTCTGAGCTGGACCAAACATGCAAGGTGGTATTTGGCTTCCTTTGCTATAATATCTCCGCCAATTATTCTTGTCATGAGCTGTGTGTCATCAAGCTCTGTGATCATGGACCGAATATTACTGTCGGTATCAAATGTTGAAACTTGATGGAGTGGACCTTCATCTTTGCCCTTCTCACAAAACTAGCAACAATCTACGTCCAATGCTACGCGTTTACTAGGACGTAAACACCCGTTTGTTTTCTCTTTATTGCCTTCGCCAGCTTCGAATCATCAAACTGCAGATGACAAGATTTGTGCCATGAAGCGGAATGAGAAGCAAAGTTACTAGCATTTTCATTTATTCCAAAAGGCAGTTCAACTGGGAGAGCATCAGTGCTTCGAAAATGTTCTACATTCTATAGGAATGTTGTGTAAGCATCTGTTTTTTCACCACTTGTGCCTGGAGTCAGTAAAGGACATTTCAAGCTTTCACCAGTGTCATTCTGGCAAATTACGCGTCGATCCCAGTTCACATCCATGTTAAATTATCCTGAAAAAAAAAATGGTCATATAAATAAACTGAAACGAAATCTAAGATGTTAATGATTAATAAAATAAATCAAGGTAAATTAACCCAGGGTTAATTGGGGTGAAATAAATTAAATTAATGCAAGATGGTCAACATAATGCAACACAACATTACAAATCTGGATGTACTACCGCGTTGTCTAAAAGGTACCGTGAAATATAGAAATGTATGTTCCGATACTTGGACAACGTTGATGGATATTTGGGTTGGGGGCTTCCACGGTACAATGTATTTAATTGATAATTTGTTATATCCCTACCATATTCAAAGAGTTCAGGCACTACTCCCTCGTGACTTTCCGTTACGTATCAATTTCTGTCGTTGGTTTCTCCAATGCCTTATTCAAAATCCTTAATTTTTCAAAATCAAATCCTGTTTACCGACGAAGCAAATTTCTCACGCAACGCAATACGCAATTTTCACAATAAACATTTGTGATCAGAGGGAAACCCCCATGCGATACAGGATTCACATTTACAAGAACAGTTCTCTCTTACTGTATGGGCAGGCATCCTTGGAGATTATTTTATAGGTTCATTCTTCATTCAGGAAAGATTAAACGGAGAGAGATATCGTCATTTTCTTGAAGAAGATTTTTTTTTTATTTATTTATTTATTTAGCATTGCTAATACAATATCGTTTTATCACAAAGATACAGAGATGAGGTGGGTTAGTATAGATAAATACAATATATAAGAGACATCAATGAATAAATATTAGTAGAAACGTAAAACGCTAATTGTTAGTTGATTGAAATATAGCTCTATTAGCATCAGAGCATGATATAACATAGTTTTAAAAAGTACAGAGAAATCCCTATAACTGAACAATTCTGAGAACAAGAATAGCCTAGATCGCCCTATAGAATGTGACGTTTAATTACTGAAATTGATCGTTCAATATATATTGACGGATACTACTTTTAAAAATATTTATATTACGAGACAGTTTAATAAAATCGGGTAGGTTATTATAGATTACGATTCCAGCATCAAAGATACTTTTTTGGCGTGTATTATATGAATGTATTTCATTGCGGAACTGTAGATTTGTAGACAAATATTCTGGTAACATATTGTTTATAAATTTGTAAATAAAAAATTGCACGAACCTTAATTAAATTCTTAATTGACAGCCAATTTAACTTTATTTGCATTCTGTTTACATTTTCATATCTGTTGGTATTTAGTAAGAATCTCATACATCTATTTTGCAGAATCTGTAGTTTATGAATATCTGATTCATTGCACATGAAGAGTATAGAGGAACAGTAATCAAAATGGGGTTTTATTATACTATTATATATTAATTGTTTAGTGTATTGAGTTACTGTTCTGCTAATCCTATATGCAAATCCTATTTTTTTAGATATTTTCTTTGAAAGATAATCAATGTGCCCACTAAAGGTGAGTTTTTCATCAATAATTATACCTAGATATTTAATATGGCTCACACGTTCTAGATCTCTTCCGTCAAATTGAACATTGCAATCAATTACTTCTTGCATTTTTCGTTTGTTTTTGATTATCATGCATTTACATTTATTTAAGTTGACAACGATCTTATTATTATTAAACCAGTCGTGAATTTTTTTAAGGTGTTGGTTTAGTTTTCCTATTAAGTTATTAATATTATCACCTATAATGTAGACGATGGTATCATTTGCGAATAGGTGTGTTTTACATTCGCTCAAATCCAGATCTAATATGTCATTAATAAAACATATGAAAAGTATGGCGCCCAATACACTTCCTTGTGGTACTCCAGTTAAAACAGTTCTTTTTTGTGAATAGTTGTAATTTGATTGGATGGTTTTGTTTTTATTAAAGATTTTAAAGTTCTCCATAGTAATTGTGAGTTATTTTTGACATTATCAATTTTATTTTCAAAATATGATTGTTTGAGATTACGAATTACCATAACACTTTTTTTTTCTTTTTTGAGTATATGCCAACCAATCATCTTTAGACTTGGAGAATATGAATGTGTTATAAGCATAGTTACGATCAGATATAGCCATTTTGGCGGTTTCGTTAAACCATTCTTTTGATTTTATGACTTTTCTGGTTTGTTGGGGGTATTCATTATGGAGGGTTTCTTTTATATTTGACATGAAATTTGTGAAGACTTTGTTTACGTCGACAGAGTTATAGAGCCATTCTTTTTCGATAAATTTCAGACTTAAATTGTGGTTGTCAATTTTTCTAAATTGATAGTAAGTAGGAGATTTAAGCCGGTTCTGGGTCTCCCCCCACCACTATGACGTCACGTGTGACCTTGAATAGTTGCAGGTGTGCAGTGTGTGTGTGTTTGACCTTGAGATTTGACTTTGAGATTTGTCATTGAGTTTTGATATTGGGTTTGGTCGACTTTGAGATTCGACTTGACCTTGAATATGACATGGAGAGGCATAACATTAAGTTTTGACTTTGAGATTAGACCTTGAGTTTTGATGTTGGATTTGTTTAACCAAAGATTTGACCCGATGTTTGTTTGACCTTGACTAATGTTGTGGTGTAGGCATACATATGTCTGTGTAGTCATGACCTTCATGAATAAATGCACTCTACAAGCGAGGAGGGCATTCATCCTATGAGAGAGCTAAGAGGGAACTGCGAGTAGTGATGAGTGGGTTGATGCTCAATGTGCGTAATGACCTTCAGTCCCATCTACTGGAAATGGAGTGGGGATGTCTCTTATAAAGATGTGTGGAGTCGTTGATGAGAATTCAGATGTTAGATAATATCATCAGAGTGAATACAGAGTACGAGAGTTTCTCAATTCAGTGAGTGTTTTTTTATAAGGTGAAATAATCTATATTTTTCATACAGTCTTACTATGTCTTTTCTACCAAAAGTTGTAGATGTGAAGAGAATCAATTCTTCAATAATTAAAAAGAGGTGGAGCTTTGAACAAAGACCAATATCATCATTACCCATCGGTAAAGCTTTCAACATACTTGGTATGACGATTTGTATAACCCGATATGGGAGATCTATTCTAATGACATTACGTGATGATAATGATACTTTATTCAAATCATGGTTGTCAAAAGTATTTCGGATGAATTCAATGCGGACGATGTCAGTTGCATAAATGCTTCAGATTTCAAATATACAATAACATATTTGGGTCAGAGTCCACAAGTAGCAGGAGTTTGAGAACTCGTCCTCTAGTAGAATTCAACTACATTGAATGATAATATTGTTTATATGTTAATAGTTAGGATATAGTGATTTTATGTTGAATATAGATATTTCTCCATTAAAAAATAACATTCAGTGTAGAAGTACTATATTTGGAGCATCACATTTTCTGATGTAAGTAAAATTATTTGAATATCAATGGAATATATTAACAATTCTTTTTTTCGTTTCAGTTTTCAATATGTGGATGCATTACTGAGTCAATGTTGGACGGAAGCCGTGGACATCAATACAGCCATCGAGAGATTGAACTCCTACTTGAATGCTTTGAGTCAAGATGTCCTCCATGCTAAGTCTATGATTTGAAAATGTTTGTTCGATGAAGATGAAATCAAAGATGTGCACATTTATCCGAGAAGTACGTCAAGGGTACAATACTTTGTGAGGAATTCAACCAAGGAGCCTTAAACTTCAACAATTCTGTGAAGAAATGATCAAATTGGATCTAGGATTTTCCACACCTTTACCATTCCTACCTGATGACATCATCGAGAAATATCAACTATATGATGAATATGATGATGAATATGATCATGTAGATATTTGATATGAAATAAAACATATATTTACAAAATCTTGTTTATTTATTTTTCATTACACATAAACATATTGATATACTTAAAAATATTCAGATATAGTACAAAAATAAAATATTGAACATTTCAAAGTGAATTACGAACAGAGCCATCCAATGCATTGTAAGTCAAGAAGGTATCGTGTATAATGAGTGCATAGACTTTGGTGTTGGCTGGAAATTTATTTTTCTTGTTTCGAACTCCAGCTTGATATCCACTGTAGATGATTTTGTAGCATTTTGGTTGATGTAAACAATCAATGATGAAAGGGATTCTGTTGAAATGCTTCAAGGTCCATAAGAGGCTCACTCATATCTTTGTCATAATAACTACGTTGGAAGTCCTCATATGCATAGTAAGCTGAAGAGAATAGTTTTTTATCAAAGTCCAGGTTCCAACGCTCATATGGGTAGACTTCAGAGTTCAAATACACTCGGATGTTATTAATGTCAGCATTTATGAATTTTGTCACATCCAGTGCTCTGTTTTCGGATGCAGTGGTGACATCAATACAGCCATCGAGAGATTGAACTCCTACTTGAATGCTTTGAGTCAAGATGTCCTCCATGCTACAGTCTATGATTTGAATGTTTGCTTCGATGAAGATGAAATCCAAAGATGTGCACATTTATCCGAGA
>JAFIRS010002748.1:0-184714 GCA_018342105.1 Gonioctena quinquepunctata
TAGGTTTCACATTCGATGTAGCAAGTGAAAACTCATTGAATGAAAATGTAGTGTTGGGTGGGAGAAGATTTCCTCTGAATAAATCAAAAAGTAAATTTGTGGTTGTGAATCTCTCTTACGATTTCAATTTTTCTCCATGTATTGAAATCACTGGAAATAAAGGAGATCGAGTGGTGTTCTCAGAAGATGAGTGGAAACAGTTTTTAACATACCAAGGAGTGATAACCAACTATTTGTACTCATTGAATCCGCCGGAAACTTTGGAAGACCACAAATTCACAATCGAATTCAAGCAGTTCAATAATGGAAGAGTTTTAAAGATTATAAAGGGCTACTCCTCAGTACATTTGGGATTGAAACAGTCTGCATGTTATGGGATCAAATAATGCCGTAGGGTGCTACCACTGGTGGACTATAGAGTGGACATCTTGAAAAAACAACAGTATGGATCATATTTCCAAATTCTCAAGAATGAACTTGCAAAACTCAGTGGTAATATATTGAATAATGCCGTAGGGTTACTGAAGCCAGAAGTGAATCGCAACAGCGAAAATATAAGTATGACATTAGAATTCATACATCACTACCCCGAAAGTTTTGTCACTGAATGTACGCATAGATCATGAAGAAAGTAACCATTAATGAAAACCAAAACACAGTCCACCATATGATAAGCTGGAGATTCGCATATAAGGAAGCAAGAAAGAAATTTTGAGAGTACATGGTATTGGATCGAATACATTTCAAAAGACGTATAGAAACAATTGCAGCTGTACTCACTATAGTTTTGAATCCTGTACATAGACAAAATATTTATAATGAAAGATTCTGTAAGAAATAAAAAACCAATTCAAAAACATAGTGTATTTTATTAAACAATATCATTTTTGGATATCCATGAATTATATTGATTGGACAGCCCTAACCATATGACATAAAGTTTAGTTCCTTTTTTTCGTATAAGTTTTTCAACCACGAACACATCAGGATATTTCACTTTTTGAAGTTCTTCTCCATAGAAGCCACCTTGAATCATGTTATTATTCTGATCTTCAAGAAAGTAGACCACAGGATTTGACTCATATACTTTTTTTATAGTGAAAATTTCATTCGACCAATTGGGAACATAACCTTTGGAAAATTTCTCACGAAATTTACTAATTCTGACATGGTCATGTAGTGTAAATTTTCGTTTAGTAGGATCGATTGTTTTGATATTGGTATACGCATGTTGGAGTAATTGACGTTCGTGTTTTTTTCGAACATCTCGAGGTTATATTTGAATGGTACTGTGAACCGTATCATTATAGTGTGAAACAATATCAGGTAGAATATCCAACCATTTGTAATTTCTCCGGAGACTGAATTGTTTCCACATTTCATTTTTCAAAGTTCTATTAACACGTTCTACGATACTAGCTTTGAGAGTAGAGAAAGAACTGTAGTGTTTGATTTTCCATGTTTCCATCAATGCTTTAAAACGCTTATTATAGAACTCTTTGCCCATATCGGTTTGCAGATTTTTGGGTGTAACTCTCATAGTTTTTAAAATCTTCCCCATAGCTGTACTGATATCGAGTCCGGTTTTTCTCTTAACCGGTTCACACCACACATATTTGGGAAATACGTTTATAACAACCAGAATATACTTATTACCACTATTAAATGTAGAGTAGGGAATCATTTCCACAAAATCTGCTTGTAGAAGATCATGTAGATCTTTGATGATGACATGACGCCGTTTGAAGGTTCTTCGAGCTGGTTTATGCAATTCGTTCACCACTTCTTGTTTTATTTTATTCATCTTTAGTTAAAGGACATTGAAGAACAATTTCAACAAACAGTGTGTTGTGTTGTTGCTGATCCATTAGAAACGTAATTTTATCTCCTTTACTTAAATATGTTTCTAGAAGGTCACCGACTGGAACAACATCCGCAGTGTTGTCATTTAAATAAACCGATACAGTAGTTTCAAACGTTCTACTAGCTCATTGAAATCATCGAAATATTTATAGTCAACAGGTGCATTGGTAACATCAAGCAGAGTCAACCATGTACCTTGTTGCACTTTACTCCTTGTAGATATAGTGGATACTGACCCTATTCGCGATCTCGGTTTGCTAGTAGGAAGAGAAGATGTTCGTGAACGCAGTGGTGACGATGTGGTGTCTTTCAATGTCCGGGTTTTTTGTAAGTCTCGTTCTTTAACCATAGAATGTAGTGTTGTAACACGTGGTTTTATTATATCGATAAACTTGGGTGCAGTAGAAGTAGATAAACCCCTTTCAGGATTATAACCAAGATATTGTGCGTGACTTTTTCGTATGATATCAATATATGGATCAATATCGGTTTTCCGATAACCCGATGGATGTTTTTGAACATCAGTTCATATAAACCAGGAGTTCCTTTATATGTAAATGTATCATTGATAACAATATTCGCACCATTGAAGCCCACAGTTGCATCACCAATAGCAAAGTTTTTCGTCTCTGGATTGAAATAAATCCCAAAGGTATCGTCGAATTTGTTTTCGGTATCCGAAATTTTGTCATCTATATATGCTCGAGGTAAGGGAATTGCAAATTGTCGCAAGTATTGTTCTTGCGGATCCATCAGAGGTTGCATACTTTCATCGAAAAAGCTTTCACCCAAGTCTTGTGGTGTGCTCGCATCATATTGGAATGTTTCTTCTCCTGCAGATAAATCTTGGGGAGTTGTATGATAAAATTCTTTAGGTGTTGGCTGATGACTGTGACGAGGAGTTGGTATCTCCTGTTTCAATTCTGGTTTTACTTGGGTTGGTTGTCCAACGGAAGATAAAAATGCTTTCAAAGGTTGTGTAATCGGTTCATATGTTTTTTCTAATTGTGATTGCGATGTCGTGATATCGGATTTCAAACTTTTATATTTACGTTTCAAAGCTCTCCTTGCATGCAACAACTGATGTTGTAATCGAGTATTCATATTGAATGAACATCAGAAAACAACTCCCTTACTTATATAGAAATGAATATATCAAATCCCTTTCTATAACGTCCATTTGTACTGGAACAATATTTATCGATAACGAGAAAACCAAACTTTTGCTTCCAACAATAAGCACAAAGTTCTTTAAATTTCTCCATAGACATATCAACACTAACATGATCATCATATATATGCTTCAAATTTGTGATATCTTGTTGAAAAATAATGAGTAAATTGGCATTATCTCTTATGAGTTGTTTGGGAATAGCAGAATAAGTTTGACAGAGGTAGAAACAATCGACATGCTGATGGCGGCCGAAGCAGAAATAGTTCTTTAGGATATTTTGATCACATGTAGCAACATCATCGAAAATTATGACTGAATAGTTGTCGATATCAGAGGGTTGAAGAACAGCCTCAGAATCAGTATATGCATAATAACCGATTTCGGGTAGGGGTTCCAGTAATAATTTCAAATAAATATATTTTGGTTGAAATAGTGACTTGGAATATAAATACACGTTTGTAAATCGTAGACCATGAGGTTGCTCCAGTAGAGATAACATCACATTCGTCTTGCCAGACCCACTAGCACCGATGAGCAACCCTCTCTTGGAATCTCCTCCAAAGAGGGTGCCGTGTTTCCTAAACTTGTGTTCAAAGTTAAGTTCATCATGATTTAATATGGGTAGTGCAATATGTTGCTTCTCAGTCTTCATTGTGGTAGCTGTAGTATTGAAATAAATCATATCGCGAAGAATATATATATATATATATATATATATATATATTATATATATATATATATATATATATATATATATATAGTTGTACACGGTAGCTTGTGAAGCCCACCAAATGAACAGGTCGCTCTTGAACCCGCACTTTCCTGAATGGGCGAAGAGTATATTCCAGTGCAATGACATCCTTCCATCATGTTCCGTCGAAGCACTTTCAGAGGGGTAACAATCATCAATATTTAAAAATTTGTATACTCCTTTGAAACGTTGTAGAGCCAATTATTCTTTCACTACGCTATGAATCCCAAACGTATATTGCCTATATTGAAACGGCCTCTGTGTGTCCCGGCGGCGTTGCCTCTACTGCCTCGCGCGTTTTTCAGTTCAAAATATCTATTAGGGATTTCAAATCAGTGAGCGTGCGGTGACTTGCAGAAATGTCCAGCAGAGGAAAACAGATTGTGGCGATGACCCTTCAAAATTATAACTTGAGAAAAGGCAAAAAGGTGAGCACATAATTCATAGTCAGTATAATGTTTATGTTCAATAATAAACAACTCGCTTTGAAGTTGATGAATATACTTTTTTTGTATTATCAGGTTGATTATCGTATGAGAAAACCTGATAGCTCTCAAAATGTGGATTTTTCGTCAGGTTCAGGTGACGAAGTTGAATTTTTCGATCTGAGTAGCTGCGAGACGAGTAATACCGAAAATGAAAATGATCCCGGTTATATGGAAATATCTGCAGAGAAACTAAGAAATATTAAAAAGTCGATCAGTAGTCTCACACCATGGAACATCGAGTGAGATATCGACTTTTTCAGCTCTAGAAGAATATAATTCTGAATCAGGAAAACTCTCGTATCTGGAGAAACTAGATATGTGAGAATTATGAAGTTTTTCATATAAACCTCTGCGTATTCTTATTCCATCCTTAGAGGGGGGTAGGGGAGAGAATAGGTGTGAGAGTCGAGGAAATTGGTATTTGGGCTTATCTTTTTAAATAAAAATCACTAATTTCAGGATTTTTTAAAATTTAACACTAAAGGTTAAAGTGAGGGTTGAAAGTTTGTATGGTTGTTTCGTTACTTTTCAAGTTAGGATCATAAAAATTGGATTCGTTACAAATGAAGACATACATATTTCAGTGTTCAGTGTATGGGTGGATAAACACTCCCAAGTATGCAATGAAAATGAACGAATAGCACAGCAGTTCTTTGAGAAAATATATTCTTATTTACGAAACTAGAAATAGCTGAATGAATTAATTATTGGAAAAATAGATTGACCAAAGATAACTATGGAATGGCCTTATTAGTCAAGGGTCAAGGCATTCAGAAACGGACACACGATTCCTTCAAGTTTGGAAAAGGAAGAATTGTTGTAATTTTCTCCGTTGAAAATTTAAATTTAACACGAATTCTGATAATTTTATCCAGTTTCAAATGTTATTTGGGAAATATTCTCATCAAATATCATTCGTGCTAGAGGATTTTATCGTAAAATCTCTGAGATTTTCCCTCAAGCATTTTGCCTCTAGGAAACTTAACTCGTGCAATTTGCCGCCAGATAATAAGACCGCAAATCGCAGTCATTAAAATTTCCAGTCAAAATACTTTCTCGAAAATTTCAAAAAAAAATTAGAGATAAAACCCCTAGCACATATGATATAACCCTCGATAAAACGTAACTTAATTGAATATTGATCAGACTAGGCAAACAGAGCATTTTTCCTTGCATGTTCAACAAGGGTACACTCCTATACCTATCCTTCACTCCTTTACATGAGTCTGCATATTGCTCAGATAATTCGGAAAAATATATTATCAGCTCTTGCACTACTAAACGATTGAAGATAGTGACTAAAGTTAATCTTTCAGTCGCAAATCAATCTTCTTACCCCATGACAGGTTTAAATGTGAGATTGCTTCTAAAAAATGTATTTCCCATTTCTTCCGGTCTTCCTGATGATCGTGGAAGCGTGAAATAAATTTTCGTCAACAAAAATGTATTGAAGGCCTATAGTGAATGCGATGCCTCTCTTGCATCAATGCTACAAATGATTTCTGGTGAGAACTCTCTTTTGAAAAACATTCTCCTTTGCCTCATTCATCTATATGAGTTCTCAATTAAGACTGGAATAGAAAATTAAATAACTATCTGAATGAAAAGCGAATTTTAAATTTCGGATTTTTTCTTTTGAGAGTCTTTTTAGAATACCTATCAGATGTAGTTCAATGCCCAGCATTGTTTCAGTCGGGGAAGTAGTTGTTCTCTGTTAGACATTCACAAAAAATTACTTAATTTTTATCGTGGAATTTTCTATCGACAGAAAAATATTTCCATTCAATATTCATTTGAGAGTGTTTCCCTTTTTAACATGAGTACCCCACAAGATGTTATCTTGAACGATGGAAAATAGTGACTGAAAATTATCTTTCAGTCGCAGATGATTCCACATCTTATTTTATGAACATCCTGTTCATATTTTCAAACAAATCAATCTATCATACCCCATGACAGGTTTTGATGTCGAAAAACACTGATTTCAAAGTGCCTCTCCGAAAGAAATGTTCCTAACTTCCCATCTTTGCAAAGTGAGATTGCTTCTAAAAATGTGTTTCCCATTTCTTCCGGCCTTCCTGATTCTCGTGGAAGCGTGAAATAGATTTCCGTCGACAAAAATGTATTGATTATCTAGTGAATGCGATGCTTCTCTTGCGTCAATGTTACAAATGATTTCTGGTGAGTACTCTCTTTTGGAAAATTTTTTTCCTTATGAGTTCCTAATCGAGACTGGAATAGAAAATCAAATAATCGATGAAAGAAAATTGTTTTTCAAATAATCATCTCAATGAATAAGCAAATTTTCAATTTCAGATTTTTCTTTTGAGTTAGGGTCTTTTCAGAATATCTATCAGATGTAGTTCAATGTCCAGTGTGGCTTTAGCCTTGGGAGTAGTTGTTTTCTGTTGGTCATTCACAAAACATAACTTAATTTTTATCGTGGATTTTTTGATTCACAGAAAAATCTTCCTATTGAATATTCAATTGAGATTATTTCCCTTTTCAACATGAATTCCTCACAAGAAGTTATCTTGAACGATGGAAGATAGTGACTTAAGTTTATCTTTCAGTCGCAGATGATTCAACATTTGATTTTATGAACATCCTGTTCATATTTTCAAACGAATCAATATTTTATTTCATTCTGAATTGTTTTTATAATGTTAAAATCAATAATTGTGTTTTTTATTCAGGTAACTCCCTCATTTTACGGGTTCAAAAATCATAACTATAAATAAGTTTTTCCACTGTGTATACAATATTGAAAAAAACAATATTTACACAATTTAAATTTGCAAGAAGAAAGTGCCACCACCAAAAATTACCATTTCCATTAGTGTCTAATATCGCATCAAACATTATTCTTTAAGAAGTATATGATAAAAAATCATTCAATGTAACTCGAAAACTCATTTCATATAAGATTTTTGTTCGAAGATTATCTGTGCTAATTGTTTTTTTATATACTCCAAGAATGAATCCATTCAGGGGAGTTCAAGTGAGAAAAATATTGAATGATCTAACAATAGAGTCAAATTCTAAAAGTCAATGAAGGAGTTTCTTTAAGCAACAGGCAATATATATTTTTTTTTTCAATAAGGTTTCCATTATCATTCGGCAAATGATTCCGAGGAAAAAATATTGAACTGAAACTGTTTTTTCGATCATTTTAAGTTTTACTCCCAAATTTCTCCAAAATTTTGCAATGAAATATCAATAGATGAAAAGTTCTCTGAAATATTTGAGAATCAAAAAAAAATCTGTACCTTCATCAGAAACTGGAATATTAATTTCCTTGTGTTTTTCCCCTCTACAAAGAAACATACCTATTACTATTTCACGTCCGAGTTTTCGGGAAGTATTTTTGAATGAAGGAATCCTATTCGGCATAATATACATTATTTTTATGAATAATTCATGAAATAGCACCGATCAGAACATCATGAGAACATAACGTTACTTCCATTCAGGGTCAAATATGGAGTAAAAATAAGATGACCCATCTCTCATCCAATTGTTTGTTCAGGCTTTTTGTATAGTCAATCGCTTCCTTAGCGGGAAGAGAAGGAACAACAAATTCAATATCTCATATATTCATTAAATTGATATTTCATTCTGAAATTTCGGAGTTATGAATATTGATTCAGAAGTAAAATAGGAAAAAAGTGGATAATAAATTTCTGTTCAATATTTCATTAATATCAATATTCAAAAGATAATAAAAAATTTCCGATAGAAGAAAAAAATATCACTCTACGAACTGCTGCCCACATAAAATTTGCCGTTGATTGATCTAGACAGTTTTCCATGGAAGTAATAATTGTGAAAATATAGATTTTTTTATTTTTATGCCAAGTAAATTAATGGTTTCATGTGATCGGAATACCCCAAAAAAATATTGAGTACTCATCAGCGAATAATTCAGTTTTTGTTTGGTTCTGATTCGTTCCCCATATCTGAAGATATCTATGGTCGAAAAACATGCACAAAAAAAACAATTGCCAACTTTCCTGAGAAGCTCAATTTTGTTATCTCTAGTTGTTCCTGAAACTAGATTTTCCGAGAAATCTATGGAAATTTCCTATTCTATATTTCTGTAAAAAATGGAAAAAATTAAAAAAAAAACAAAAGAAAAGATGTCAAGTGGTGTTAATTAAGGAAAAATCGATGTTTGAATTCTCATTTTGGTAAAACACTATAATAACATGTGGAACATGCACAGTATGGTTTTGTTCTTACATATACGTTTACGCATGATCATCTATAAGTACATTGTAAGAATATGGACGTATTCATTGGAAAAATATAAATATAATATAACGAAAAATCAAATCAAGGCAGCAGTACAAAAATTTCATAAAAGGAGATAAATACATTGAGCGTTAGAGAAGTTCTATTTATATGGAAATCAGGGATCAATGAGATTATGGAAAACATTTCTATTTCTTTTCTCGTTTTTCGATCTGGTTTTTACTTGTTCAATGTTTTACTAATTTGGTAGGTTGTTTTTTTAGAAGCGCCTGTTGTTCCGGTTGAAATGGGGGTTCTGGGGATTTTGGTAGTTTCTTCTATTGGTTTTACACTCTCTTCTACAGAGATGTCGAAAATTGGTGGCGTAGGTGTTGTAGGGGCGCTCTTCCTTTCACTTTGATCATCTGATACTTCTTGTTCTGCTTGGAGGAGTTGTTCCGCTGAATATTCTCTTCCGTTTTTCACCAACTTATTTCTTTTTATGAATGTTGTCCGGTCTTCCTGCCTCAGGTGCAGATGTCTCCTCAAAACTGCTTGCTCTTCCCATTGTTGAACCGTAAGATCGTTGGCTATCGAAATTTTAGTTCCTTTGAGCTTTTGACAGTTTGCAAGTAGGTTCCTTTTGGTCAGATTGGAAATGAGCTTTATTTTCACTGGACAGTTCTTTTGGGATCCTAAACAATGAATGTCCTTTATTTGGTTTGTTGATATGTCGACTTCCAATAGGGATTTTATTTTATCTTGCATATACTCCAAGGAGATTTCGTGACGATGTTTATTCAGGCCAAAAACTACGATATTATTGGAGATCTGCTGACGTTCCAATTTTTCAATTTTATTTTTTAAGAATAAGTTTTCTGTTTCTGAATTTCTAACTCTCACATTAGATTCCTCGACTCTGAGTTGGATACGCGCCTCGCTTGCATCTATTGCACTTTTTAATTCGGTTCTGTTTTGTTGTATTTCAGCTAGTATCCGCTGCACATCAGTTCCAGAAAAATTCATTTTATTTTATTTTATAATATTGTATCCCTGTATATAGCGGGCTTTATGATGATAGCAGATAAGGTGATTGTTTGAGGTTTGTTTTTGTTGTTTATTGTAGTTTAATTTTTTCCCTCTTTTTATGTTGTGTTCGGTAGAAAAATTGTTTTTTTATCGAGACCTGTTTTTGTCTATTTTTTTATTTATAGATTGAAATATTCAGATGAAGCCGATCATGAAACTTTTCCGAGTAATCGACTTACATGAAATTGATCAGCATATCAAATTGTACATGTTCATAACTTTCAGAATTTTCACTCTTGTTGATTATGAGATAATCCACTTTATATCGGAGAACTCAGAATATACGTGTTCACTAGACATCAATCACACACAAACCGTCTCAATCACACACAAACCAGATCTTTGAATTACCAACAAAAAGATGCATATTGTCGAGTTATTACTTCAATATTGCCGATGTTGCAGCTTTCTAAGATTGAAAAAATAAATTAATGAACCGGAACTTCATGTGTATGTATTTTTCCGCAATTGAGAACTGATGAGAGTATTCCCTGTGTCCAATGCAAAATCTCTTTCCTCAACAGACTCATCTGGACTTGAATTTAATGTGATGATTTCAGGTGGTTCAACCTATTTTGTATAGGTGAACTGTTCTTTCCTTCTCCCTTTTTTATCAATTAATGTAAGTGGATTTGATAAAAAAAAAACATGACAAGTTCTATAAATGTTAACTTCAAAAGACCGCATAATTGCATTCCAAGAAAGTCAATAAAAAAGTGCCTTTACCTCAAAAAATTGTTGAGAATTTCGATATCAAATCTTCACGATGGTTGAAATCATTATATCGCTCCTTAGTTGGAAATTATATTTGCCTAATATTCTCGGTAGACCGTCTCTCCTATATGGTCTACATCAGTGTAAAAGTATTTTTATCGTTTGATGCACAAAAATTGAATTTGAATCTGAAGAATGAGGCTTTCAAGCCAATATTGGTTATTTTTTACTTTTTTCCAACCATCCTTTATTTAGATGGACTGATCGTACAAAATTCCCCTTAGAAGAAGAATTGGTAAATATATCTTCAAATATTGTAACTATTTCAAACTCAAATTCCTTGATCTGAAAAATGAATGATAACTATTTTTTATATTGAATTATGAACTACTCCTTGCGCTAGGACAGATCACGGATCCAGCAATTCATATATATTACATTCATGAGGGCAGCGATTGCGATGTTGCCAAATTTAGGGCTACACAACGATACAAAAGTTTGTGGGCTCTACAAAGGAGTATATAATTCTACAGTGTATATCCCTATATACGGAAAGCGCCCCCTACAGTTCGAACCAAAGAACTATATCGCGTATGTTGGTTATGGAAATGGTATATTGTGTGTCCCGATCTAAAACGTGGGGAAATGACCTGCATTCAATTCTGATCACCCAGTGAAGAGATACAGGGTGATACGTTGTAGAGCCCGATATCGGGACTAACAAGGTTACTCCGGGCTAAACTGCGTCTCGTTCATATGCTTCACGGGATTCACAATGACCGTGTACATCTCTATATATATATATATATATATATAATTCGTCCTCCCATCCTTGTGACATCCAAATACAAAAATTTCACCCACATTGTGACATCCTGCGACGTTGTGTCATCCAAATTTGGATGTCACAACGTTTTCTATGTTTTTAAGTCCATTGGGCGATGAAGGGTGCAGGGGGTACCTATTTTGAAAGGATGTCACAAAGTATGGAATCTATGATAGAAGAAGTTCACATACATCCTCGGATGTTGTATATTTGTATACACTGAGAACGTATTTCTAGTGAACATATACTACTCTGTGACATCCTGCAGGTATACAGTAAAATCAGTCCGTGATGAGTTGTGACATCCAACAATTGGCAACGCCTGAAAAACATTTCTTGGAATATTCTATTTTTAGAATATGTATATCGTTATTTTTCTCCACTGTCAGTGCATTGTGTGACTTCCAGGAAGCCATAGAGTGTCGTGAAAATACGGAGTTTTGCAAAGAGGTAAGGTAAATATATTTTTATGAATTATTTGAGATGTCTTCGAATTGAGTGGTTTTGGAACTATTAGAAAAAATAGATGATAAAACTTCCGACCATGACATGACAAAAACTTATATTTCTCAAACTGTTGATTTTACTTTTATACCGCAGGTGGTGATGGGATGAGAAAAAATACTAAAGGTAGGAGGGTTTCTTTTTTTAGAAAAATCGTCATATTTGTTTCTTTCCATTTAAAAAAATAACAACCTTGCCTCAAAATACAACAAAAAAATATTGGAGCCTAGAATTTAATATGCAATTTCAATATTTTCAATTCTTAGCACCATGTGTAGATAATGATATGTACACTCATACCTTTTCCAACATAGGCTACATACATATTAGTGACGGTTCATTCAATATAGCATGCAAAATGTACGCACATCTAATTCTTGGAATTTTTGGATTTTTTTTAGGAAACTGTGAATTCGTATGGAAAGGAAGGATTTGTCAATCCAGTCCGGAGGCCAAAGATTGAACATCAGAGAACATGCAGTGATTATTTACCATGTTTCAGATGCAAAGGTTTTTTCCTACGTACTTATCTTCATAGACATTTGAAAGTATGTCACGAAAAGATTAGCAAGGAAGATTCTAAGCATGCACAAGCAGATGGATTGCTGCTTCTTCATATGTCGGAATCAGACGAAAATCTATTCAATGATTTAAAAAGAAATGTGTTCCCTTATATGGTTTCTGACAAAATCACGAGAACTGTTATGAATGACTTTTTAATTAAATATTATGGTCAAAGGTATTATAGTTGCCACAAGGAAAAACATTTAACAAACACGGTTTCCCAACGCATGCGAGAGTAAGCAAGATTTTTATTGATTTTGCAGGACAAACCACTAAAGAAAAATCAACTGTCAGATTATTGGAGGCCAATTCATTTTGATGACTTAGTAAATGCCACCAACGAAATGTCTGGTTATGATCCATATTTAGATACATTCAAAAGTCCTTCATTGGCTCTAAGATGGGCGACTGTCCTAAAACAGCTGTGTGATATAGCTATGTTCATATCCTCAAAGAAAAATGAGATCGCCCAAAATGAAGAATTTGTAACATTGAAACAAATGATAGATACTCAGTTTCGATTTTATGTTTCAACCAACGCGAATAAGGATTTATCTTCAAAAAAATGGAAAAAGGGAAGTATGTTACCTTTGACAGAAGATGTTATTAAGATCAGTAAATTCATTGCCAAAGAGGAGCAGAAGTGTGCTGAGGAATTGAAATGTGATCCAAGAGATATATCGAAATTGCGCTATTTAACTGAGCTTTTACTAGCTCATGTCATTCTTCTTAATAGAAAGCGTTCAGGGGAAGCTCAAAGAATCACAATAAATGATTATCTGAGGAAGGAGGAAGACATGGCAGTCCAAGATATTTATGAATCACTCACAGTAACTGAAAAAGTGTTAGTGAAGAATATTAAAAGATTCACTATTCGTGGAAAGAAAGGTAGAGCTGTTCCTGTTATATTCACCAAGGAGATGCAAAGAAATACTGAAGTGCTGTTAGAATCCAGAAAATTAATTGCATCTTCAAATCCCTACCTATTTGCTAACCCAAGCACTGAAAATAGTTTTTAGTGGTCAAATAAAGTATTGAAAAAAATGGCTATGGCCTGTAATATTGAAAATATTGAGGCTATAACTGCTACGTGTTTGAGAAAACACATAGCCACCATTGCACAATTAATTTATATGGGGGACAACGACTTAGAACAGTTATCAAACCATTTGGGTCATGAAAAAGCAACTCATCTGAATTTTTATAGAAAGACTGATGATAAACTTCAAATTGCTAAGGTATTCAAGCTTCTATTATTAATGGAGAACAAGTCAGTAGGAGAATACCGTGGTAAATCTTTAGAAGAAATTGATCTTGATATTCCGGAATTTCTGAGCGCAAAAGACCACCCATCTTGTAGCGAAAAGAAAGTAGAGAACATATCAAAGAGTATAAAATCAAATGTAAGTAGTGGCATGGAAGGAGAACCTGTCGACGAAGAAAGTGACGATATCTTGCAGGTAAAAAAATATATTAAAAATGAATCACTAATTTACAAGATCTTTTAGCTTTCAGGAAATTCCGAAAATAAAGGAAAGAAAAAGGCCAAGAATGAAAAGACAAAACACAGGGAACTATATGGTTATATTGATCAAGAAAATGAGAAAAACAAGGGACCATGTGTTTCTATCGATAAGAGGGAAGTAAGGCAGAATATAAAGAAACTATGATTGGGATATTAATTTGTTTTGAATATTCTTCATCAATTTTACTGTACAAAATCCAATTCCATTGGGGGTCTTTCACTTTTGATTTTGAAGTACATTTTACATGATCAATTAGCTTGGAAGGGTTCAACACAATATAATTTCCTAATGTCGGTGGAGTTTAGTCACACATCGAATATCGAAAGAACCGATGAGTGGTTGAGGGCCTTGTAAAATATTAAAACCATAATAGTTTCCAATTAAAATTTCATATTTTTTTTGCAGATTAAAAAAACTCGTCTGGTGATTCCTTGGGCAAGTGTTCAGAAAAAAATTGCAGGAATATTTTTTCAAAAACATTTAGCTTCAAGAAAACCCCTCAGGAAACATGAGTGCGAGCAATTGAAAGAAAGTCATCCAGATGTGTTCGCGAATAAAACGTGGGCTCAAATAAATTTTTTTATTGTGTAACAAAAAAAATGATTTGTCGTACCAAGGAAACTTTAATTAAATTCGTACATGAATGATTTGAATTGGAAGTTTTGACCAATCAAAACATTATCATAGTGGGAATATTCTACCTAGAAAATTGCCGCGGAAGTAATTTGAGGTATTTTGTTTTTATTGTCTAACAACGTACATTTCTAATTTGACGTCTGTCATCAATTCGCATGAAAAGTGAGAAATGAATCAAAACTGGTTCAGTGCATTGTATCACTGTGCGAGGAAATGTGTTCATGATCGTAACATAATAAAATAATCTATTGAATACCACACAAGAGATCGATAAAGTATCTCGAGCCCGTTGTGCTCTCAATTCAATTCAGTTTATTCCCTTCAAATGACAAATTTGTATAGGAATTATCAAGAAAATACTTAATACTAGGGGGACAATGACAAACGTATGAGACACAATGTAAAATGAAAATATACCTAAGAGATACAAGGAAATAAAATACAGTTCATTCTGTGAGTTCACAGTGGATCATATAAAAACTCATCAAGTGTATAAAAAATTTATCAAGGAGAAAAGACTTCGGACTTTTTTCTTGATAACATTCTTCTTTGCCTCATTCATCAATATGAGTTCTCAATTAAGACTGGAATAGAAAATGAAATAACTATCTGAATAAAAAGGCAAATTTTCACTTTCAGATTTTTTCTTCTATCTCAGTATCTAACAGAATATTCGTTAGATATTATAAAAATAACTTCATTAGTGTCGTGGATCTTTCAATTTTCTGAAAAATCCTTCTATTCAATTGAGAATATTTCCCTTTTCAACATAAATACCCCCAAGAGGTTATCTTGAACGAAGGAAGATAGCGACTAAAGTTTATCTCTCAGTAGCAGATGATTCCACATCTGATTTTATGAACATCCTGCTCATAATTTCTAACAAATCAATCTTCTTGATTCAAATATTTATATCTTTTTAATTCAAAAAAATTCAAATTTTGCTATTTCATATCCTAACCAAATCCCAATGGTTATATCAATAAATTATTTAAATTTATATATTTATTTAATTTTTTATATTTCTATTGGATTAGTATCAATTGTTGATTTAGTTATTGATCATGAGTTCTCACTATTTTTCACTCACTCATTCATATTTATTTTACGTTTCTAATGATATAAAATTTGGATATTTTGATGTACTTCAAATCAATGAAGACGACGAGAGCAATTCGTCTATTTATGTCAAAAAGAATTGCGACTCATGGAAACAAACAATGACTGAATTAATAACAATTTCAAAACATCTAGAGTGAAGAGCTCTGGGAAAAAAGAAATATAGTTTTTTCTACTACTAGTTCTAAAATACACCATTATGTATTATATCTTCGACCTGGGAAATCGTTCTTTTTTTCTCACTTTTGAATAATAAAAACAAATGAGAGTCTACAAGTTGATTTCGGAACGAACCACTTATGAATTTTCGTCTCATTTGGAATGTTATTCCCATGAGAGCTATAAGTGACATTCATACTTATCAACATTTGAATGGGGATTAGCGCAGTTGGTTAGTGTTTGAAGTTGTGATCGAAGGATCCCAGGTTCGATCCCTGGCCGTCGCGTGTGAAGTGAGCTTCGTCGGTAAAAAGGATACAAGATCAAAATGCAGGATCTCTAGTACAGTTGCGCAGTATCCATCGGAAGAACTGCAAGCGCCGTGGAAAATCTCGCGGAAGCAAACCTTGGACGCGCTGGATATGATATGGGTATGGCATGTTTTCGTGTAAAACCCTCCAGGTAGTTGAATGAGAAACATCACAATCCCGTGCTATTTGTCGAGTACTCATACCAGGATTTTCCTCGATAATTTTCAAAATCTCTTCATATCTCACTGGGTCTGAAATCTGACGTATTACCGAAGGTACTGATGGGAATTTATAAAAGTTTTATAGGTGAGAAGCCGGCGATTAGAAAATCTTAGCGCGTACAACCTCTGAGCTTTAAGTCCGTTATCATTAGCCATACCATAAACAAAATATATGTCAGCCAGATGTTCAAATGAATATGGTTCATTTTCCATTTTTATGTTAAACAAATACACAATGAGATATCCACCAACTTTCAAATAATGTGAAAATGCTTCAAAACCTAAACGTCAAAATGAAAATATTAGTCAAAGCCCACTAACTCTTTTTCATTGTTTCGTTGAAAAATTTAATCAACCCAATTACAAAAAAATATATAAAAATTAAACAACGAATTCATTTCATCTCTTAGAATCCACCAGCGGCGCACTACAAAAAATTTCCTGAGGTGAAAAACTTGATCGACCCCTGAAAAAATATCTACCTGTAGATTCTTACAATCACTTGGTATACTGGATGATGTAAACCCTAAAACGTAACATATATTTCAAATTTGATCTTAATATCGCAGAAACTGAAAGAACTATGAAGACAAAAACTAGAAACTTTAATGCTCTGTAGATCGGTAACAATGCGTTTGCGGACACATGTTTATGGAAAACAAAGTCTAACTTTGACCTGGAAAATATGCATCTGAAATTTTTATACTGAATTTTGAAACACCATATATGGATAATGATGTGCTAGTAGTGGATAAAGATATATATATATATATATATATATATATATATATATATATATATATATACACACTGCATCTTTTAATGGTCCCCTCCTGTGAACTTTTCAATGGTTTGACGTAAAACAATGAAAAAAGAAGACTCGCCTCGCTTCCTTCATTCCCTCGATGAATGCTCCTCGGAAACTACGAGAACTAGTCTGAAAAAAAAAATCGGAACATTTGCGTTGGACTAGTATATATATATATATATATATATATATATATATATATATATATATATATATATATATATAAGTAGTCCATATCAATATAATGGTGAAAAGAAAGAAGTCGATTGTTAGTTCAATACAAAACTCTACAAAGAGAGGTTGGGGTCTCCTGAATACTCTGATCAATAAACTTCCTGTAGAAATACACGTTCCGGGATATAATTATTGTGGACCCGGAACAAAGTTAGAAAAACGGTTATTAAGAGGTGATAAAGGTGTGAATCCTCTAGACGAAGCGTGTAAAGAACATGATATTGCATACTCCCAGAAAAAAGATATAAAAGCTAGAAATATCGCTGACCAACAATTAGCATCAGTTGCTTCTGAACGTTTGAAAGCGTCAGACGCAAAATTGGGAGAAAAAATTACAGCATTTGGAATATCGAATATTATGAATATGAAAAATAAATTGGGTATGGGATTGAACAGAAAAAAACGTTTGTTGAAAAAAAAGAAAGGAGGTGAATTGAAAATTGCCAAGAAACCAAAAATCAAACGAAGAAAGAGAGTGATAAAACCCCCAAAAGGTGGTTTTCTTCCATTGTTGTTACCACTTCTAGGAGCTCTGGGAGCAGTAGGAGGTGGTGCAGCTTCCATTGCTTCTGCAGTCAATAAAGCGAAGGCTGAAAGGGAACAACTTGCTGAACAAAGAGACATAATATTGCCCTGGAACGAAAAGGAAATGGAATGTATTTACGCCCTCGCATTGGGTACGGAATGCAAGCTCAAATATATCGAAAAAACTGTTAAAACTTTTCCCGCACAGAGCATTAACCAATATCGATCTCATAGAAAATGCTACTCGTTTGAAAATTCCATACTTCCGAGGTGTTTTTATGAGAGACAAACTTCCACGAAAAATTAAAGAGAAAGAATGTGAAATAGGTAATCTTGATACTGATGCGGGAAAAGGAACCCACTGGACTGCATATGTGAAGAAGAATGGACATGTTAAATATTTTGATAGTTTTGGAGATCTTCGACCACCAACCGAAGTGATGATATACTTTTTTAGTAATAATGACGTGAAAACAATTAAATATAATTATGATACTGTGCAAAAATTCAACTCCTATCGATGTGGACATTACTGCCTTTTGTTTTTATATAACCAATTCCATTGATGTATTTTAGTCATTCATCAATAAACAACCACTGGAATAATATGTCTTATACTTTCACTTTAAGTAATCCATCCTCCATATTGAGTTATGATTTCAACCCACCACTATATTTGGATGAGAATTTTGAATATGAGATAGGTTTAGCAAATTTTATTCATTTAATGTAATCCCAAATATTACAAAATCTAACAATGTCTTTGTATGGGGTGACATCGACCAATTCCAATATATCATTCCAGAAGGTTTTTATGATATAACCGATATTATTAACCTACTAACGGAAAAAATGAGCAATAGTGAAAGTGTTGCGAAAATAACACCAAATTGGTTCACATCCAAAGTGACCATTAAAACGAATACAAAAATAAATTTTACTGTTGATAATTCTATAGGACAAGTATTAGGATTCGGTTATAGAATTCTTTATGTGAGTGATATCTATACATCAGATCATGAAGTGAAAATCCTTTCAGTAAATACGATTTGTATCGATTGTAATATTGCCATGGGTTCGTTTGTGAATGGAGAGCCAGTACACGTCATTCATCAATTTTTTCCAAGCGTGCCACGAGGGTATGAAATAGTAGAGAGTCCCCAAAATATCTTGTATTTCCCAGTTACCATCAAGACAATCAATAACATCACAGTCAAAGTTATTGATCAAAATTTGAAATTAATTGATTTTCGGAACGAAGAAGTGACAATCCGCTTACATTTGAGGAAAAAGATCGATTAAAAATGGTTTGGAGATTCGAAAAGTCAACACCGAGACAATCATATAAAAGGAAAATTGAAAGTGTAGAGAAACACAGTATCACGAAAACTGCCAAATTACTCACATCAGACAATATACAATTTCTCCAGTCGTTAGGATTAAAAGTTTTAATATAATGGACATATTACATATCACAGGACAACCATTCAGTGATAATACGATTGAGGATTATCAGTTTCCCACATATCAACCCTATATTAGTAGTGAGATTAAACATAATGATGAAATAAGAATTCCTATTCAAGACTTGGATACATTACCTTGTAATTCATACATCTATATAGAGGGTAAGCTCACCCGCCTTGATGGAAATCCAACTCAGAAAGTGAAGTTTATCAACAATGCTATAGCGTATCTATTTCGTGAGCTTCGTTATGAATTGAATGGTGTAGTTGTAGATAGTGTGAGAAATATTGGATTGGTATCGACTATGAAAAAGTATTTATCTTTTAATGAAAATGAGAGTATTTTACTACAAAATGGTGGTTGGTTCCCAAAACGTCAGATGATAAAATTCTGGTAGATGATAAAGGAAATTTCAATGTATGTATTCCACTCAAGTTGTTGGCTGGATTTTTCGAAGATTTCAGGAAAATTATCCTGAATATAAGACAAGAGTTAGTATTAGTTCGTGAGAGTCATGATTATGATGCGTTGACGAGTAGTGATGATTCGGAAAAAGCTAAAGTTGACATAACCAAACTAAGTTGGAATGTTCCTCATGTAACACCTAGCATTAAGATAATTGCGGATAAACAAGATTATAAACAATAATGTTGAATACCTTTGAAATTAGAAGTTGGGAACTGATAGAATATCCTTCGTTGATGAAACAACGAGACATACGTGGGCTGTAAAAACCACTACTAAAGTGGAAACTCCTAGACATGTCATTATTGCATTCCAGAATGGTAAAAAAGAGAAGTTGATAACTGATATGAGTACATTCGATCATTGCAATCTCAACAATATCAGAGTCTTCTTGAATTCGGAACGATATCCCTATAATGATTTGAATATTGATTTTAAAAATAATAAATATGCGAAACTATATGACATGTATGCAAACTTCCAAGAGAGTTATTATCATATTCACACCAATCAACCTTTATTGACTCCAAGTGCATTCAAAACCACAGCTCCATTAATACATATCGACTGTTCACGACAGAAAGAAGTTATCCAAAGTGGGTCAATAGTCTTGAGAATTGAGTTTGAGACAGCTGACGCAACTTCGAAGAATATATCTGCATACTGTTTGATTCTACATGAAAAGGAATTTTCCTATAATCCATTAACAAAAATTGTAAAACAACATTAGTGCGCATGTTCACTGAAACGATATAAAGCATGTATTCTAACACGCAATCATCAGTTTCAATATGATATCAGTATATCGAAGAAAGTTAAAGCAACATCATAGAAATATCAAAGCACTGAAACACTTGATCGACTTGTACAATTTCAATCGAGTTGTGACCAAGAAGTTTGCTAATCTAAAAATATGATTTTGGTGGTTGATATGCAAGGATTCAAAATCGAGAATAACAAATTCATCGTGAAGGAATTGGCAGCATTCGATGGAAAAAGGATTTCACATTTTATATTTAAACCACCGTTCCCTATGAATATGCTACCTCCAGCACTCCACAGTCAAGCGACATGGTTGATGAACAAGTATCACTGTATAGAATGGAGCGATGGATTCACACCCTTACATCAATTTGGAAATATTGTGAAACGACTAACCACAGATGTAGATATGATTTACATGAAAGGTCGTGAAAAAGCTGATTTTTTCAAACAATATACCAATACTCCGCTCATAGAATTGGACGAATACCCCAAATTGCAGATGTCTGAACCCTGCTGTTTATTCCATATCAAAAGTGATTGTATATGTGCACTTTCAAATGTTTATTATCTTTATGAGAATTTTTGAATGAAAGAATATATATTATCAGGAATATTTGTATTTCATTTATCTTTCAACAGGTCATGAAAGGTCATTGAACCTCGTTCTGAACTACTAGAAACAGGTTTCAAACCAGTTTGTGAAAGTCATTGAACCTCGTAAAGACTGAACTAGTATAAACCGGTTTTAAACCACTATTCACAATCATCAAACTGGTTGATACAATTTCCCCACCAACACTATTATAGCTTCAACAAATATATTTCTATTAGTATCGTTTGAGTTATCATCAAGAAATGATGTGTGAATATTGTACTAAGGATTTTTCCACTTCGAGTACTTGCGATATATACGTAAAAATTGTTCCTTCAGATGCATTTATCCAAAAAGAAGAAAATTGAATAATGCAACAGTGGCAGATATCCTACCAACCTCGAGTCGACAAAAAGTGAATTTAACCAAAACACATATGGAAAATGGTATAGAAAAACTCCATCATGCATTCACAAACAGAATAGTGAGTTATCGATTCTCCAGTGCGAAATCAAATCTGGATTATAAAAGCTTTTTTCAAGAAGTGAAATCCAAAGTTCTGGATATTATCTCGGAATATCTCAACAAATATATCAACTTGAAAATAAATTTAGAACTCTTTGGTCAGTATGTGATACCCGAGAAACAGTTATCTGATATAAAATCTTTCAACACTAGGAATAAAATAATAACGCTCTCCACGGACTTGAACCAAATATACGAAGATTTCAAAAATGAGATGATGACAAAAGCTTCAGAGTTTTCTGAAAGACAATCTGGTTGGAGTCTCGAGATGATTTGGTTTGTGGATGTGAATATAAATAAATATACTCCACTTTCTGCATCTTCATATATAAAATTACCAAGAGCCATAGAAGCCAAGAAAGCTGTGTTGAATTTGTCTAACGATGATAGACATTGCTTTGCGTGGTCTATAAATGCAGCAATATTTCCTGCGAATGGTACGTCTACAAACACTGCCTCATACCCCCATTACAACACATTATTAAATTTTGAGGGGATCGACTTTCCTGTGAAATTGAAGGATATATCGAAATTTGAAATTCTGAATCATATTTCGGTGAATGTGTTTGGAGTAGATATCCACTTCAAAGATCGTAAATGGATAACCGACATCGTTGGACCATTGTATTTCACATCAAACCGATCGCCAACACATGTTAATCTTCTACTTCTCAGCGATGATGAAGGGAATAACCATTACTGCCTCACAAAAAACTTGTCCAAATTGGTTTCCAAACAAAAATCAAAACATGATGGTCGAGTGTATATTTGTGATGGATGTCTTCAGTTCTTCCCAAAACAGGAGAAATTGAGTACTTCATGATTGTAACCACATTTGTGTTACACTACCAACATCAGATATGATTATCAACAAATTTGATGAGACATTACCCGGAAATATTTTTAAATTTACCAACTTACAAAAACAAATGCAAGTTCCTTTTGTGATATATGGAGACTTTGGAAGTTTACTCAAACCAATTCATCATAGTGAACCGAGTGATACAAAATCGTTTTCTTTAAAAGCTTATGAACATGTCCCTCACTCATTTGATGATAAGTATTCTCAGTTTTTCCAATACCGAGGAGTTGATTGTGTTGATGTATTCGTGAAGAAATTGGATGAATATATTTTTGATATATACAACACTCACTTGAAACATGTGAAACCAATGATTCCCCTTACTGAGAAAGAAGAATACAAGTTTCAGACGTCACCAACATGTCATATATGTGAAAGACCCTTCACATCGGAAGATATAAGAGTTCACGACCATAATCACCTCAATGGAGCCTATATCGCTGCAGCGCACTCAATTTGTAATATACATTATAAATTACCGAAATTTATACCAGTATTCTTTCATAACTTGACAAACTACGATTGTCACTTGTTCATAAAGAAATTGGCTACTAAGGGAGAAAGGATTTCCGCTATTGCACAAAATACAGAGAAATATGTTTCATTCTCCAAATCAATTTTGGTGGAAAAATCAATGAACCCCAAAATTCGAGATACTTATATAACACTGAGGTTTGTGGATTCTTTCCGATTTTTATCGAAATCTTTGGATAAATTGAGTCAAACATTGGAATCTTCCCAGTGTAATGAGATTAGGAAATTTTTTCAAGACGATAAAACATTTAATATGGGGTCGCAAAGTTGGAGCAAACCTCTTTACCAAATCAATCTGATGTTTTCGATACCCTCAGTGGAGATGCTCTTTCCGATAATGATTATGGTAGAGCGCAGGAGATGTGGGCAGCATTTGAATGTTCGACGTTAGGAGAATATTCTGATATCTACCTGGAATCTGATGTTCTCCTTCTTGCCGACGTCTTTGAAAACTTTCGAAAAGTATGTTTGGATAAATATAAGTTAGATCCTGCTCAATACATGACAGCACCATCCCTGAGCTGGGATGCTATGCTCCGTTATACAAAAATCGAATTACAACTGCTCACCGATATCGATATGCAGCATTTTTTCAAGAAAGGTATTAGAGGTGGAGTCAGTCAGTGAAGCAAGAGAAGAGCTATTGCAAATAATGAATTTGTATCTACATATGATCCCACCAAGCCAAAATCTTTTATTGTGTACCTAGATGCTACAAACTTATATGGTGCTGCAATGAGTGAAATTCTTCCCACTGGTGATTTTCGATGGTTGGAACAGAATGAAATTGATAATTTTGATTGCCTGCAAATCGAAGATACATCATCTGAAGGTTTTGTCTTGGAAGTTTATTTGGAATATCCACAAACTCTCCACAACACACATAACGATTTACCATTCTGTCCCGAAAACATCATACCTCCTAAAAGTCGGTACCCCAAGTTGATTCCCAATTACATAATAAATTTAAGTACATAATCCATTATAAAAATTTGAATCAATGTTTATCATATGGATTGGTATTGACAAAGATTCATAGAGTGTTGGAATTTTCACAATCTCATTGGTTGAAACCATATATTGATCTCAACACCAACTTACGAAATGCTGCTAAAAATAAATTTGAGAGTGAGCTGTACAAATTCCTCGTTAACAGTATTTACGGAAAGAGTCTTGAAAACGTGGAGAACAGACAAGATATCAAATTGTGTACTCATTGAAAAAATTTACAAGGATCTATTGGTGCTGAGGGACTGATTTCAAAGCCTCATTTCAAATCTTGTTCGGTTTTCAGTGAAAATCTAGTAGCTATCCAAATGGAAAAACTACAAATTTGCTACGATAAACCAATTTATGTAGGATTTTTTGTTTTAGATATTTCTAAAACAATCATTTACGAATTTTTGTATGGATTCATCAAACCTAAATATCAGAGAATGCAACCTTTTGCTACACGGATACGGACTCCTTGATATTATACCTACAAACAGACAATGTATATGAGGATATAAAAAACAATATTGATTATTTCGACACATCCAATTTGTAACAAAACAACGTTTTTGGTTTACCAGTATCCATCTCACGCATTGGGAAGCTCAAGGATGAGATGGGTGGTCAAATCATTGAATCTTTCTATGGTCTGTCAGCAAAGACATATTGTGTTAACTCTGTAGATCTATCAACAAAAGACTTGAAAACTATGAAAAAAGCCAAAGGCGTCTCCAGGAATGTTGTAAAAAATTCTATTCACTTTTCCGATTATGTACGAGTTTTGGAATCGGAGACTTCCATATTACGGAAAATGTATACATTCAGTTCTACTTTACACACTATTCATACAGAGCTCAAGAATAAGATTGCTTTATCAAGTCATGATGATAAAAGATTTGTTTTTCCGAATGGGGAAACACTGGCCTGGGGGCATTATTTCTTGGAGGAATACCAAGTTGAATGTATTATTAAATATAGCTGAAAAGTTGTTATTTATTTTATACAAATAAAACAATTTGTTGAGTTCAGTAGTTTTATTCATTACACAAATACATCATTCAGTATTTTTATACAGAAGTGACATCTAGATTGAGCTTGGGGGCAACCATCTACGTGAGTGCGCCATTCTGGACGATTGTAGTGTACAAAACAAGGTAATTGAATTTGGAGATTGAATTCCTGTCTATATTTTTGTGGTAGTTTATACCATGCATAGAGCAATTCCAGTGGTCTCACCTTGTTGCTTAGATAATCCAAGGGAAAATATTGAAGTTCTTCAGCACTGAACTCCTCTAGGGGAATTCCCTGTTTATGCTTAGAAATGACAGCATTCGTAATACACTTTGCACATTCCATTGTGAAGGATGTCAACTAGTGAAGTGAGGAGTAACACTGATGAGCACACAGCTATATAGTATATTAACCAATGAACCTTGGGTAATGTAGACTCATTCTTTTTATCTGCATGTGGTGGGGACAGATACAACTGATTCCATTCAGTTTTTTCTGTGGAATCGTTTCGCCTCATCAGTAACTTGAACTCTGTACTATTTTTTGGAATTGGATATTTCCAATATCTCACATTATCACTTGTATAACGACTCATTCGATGCCAGTAGACAGGCGATGTCTCATTTTGAGTGCCATTATTATCAAATCGAATAAATACCTCTTTTACATCTCGAGATTGATGTAGAAATAAAATTCCTTGTGAAATAGTTGTAAAATCAACATGTTTGTTATCATCTCGAGATCTAAAACATAACTGATGTTTATATACTATTTTATTTATATAAAAGACGATAGTTTTTAATATTTTTATTTTTCATTTTTTGTTTTTCCAATTTGTCATGTCGTAACCGCTCTGCCTGTCGAAATTTTTTCTTTTCTTTTTTTGATTTTCCAATCAACGGTTGTCTGATGATGTCCCTGTCCAGGATTGGAGTATATGTTTTATAGTTGTCTGCGTCCCAGTTCTCCTCTCCTTCTAGGGTGGACAGGATTGGTGGATCCCTTATGATATGGGACACTGGTGGACATATCTGGGACACCAGTGAATACATTCTTCATCCCATTTTCAACACCTTCCTGACACACAGTAGTGGATTGGATCTTCTCCATGTCGGGTAGGTGAATTCAAAATTCCGTATGGATCCACAATGAATTTTATTTTTACTTGATGTGGACAAAATTGTAAACAAGTTCTACAACACTTTAGAATTATTATGACTCTACTTCGAAAAGAGTTCTGTGCTATATAACGGGAGATCGATCTACAATTACAACAGATGCTACGTTCTGATACTTCTTCCATACTATTCTCTTCAATATATATTGTAGATCCCACCCCTCACACACTTGAAGTTAGATCGGGAATAAACCAGTTTCTACAAGTTAATGTTCGATGAGTGTTCCATGAACTGGAAAACCAGTTTGGTATTTATATTTTCTACAACACCAGATCCTGTCAAACTAGTTTCCAAAGTCAATGTTCTAGGAAGATTCAATGAACTGGAAAACCGGTTTATATTTCAAGGTTTATGAGTTTTGAAGAGGGATGTTGATATATATTCGACATCTTTGGAACATTCGTCACTCTCATAATACTGTTCACTCATCTTGATATATTTTGACACAACAATTATATAGTTCTACAATGACAGACTTTGGTGATTTTAGTGATTCTGAGTTGATGGACTTTGATATGGAAAACTTGGATTTCTAAATCGAGAAGACAATTTCCTTCCGCGGGCAAGAATATCTCAAAAGTACGGAATTGTCTGCAGTGTGTATAACGGAAAATTTCTACACGATTCCAAGAGATATTGAAATGAAATTTTGTATTGCTTGTATCTACGACATATTGGAAAAGCTAGATGAAGATGTCGAATGCCTGCATAATTTTCGACATTATAGTGGATCTGTAGACACTGTAATACCTGAAGTGAGCCACTGTTTTGCTTGTAATGCAGCAGTATATCATCAGATTTTATGCAAACATTGTTTTATATGTAACACCTCACTGAATTCAACTTCCCACACAATGGAGTCTCCACAGATATCGGCTCCAAGAGAAGCTCCATGAATACAAGAAGAAAATTGATTTGTGTTTATAAACATATTCAAATAAATATTGAAATATATTTTTTTGTGCTTTTTCGATACATCACTCACTATAACATCTTCATATTATACTTATTTTTATCCCTATATGAGAACCTAAAGATGCACATGTATTTTTTCAAATTATTATCTATCATCCCACAAAACCTATATTGAACCCATATTTAAGTGTATATCAGATCTCCTGTAGTACCCTACAGAGAAGCACTCATTTTTAATTACTTCTTTGTATTGAAAATACATTCTTCTTATTCTATCACGTCATCGATCATCATCTATCAAATCTTATACTATCAAAACATTGATATTAATACATACTATATTTTACATTTGTTATATCATTTCTCATTGCCCACTATAACATCATCATAGAGATGCACTCATATTCTTGAACTAACTCTGACTTTTTAATAGTACATTTTTTTTTCCATTTTTTCTATTACAGCAATTCTCATTCTCTCTTACTTCTTTGTATTGAAAATACATTATTATCATTGCTATTCGATCACGTCATCGATCATCATCTATCAAATCTTATACTATCAAAACATTAATATTAATACATACTATATTTTACATTTGTTATATCATGTCTCATTGCCCACTATATATATATAATATATTATTTTTATTAAGTTCCTTTTTTTTTATTCCCCATCTATATTTCGTACCATGATCAACATTTCGATACTACCTATGCCTCCCTCTGTCTACTGAGTCTGTCATCTTTAGACTTTACTTAGTCAAGTTCTGTGCACGCATCTTGTATTCAGGCGAGCTTCTAGCATTCAGCACACGAGGTCGCTACGCGTATTGCATTGAATATGCGTTGGTTCAAGTAATTGGTGGTCAAGGTCGACAAGTCTGGGAATTCACCTGTCATATTGGGTGAGTATTGCTTGCAAGCGACCTTATTTCCAATAAACTGTATAAGTGCGATGTGACATGCTTCGGTCTATTCTGATAAATACATTTTCATCCTTACTACCTACAGATAATGATAAACTAATTCTATTACTTATGATACAAAAACTTTCTAAATAATGCCAGAGACATAAACATGGAAATATTAACAGGGTTTATGAAGATATGGTTTAATCTATATCAATGCTTGCAATTTTGTCAGCAATTGCTATGGATTTCTCCGTATCTTCACGAACCCTGGTCATTTGTTTCAACAGATCCTCTACTTTTTTATCATACTAGCTAATTTTTTGTTTTTTTCAATTTTCTGGTTTTTGAATATTTCACTTTTCGCTTTCATCTCTCTGGCATTATTCATGGAATTTTTTGTTGTACCCCCTTCTTCCCGAATATCAAGTTCTTCAGGATTCCATTCCCTCCGAAACTCATCCCGTATTTCGTCTATGGACTCGGCTATGGAATCCTCTTCTTCCTCACCCATGAAGATACAGGGAATCCTCTTCTTCCTCACCCATGAAGATACAGTCCGATGCCCTGGATAATGGTCTTGCTAATTCCCATTCACAATTTTGCACCCTCCTCAGGTGACTCTGCAGTTTGACACTCGGACTGCCCTCCTTCGGTAGAGCCGGTTCCATAAAACGGCCTGGGGTCAACGGAAGTGGTCTGCCTGGTCCTGGAGATGATGGTGGCTCTATGAATGGTCCAGAGGTGGTCGGCCTACTTGAATAACCACTCGGTCCTGGTGTTGCCTGGTACTGGGGAGTAGATGGTCTCGTTGTATACCCTGTTGGGGATGCAGTGGTATATTTCTTGGTTTGCTGCATGGTGTTCGTTTTTAACTCTTGGAATAACTGATTGTGAACCTCTCGAGTCTGGTATATATATATTCGTTACCTCAGAGAGAGGGATGTGCACAACCACTCGTTTTCCTTCAATTATCTTTGTAATTGCATTCGCAACTTTGTAGATGTACCTGCATATTCTCATCTGCACTTTAATTGCATGAACTCATGAAATGAGTTCCCAACATGTTTTAATTTTATAATAGTCGCACACCTGCTCTTCTCCACCTATTATTCGCTATTATATCTCTACATTGTATCTAATGATAGATTTTATCTCCGGCCCTGGCGAGCAGATTTTCCTATTTCTTCTTTGAAATTACTTTGAACAGGACATTCATCTGTAATTGACCAGTATTCTTTTCATTATGAGTTCAAGGCATGTCTATACCCTATCTTATGTTTCATTAATGTGGTTGGAAAATTCTGGACATTCCTCATTACATGGCAGGTACAATTTCTAAATATTCATTGTGACTTGCTAATATTTATATTGATACTTCATTTTTGAATCGAATGTGAACATTCGAAAATACTCATACAATCCTCAAATTTCAGGATTTCTAGTACTGATAATATTTCCACAACTACTTGTGAACGTATTCTTCATGATATTTCATTGATTGGAAAGTGAAAATTGAGCAATAATATCATTTCAGGATTCCTAATAATAATAATTCCACAACTACTTGTGAATGTATTCTTCATGATATTTCATTGATTGGAAAGTGAAAATTTAGAAATACTATCATTCCAGGATTCCTCATGATAATAATAATAATTACACAACTAACGTATTCTTTCTGATAATTCATTTTAAATGGAATGTGGAAATTTAGCAATACTATCATTTCAGGATTCCTTCATTATTTTTGGTTTCTACTATTATTGTCCGGACTGTTATGCACTTTTCCAATTGAAGCATTTTCACAGTATAATATTTGGTGTCAACTTGCAATTGTTTCAAGGAGGGGTTATTCCGAGGAAGGGTGAACTGGTTATTCAACCTTGACCCTGGTAACCGGTTATGGATTTCAGGAAGGATTCTAAACCGGTTAATGCAAATTAGAATCTCAACCGGTTATACCGTTACTTAACCTATCATTCACCCTGGTTATGGATTTCAGGAAGGATTCTAAACCGGTTATACCGGTTATGCTAATTCGATGCCCTCAACTCTGTCATATCCCCTCTACTAACAAATACTAAAATGAATATGTAGTTAAAAGAAATTGATAATGAGTTAACAGATGACGGCGATTTTCAATCATTAATTTCAAAAAAACAAAGATTTAGTAGTATTGCGGAAAAAATGTAAAGGATTTTTAAATGCACTTGGTAAACATAATCCTATTGGATTGAAAAATTCAGATCAAAAATCAAAATTGTGGCTCCACCAACGAAAACTTCGACTAACATCATCAAATTTTGGAGAAATGATCGAATCTACCACGGACAAGACTAGGGCATCTATAGTTAAGAATCTTTCGTACAATGAAACTCCACGAACAGAAGCCATACTACATGAAAATAGGTACGAACGGGAAGTTTTCGCAGACTTCGAAATTAAAACCAATTCAAAGGTAAGATATGTAGGTCTTCCATACTTGGCAGGCTCTCCGAATGGTTTGATAGGTACTGATGGTATCATCGAGGTCAAGTGTCCATTCAGTAATAAATTTGAAAATCCTGAAATATCAATCGCCGGCAATAGGTTGAAATATTTTAATAAAAACCTACAATTGAAGAGAAACCACAATTACTTCTATCAAATTCAAGGACTTTTAAACATGACAGAGAGAAAGTGGTGTGATTTATTCATTTGGGCTTGGTCAGGTAGTTTTTTAATGAGGATTGAACGCGATTTCGAATTCTGGGAAGAGCAAATGCTGAAACCTTTGTGCGATTTCTATTTATCTTTCATTCTGCCAGAGTTAGTTGATCCTCGACCCGATAATGTCAGAAATAGACAATGTATACATTTTTCCATTGATGACAATAATTACATTATTGACAGTAATAAGCAAGCAAATATTCATCTTTCTTTAAATTATTTTGAAAACGGTCTTGTCCGAAACCATAAATATTATGGTAATTGCAGCGAATATAGTAATTATGTTGTTGCCAAATACCAAGAAAATTTTTCTGCAGAATTGCGATTCGACGATTTTAAAACATTATATGGAAGGCAATGGCTAACGGATTTTGCAATGAATTACTGTTTATCATCTTTTTCAAAATTATACCCCCATGACTCTCATATCCTGCTTACCACTAACCAAACTTACGCCATAATGCGGCAATGATCTGGAACAGAGTTTTTTTCAGATCTGCCTAAAATAAGAATCAATTAGAAAAAAAACCCATAATTATGGGTACGCTTTTGAATCGTGACCATTGGGTTTTAGCCATAGCTGATTTGCAAATAAATAAATTCATATATATTTATATATATATATATATATATATATATATATATATATATATATTGTTATATAATGATGATATAACAAATTATATTGTTATTATTTTGCCCCACGTTCTGGGTGCCAAATTGTTATATAATAATGAATTGAATAATAATTATTTGTAATTATTATTTCGCCCCTCGCTTTGGGTGCCAATTGTAATGTAATGATAATTTGAATAATGATAGTTGTTGTTATATAATGAAGATTGCTTATAATTTTTGCTATTCTTTGTGAGCCAAATTGATATCATATAGATAGATATTTTCGCCCTGTCTGTGTATTGTATGTTGTAATAATAATTGCTAGCGAACGTCACTGTTCTCTCGTCACGCTGCTGCCAATTGTTATCACTTTTCTCACCACGGCTAAGCAACAGTTGGTTCAGGCAATAGAGCCACTAGCCACTGCTGTCTAATTTCAATTTATTCAATGGTCATTGGTATGATTGTTGATCATTGTAAGAAAACAAACAACAAAGTATCAAAAAGCAATTATTTCCTTTATTCAGGAAGACTTAATTTTACCTGGCCTACGAGAAATAACTTATTCTGATGTGAATCTACAAATATTCACGGATAATCATAAAAATCAAATCATGGATGGATAGACACAACCTCACTTTTTCCTTGAGAGTGAAGTTTTCTGTTATAGTTCAAAATAAAGTGAAATAAAGTTCATCAGATGTGAGCTACGTTATTTGTGAAATTGTTCAGGACCGGATGTGCACTATTAAAGTTTTTATACCTGGCTGGAAATGTCGGTGTTCAAGATATGCCCTGAAATTGGATCCCTTCCCACTACAAGCTCTATCAGGAACTCCAATACCATAAATCAGGAACCATACAGATGCAGAAATCAGCTTTGGACACTTGGATATGTTGTATAATTAAGGTAATATTGGTTTTTTCCTTCTAATGTTGGAATTATTTCATTTTTCTTTCTCCCAAAATGTTGCGTGGCATTCCCTTTTGAATTTTTTTTCGATCTCCTTCGCTTTGTTTGTTGCTCCCTTGGATACCAATTTTTCCTTCTTCTTTTTCATTTGAATTTTTGAATTCGCGCACTAAATTGTCACATTTCACTGTTTGGGTTTATCTTATATAATTTATATATACAACTATTTTCCCAATCTTATTACTATGTACAAATTTCAATAATAATTGCTTATGATACCACCCCGTTGTTATTCTCTCACAGTTTCCAATTCTCCATATGACCTTCTATTCCCTGATTGGCTATTGTCATCAAGAAGTTTGCTGTTCTACCATTGGCTACTTTTAGTGATCTACAATTTCATATACTGTATGTTTCAAATTTATAAATGTGTTGATCACTTTTTATTTATGATCATTTTGTAAATCTAGACTTTTTGTTGTCTTTTTACCAATTATAGGATATACTCATTATGACAGTGTATGAAATCGATTGTGTTATAGTATTTTCACATTTTTATCTATCCATATTATACATAGGCTTATAAATAAATAGAACTTCCAAAATTATGTAAAAAACAATCTCTTGAAACTAATAGCTATTTATTAATTATTCTTTTTGTGGGTTTTTCTTCAGGACGGCCTGTGGTCTCTTTCAAATTCGTATCAGATATCTCGTGGAGTTATTACCTTTCGGTACGTACGATGATTGGGAAACCATGAAACAGGCGGTAGACGGATGGTGATCTCTCTTGGATTCCTAACAGATTTTTCATATTCTCGTTATTTGTATTGCGTTCATAACGCACGAGAAGTACGACTATTGGTATCGTGGGTTGGCCTATGCTGACATCTGTCGGTGACCTATTGATGTTGCACGAAAATTTTCGTGTCTTCAAAATTCCACGATAACAGGTCTAAGCTTCACCACACAGATTATAGGTGTCGCTATCTATAATTTGATCCTCTTCATATTTTTGTACGTACCGAAAGGTAATAACTCCACGAGATATCTGATACGAATTTGAAAGAGACCACAGGCCGTCCTGATGATTGGGAAACCATGAAACAGGCTGTAGACGGATGGTGATCTCTCTTGGATTCCTAACAGATTTCTCATATTCTCGTTATTTGTATTGCGTTCATAACGCACGAGAAGTACGACTATTGGTATCGTGGGTTGGCCTATGCTGACATCTGTCGGTGACCTATTGATGTTGCACGAAAATTTTCGTGTCTTCAAAATTCTACGATAACAGGTCTAAGCTTCACCACACAGATTATATATATATATATATATATATATATATATATATATATATATATATATATATATATATATATATCGATCCACGTTACAACAATATCTCGAAAGTACCCGAAGATATAAAGAAAAATATGAGTCATTCATTGAAAAATATAATAATAAAAATTTGTCAAGAGGAGAAGGTTGTCACTTCAAAACTGAGTGCATAACTCATTCAAGACGAAGAGATGGATATAACTGTTGAGTTTATGTTATATATTTATTCATGCAAATTATGAGAAATGAATCTTTATTGAAACCAAATGATATGGATGAGTTTAGAAATGAATTGATGACTATAGTTTTGGAAAATGCGGATCGCGATCAATTTGATTTTTGTCTCGTATGCGGATTTTCCATCAGAGGAACTTTGAATTCTAGCTGTAAAACGTATAAAAGAAAATTTCACAATACCTGTTCTTTTATGAAAAATCGTGAATGTTTGCTGTGCAATAATTTTTTAATGACCAATAAATGAGTAAAATCTGAAATATGAAGTGTTTTCCTGAAGTAGAAATAATATCATATTTTAATTTTTGTGGATATCATTACAATATAAACGAAGGCACCTGGGGTGAGACGAGGTCTCATTTTATTTGTTGGTATTTTGAAAGAATATTTTTTTCATATGTTTTAATGCTGCTGAAACAGTTCATTTGAGTTTGATAAAATATTTGTTCAGTTCCATTATTATTCCAAGAATAGACTTTATTTGATTTTTGGTGTATTGGATTTGCACATTTAGAGTCTGGCACATGATTTGACATTAATTTTATTATAATATATTCCCATTTTATTGCTGAATACTGGATCAGAAAGCTGGTGGGTTGATTCGGTAATATATTTTAGTTATTATATTCATTCTTGTTATTCTACTGAACTTTATTTATTTATTTATTTTCTATTGCGTTTTATATTTATCGATAACAGTACTATTTAGTACCTGACAAATTTATATTTTATTTACATTTTTTATTTTTGTTATTTTCTATGAGTTAATATTCATGGTGGATTAGACCTACATGGAATACCACATTGTAAAAAGGGCCTGTCACTCTACCACAAGGTGGTGAGGAAAAGAGTGAAATTGAAATAAAATAAAATTTTGTCGAATAGAGAATAAAGTCTAGTAGAGCACTTTAAGTAGCGCAGGTTCATGCAAAAAATCTCCCATCCACGAAAACTTTGAAGGAGTTTTGGATTTTTTTTTGAAAATTAATTTAATTTGTTGTAGGGGTCAAATTTCTGCGCGACAAAATATTTCGATATATAAATCTTGTAAAGCACTTCAAGTAGCACAGGTTTATGCAAAAAAATACCCCTATACGAAAAATTTTGAAAGGATTTGGAATTTTTTTTGAAAATTCATTTAAATCGTTGTGGGGGCCAAATTTCTTTGCGAAAAAATATTTCGATACATAGATCTTGTCAAGCACTTTAAGAAGCACATGTTTATGCAAAAAAAACCCTATACGAGAATTTTGAAAGGAGTTTTGGAATTTTTTTGAAAATTAATTTAGTTCGTTGTGGGGGCCAAATTTTCGTGCGACCAAATATTTCGATATGTAGATCTTGTAAAGCACTTTGAGTAGCGCAGCTTTATGCAAAAAAATCCCATCCACGAAAACTTCGGAGGAGTTTTGGATTTTTTTTAAAATTCATTTAAATCGTTGTGGGGGCCAAATTTCCGTGCGACAAAATATTTCGATATATAAATCTTGTGAAGCACTTCAAGTAGCACAGGTTTATGCAAAAAAATATCTATCTACGAAAACTTTGATGGAGTTTTGGATTTTTTTCGAAAATCAATTTAATTCGTTGTGGGGGTCAAATTCTGCGCGAAAAAATATTTCGATATGAAGATCTTGTAAATCACTTTAAGTAGCACAGGTTTATGAAAAACAAAACCCATCTACAAAAACTTTAAAGGAGTTATGTTTTTTTTTAAATTAATTTAATTGGCTGTGGGGGCCAAATTTATGTGCGACAAAATATTTCGAAACATAGGTCTTGTTGAGCACTTTGAGTAGCACAGGTTTATGCAAAAAAATCCCCCTCCACGAAAATTTTGAAGGAGTTTTGTAATTTTTTTGAAAATTAATTTAATTCTTTGTGGGGGCCAAATTTTTGTGCTACCAAATATTCCGATATATAGAACTTGTGAAGCACTTCAAGTAGCACAGGTTTATGCAAAAAAATCCCCATCCACGAAAACTATGGAGGAGTTTTGGAATTTTCTTGAAAAATTCATTTGAATCGTTGTGGAGGCCAAATTTCTATGCCACAAAATATTTCGATATATAGAACTTGTGAAGCACTTCAACTAGCACAGATTCATGCAAAAAAATTCGCATCAACAGAATTTTTGGAGGAGTTTTGGAATGTTGGAATGTTTTTGAAAATAATTTTTTTTTGTGGGGGTCAAATTTATGCGCGACAAGATATTTCGATATGTAGATCTTGTGAAGCACTTTGAGTAGCACAGGTTTTTCCAAAAAAATCCCCATTTACGAAAACTTTGGAGGAGTTTTGGAATTTTCTTGAAAATTCATTTAAATCGTTGTGGAGGCCAAATTTCTATGCGACAAAAAATATTTCGATATATAGAACTTGTGAAGCACTTCAACTAGCACAGGTTCATGCAAAAAAATCCGCATCCACAGAATTTTTGGAGGAGTTTTGGAATTTTTTTGAAAATAATTTAAATTGTTGTGGGGGCCAAATTTCTGTGCGACAAAATATTTCGTTATATAGATCTTGTGAAGCACTTAAGTAGCACAGGTTTATGCAAAAAAATCCCCATCCACGAAAACTTTGAAGGAGTTTTTTTTTTGATTAATTTAACTCGTTGTGGGGGCCAAATTTATGTGCGACAAAATATTTCGTTATGTAGATCTTGTGAAGCACTTTGAGTAGCACAGGTTTATGAAAAAAAATCCCCATTCACGAAAACTTTGAAGGAGTTTTGTTTTTTTTTCTTAATTCCATTCGTTGTGGGGGCCAAGTTTCTCTGCGACAAAATATTTCAAAGTATAGGTCCTGTAGAGCACTTTATGTAGCACAGGTTTATGCAAAAAAGCCCCATCCACGAAAACTTTGAAGGAGTTTTGGATTTTTTTTAAAAATTAATTTCATTCGTTGTGGGGGCCAAATTTCTGTGCGACAAAATATTCAGAAATATAGGTCTTGGAGAGCACTTCAAGTAGCACAGGTTTATGCAAAAAATCCCCATCCACGAAATCTTTGAAGGAGTACTGGAATTTTTTTAAAAATTAATTTAATTCGTTGTGGGGGCCAAATTTCTGTGCGACAAAATATCTCGAAATATAGGTCATGTAGAGCACTTCAAGTAGCACAGATTTATGCAAAAAAATCCCCATCCACGAAAACTTTGAAGGAGTTTTGGAATTTTTTTGAAATCTTATTTAATTCGTTGTGGGAGCCAAATTTCTGTGCGACAAAATATTTCGAAATATAGGTCTTGTAGAGCACTTTGAGTAGCACAGGTTTATGCAAAAAAGTCCCCATCTACGAAAACTGATGGAGATTCATGAGAAAATATACTATCAATTGAAATTAGGGTTTTTTTCAAAACGTGGGGTGGGGGTTGATTCTCATTTTCTTCATTGAAAAAATACCTTCCCATGTACCTCTTCGACGAATTTCTAAAATGAGTAGTTACTAAAGTACAATTAGTATTTTTCCATGCAAAACTACTTGTTTGAGTTTTTTAAACCATGTCCAGTAGCAAACAGTTCTATGCCATTGTCAAAATACCCTCATCTGTTTCAATTTCCCCATCAAATAGTAAATTAATGGCTCTGGCCATGAAATTCCATCACATTTTAGGGACCGCTGGCGGCCAAGTACACGCCGTATCGCCGCGACAGATTCATGGCTGAAACTCGTGGCTGCTTTCACTATGATCTGAGTTCCCCACAAGAGCTGGCCAGTCAAAACTGACTCACTCTTGCGTGGGTTCCAGGACATTCAGGTTACGAGGGCAACAAAGAGGCTGATTCGCAGATTGAGAGCCAAAGAAGGTGGATGTGGGCAACATAACCTCAATCTTTTGGTGCAAATAAATCGAGAATATTATTACGAATTTTTCTAAACAAATTTCCAAGAGTAAAACTTCAGATAAGATTTTTTTTTAAATTTCTTGAAAGGGTCAAAAATATAATTAGGCCCTATTTGATAAACCTTCAATAATCATAAAAAACATCACTTTGCATAATAAAAGTGATAGGGGTGCAGTGATTGGGGCAGATATAGGACAACGGGTGAGTAGGAAGCTGACTTCCACTTTCAAAGTCAACTCCTACAGTGAACCCCTGGCCGAAAATCGTGTCTCTTTTGGGCGCATTTTTCGTCCAGAAATTGCAAATAAAAAATAGTTTTTCATTGAAAATTTTTGGAAAAATATTTTCTCTTCGAAAATATATTTCATTCGAAGAAATATTCGAGTTTACTATTAAAAATCTCGATATTACTGAAACAGTCGCGAGAACGCCCTCGCGGCTGATTTAAGCCAATCACGGCGCGCCGTTCAGCCGACCGTTATATAAAAGCGGGTCAATCATCAATAGTCTCCGATCATCGTCGAGACACAGCTACTACCTGAGAGATAAACCTACCCAAGCACTTTGAGATCATAGCCGTCCAGATCTTAGATCGTTGGTGGCCGTTCAATTGAAAAAGTGATTACCTGTGCATCTGAGCCCAACTCAAAAGAATTAGTGAGTATTAAAAATACCCAATCCTAATGTGATATCTATGCGATTTGTTTAAGCTTTATTTTATTGGTTTAAATCTTTATGGTTTAATCTTTATTGATTTAATTTGAACACGTCTGCATCCCAATCCTACTGCGATATAATTTTGTGATCTGATTTAATTTTTATTGTTGGGTTTAATCTTTATTGATTTGAATTATTCACACACATAAATTAATACTAACCATGATATATATTTCTTTCCAGGAAATAACCACATAACCTTATTTTCAGAAATATTAGTGTTATTTATTCCACAGGAAAATTTATCTTTCTTTCCTTTAGGATCAAATATTGTTTTCTCCCCACTGGATATAACATTGAGTTTTAGGAAATTACTTCGCCAGGGATGGTGAAATAGAGCAAATACAGCTCTGTTCTCGGACGAACTGAAACTATCAGAAAAATGGCATCATCCTCAGAAGAAGGATCTGCCGAATTCTCGGACGAGAGTAGCCAAAGCTCTCTCGCTTCAAGGAAGGCGAAGAAGACAAAGAAAAATACGGATGGAAGATCTCTACTACGTGCTAACCCAGCTGAGAAAACAGCTGGACGACATCCGCAAGGAAAATGCGGAATTCCGAAAAGAGAACGGGGATTTAAAGAAACAACTCCGCACTTTTCACAACGCCGCAGAGGCTGCCTCCCAGAAAGATGTAGCCGAGGCCATCGCCGCCCTCGGCAACAAGGAGGCCAAAGAGCCAGTCCTAGACTCACCACCACCACCAAACGTGGACATCATGGAGACGGACGACAACGTTTCCAAGAAAAGAACCCTCTCAGTCTCCGATGAAAAGGAGAACGAGAACGTGAGCAACGACGACTCAGAGTTTACCACCGTGACCAACAAGCGGAAAACAGAGTCAAAACCCGAGACCCCAAAAGCTGAAATCAAATCGTCCTTAGAAATAAGGACGAGTGGCAGACCGTCTCCGCCGAAATGGCCAGAAGGAAGATCAACTTCCTGAAAGTCAGACTAACATCCGATGGAATAGCCATCCAGACGGAAAACGAGTCGAGCTGGAGGGCAACCACGACGTTTCTGGAAGCAGGTAGATACGACTTCTACACCTACTCTCTTGAAACAGAGATACCACTGCACGCAGTGATCCGGGGAATACCGGAAAACACCAAACCGGAAGACGTGAAGGAAAGCGTCCAGGACTCAGACTTCACAGTCCTGGAATGCCGCCGAATGACGTCCAGACGAACAAAAAAGTTACTTCCACTATTCCTAGTGAAGGTACCTGAGTCAGAATCCCACATCCTCACGCTTGACACCTGTGTCATGCTGAAGGTTAGAACCTCAACGGCAAAGGACTGGCGGATTCGTCTCCCAGTGCCATGAATGCCAATGATTTGGACACGCACAAAGGTGCTGCCATTCCACCCCCAGGTGCGTGAAGTGCGGGGCAGAGCACGAGTCCCGTACCTGCGTGAAGACCAAGGAGCAGCCAGCCACCTGCGCCAACTGTGGGGGCCCACACACGGCCAGCTTCAGTGGCTGCCCAAAATTCCCCAAACCCACGACAAGACCCACCCAACAACAACAACCACGACAAACATACCAACCACCACGAAGGAGGCAGGGACCCAGAAACGCTGTGCCCCAACCCCAAGTACCATAGGCACCATCAAAATGGGGGCCACCAGGACAATGACGACGGCAACTACAACAGTTAACCAAGAACCTGAAGCGTTCAAGAAGCAACTTCTTGAGCTCTTCAAACAAAGCCAGGCCCCCAGAAACCTCTAACTGCCAGCACAACCTCCGGAAAAACTCCAATCTGCTCCTGGAACATCAACAGCGCACTCGCCCGCAAGGATGAGCTACACGAACTGTTATCCAAAACACAAGTGGACATCATCGCCATCCAGGAAACAGCGCTGAAACCCCAGAAAACCTTCCATCTTCCAGGATTCACCTGCTACCGAACAGACAGATCCGGTTGTCGCACCCGCGGAGGCGCAGCCCTACTAGTAAGGACCGGCCTCGAACAACACAAAGCTGAGAAACCAGAACTATCTCGTGGCGAAGCAGTCGCAGTAGAAGTGAAGATCAGACGCATAGGAATGCTAAGAATAATCTCAACGTATATCCCGCCAGGGGGAAATATACAAAGAGAAGACCTAGCAGAACTATTTCCAGACCATCACCCTACTGTAGCCATCGGAGACTTCAACGCGAAGTCACAGACATGGCATTGCAGAAACAACAATCCACGAGGCCTAAATCTGGAGAACTCACTGGCCGACTACAAGGACATCGAAGTTGTAGCCCCCTTCGTACCCACCCACCACGGACAGACACCAGACATCCTAGACATAGCACAGTCCATCCCAGCCAACACTGAGGTGGAAGTATTAGACGAAGGCTCCTCAGACCACAACCCAATCCTACTAACAATAGGGGAGGGAGACACGGAACCTGAGGAACCAGCTACCAGAAAGACCACCGAATGGAACCGATTCCAAAGAATCATACACGACTCTATAGGACACATCCCACAAATACACACAAAGACAGACTTCGAAAGAGCAACATCACAGTTGCAACAGACCATCCACGAAGCCATATAACGCAGCTCCAAGACTACCCAAGCAACCAGGTTCAACTTCCAACTAACACTAACCCAGAGGTTGGGGAGTCAGTTAGGAACAGGCGCCGCTTGGAAAAGAGATACCAGAGAACACTGGCCCTCGAAGATAAGAGAAGAATGGACAAACAGGATGACAGAAATGAGCACAGAAGACAACTCTGTATGGAGGATGCAGAGAGTACTTCGACAAGGCAGAAGGAAACCGTGCCCGCCACTCCACGGAGAGGTGGGCCTGGTCTACAACTGACAACGAAAAGGCAGAAGCATTCGCGGACGCCTTCGAACGCCAGTGTAGAGACAACCAGGTCAACCTAACCGACGAGGTGGAAGACATGGAAACCCGAGCCAGTCAGACTGTCAGGAGAATTAGACGGATCAATGATGCCGAGCACGTCCTTGAACCAACTTCGCCAGAGGATATCAAGGACATCATCCGAAACCTTGCTACCCGCAAGGCACCCGGACCAGACCAAATTTCGAATAGAGCCTTGAAGGCTCAACCGAGAAAAGGAATTGCTGCCTTGACCAACATCGTCAATGTAGTGCTCAGGCTCAGACACTTTCCACGACCATGGAAAGGAGCCACGGTCATCATGATCCCCAAACCCAACAAGAACCATGTGATACCGCAAAACCACCGACCTATCAGCCTCACACCCTCGATGAGCAAAGTGGCAGAGCGAGTCATACAGACACGATTGGAACCGCTAACGGAAGAACTCAACGTCCTATCAGACGAGCAGTTCGGCTTCCAACAAGGACACCCTACGGAAATGCAGAATAGTAGACTTTGCCGTAACAGGCTTCAACCTGGGCAGAAGACACCACACAGGAGCCTGTTTCCTAGACGTTTCCAAGGCCTTCGACAGGGTCTGGCACGATGGCTTAATCACCAAAATGGCAGACCTCGGATACTCCACTCCCATAGTGAAGCTGATAGATTCCTTTCTGCGGGGACGGCGGTGCCAATGTAAAGTTGGCAGCGACTTCTCAGCAGTGAGGACCCTAAAAGCAGGAATACCGCAAGGTGCAGTCTTATCCCCACACCTGTTCTCCATCTACACGGCGGACATTCCAAAACCTGAGAACAACTTCAACAAGCTAGCGCTGTACGCGGACGACACAGCACTAGTGGCCAGATCGGTGAACGTAACGCAAGTAACCCGATACCTGTAAGATCAAGCAGACAAGCTTGAGGACTGGTTCAACCTAAGGAAGATCGAAATCAACGCGGAAAAGAGCCAAGCCATACTCTTCACCAGAAGGCGAACAACACCGTCAGGACATGTCATCATGAATGACCAACGAATCCCATGGGCAAACGGGGCCAAATACCTTGGAGTCAGTCTGGACAAGATATTGACATTCAGGCAACACATGGATCGGAGGCTCGGACTAGCGAAAGCAGCCCGAAAGAACATCTACCCCCTCATAGGATGCAGTAGCAACATGGACCTCCAGTTGAAGCTGCTCCTTATCAGGACCATCCTCCTCCCCATCATCCTGTATGCATCTGCCGCATGGGGTCAATGCGCACAAACATACAGGACCAAGATCCAGCTATTCTTAAACGTGAGCCTAAGAATGGCAGCAAACGCTCCGAGATACGTCTCGAATAGATTTATCTACAGGGACTTGAATGTCAATTCGAACTTCATTGACGACCATCTTCGGAACCACGCTAACGCGACCCACATGAACCCGGTGATCCAAGACATCCACGCGAACCTAAACCTGTACGATCCCAGGTTTAGAGAAAGGGATAAGTATATGCGACCAGTCTTCCAGAACGACCGTCCACCACGGAGAGTAGCACTCCGGCGCGTCAGGTGAGTAATAACTCAACACAAAACACGTAAGATCACACACCCAAAAACATCACACCTTACACTTACGCACCCGTCAGGTACATCACCACCATGCACACACAGCACAAGTTGGGCATACATACAGAAATCATGATAATAAGGGGTTCAGAGCACTAAGGGGCTGACTTCATACCACAGAAAGTACGATTTCAATCTCGCAAACGTGTCAATTTGCGAGTTGTGGACCACTCCAAGGAGGAGCGGGGGAGGATGGAAGTGGAAAGTAAATCTCGTTCACACATCACGTGGAGGGGATTTACTATCCATGGGCGCTTAACCTTAAGGGGGAGCATGGTGTGACTTTCAGTCAGTCTTCAGTCCTAATGTTAGTATTGAAACCGGTGGTCTCGAGTGTGATTATGGATCAGTCTTGGATGAATCCGAACATAATGATTCTAAGTAGGAAGAGGTTTTAGTAAATTCAAGGGAGGACACATATGTTAGATAATTGCCTCGTATTGTTGTAAAAGTCGTGGGTCAAGTAGTACATGCATTAGTGGACAGTGGCGCCTCTGTAAACTTCGTTAGCCCTGACGTATTTCCGAATAAAGATTTTACAGGGTTATCGAACTCTACGGTAATCCAGTAAGGATGCCAGGATTCGACGAGTAGGAGTTTGGGCCATTTAGAAGTGCCAATTGAAATCGAAGGCCAAGAATATGCAGTAAAAGGCACTATTCTGAGCCGATTAAATGAAAAAGTAATTTTAGGTATGCCTTTTTTTACTGGGGATGCGGCTATAGTAGATGTTACACGGATGTGTATGTATTTCGGGAGGTGGCCCCGACAGACGGTTTTTTTAGCCATGTGGCTGAAAAAAGATTTAGCGAATTGTCAGTGCCCGAATTTTCGGATGAACAATTTTCTCTGGGTACGAAATCGGAAATTTTAAAAGTGGTCAAATAATTTTTCGATGTGTTTACCGAAACTATTAGGCAACCGATTACGGAGGCAGTTCTCCACGAGATGAAAGTGAGAGAGGAAAAACCGTTCAGACAATTTCATTAATCTAAAATGTCGGAAGAACGGAAACGTGTTGTGAACGAGGAAATTGATAAATTATTAGAGGCGGGTGTAGAAGCACCTAGCCAAAGCGAGTATTGTAGTCCGTTGGTTTTGGTGCCAAAAAAGGACGGGAAACTACGTTTTTGCGTGGACTATAGAGAAATCAATAAGTTGATTATTCCTCTCGCCCATTCAAGAAATTGTTCGTGAAATGGGCAAAGCTACGATTTTTACCTCACTGGATCTTCGGGATGGATTTCGGCAAGCGCCGTTGGCTAAGAATTATTGGAAGTATACCGCCTTTGGAGCGCCAAATGGGTCGGTATACTAATTCAAAGTTTTAAGTTTTGGTCTTTGGAATGGACCATCAGTCTTTCAAAAACTGATGGGGGCAGTGCTTGCTGGGTATACTGATACCTTTTGCAAAGTATACCTCGATTATATGATCCTTTACTCTGACACCTTAGAGGAGCATATTGACCATCTTCGACTGGTCCTAGAGCGATTACGTGTCCATGGGCTTTGGCTTTCGCCAAAGAAGTGCCAGTTCGGACGAAAAGAGTTGAAGTATCTGGGTCGAGTCGTTTCAGTACGGGGAAGTCAACCACTGGAGGATTCAGTGGTCAATACGTTAGAATATCCGAACCCCGAGTCGATCCGCCAATTGCGTGACTTTTTAGGAACGGCAGGATGGCTGAGGGAATATATCCCTCACTTTTCGGAAGTGGCAGTCCCCCTGACCGACCTAATTGATAAAAACCGAAAATTCAAGTAGACTGTGGAGACAGAAGATGCTTTTAAAAAGATAAAAGAGTTGGTTTCTCGACTTTTGAATTTAGCGAGGCCAGACCCAATCCGACTTTTCTGTTTGCAGACAGATGCGAGTTATGTGGGCATCGGGGCGATATTGTATCAGGAAGGACTAGAAGGTCGTAGAGATGTGGTCGCTTACTCCAGTTCTGAGTTGAACAAAACAGAGAAGCGATATCACATAAATGAAATAGAGTGTTTGGAGGTGATATGGGCAATCCGTAAGTGGCGGCTGGCGGCATTTTTCACAGGATGCCCCATTCAAATTGTTCACCGACAATTCGGCCTTATTGTGGCTAGATAGGATAAAGGACGAAAAAGCAAAGCTCGCTCGTTGGGCCTTGCTTTTCCAAGAATACTCTTTCAGTATCTATCACGTGCCGGGGAAGTTGACCCTGTTCTCCGATTTTTTGTCGCGTAATCCGACCAGTGGAAGTACGAGAATTGATAGTAGTACTGATAACGAGAGGATGTTTTTCCCGCACCAAGAGGGGGCATTTGAAGAAAAGGGGAGGCCAGAAACTTGCAATGATTTGGATCTGAGACTGTCGCCCGACGTGGTGAACTCCCGAGTTCTGGAGTGTTACTTGTACATAAATATAAAAAAGCTTTTTATTTCGTTAAAATGTAAATACTTATTGTCAGTGGGAAATTTGATATTTCGCCACCCTTGTATAGTGTTCAAAGGATCACTTTGTATATAAATATATATATATATATATATATATATATATATATATATATACTTAGCTTCAATTTTGAGCTAGATTCGTGTTTAGTCATGGGTATGAAACTGGAATGTTCCAAGTTAAAAAAAATCGCGAGTTAGTGTTTTTTTTAGTTCGCTACTCAAGGTATGTCTTGTGTGGAATCTGTTTATTTTCACCAGGGAATAAAAATAAAATTCGAGTGCGATAAATCTGGTTTTAAGGTAGTTTTCATATACAGTTAGGCTTGGGAAAATACCAATGTAAATCCAGTGGATGTCGAGGCTTGCAAGTGCCTAAAAACAACCGTTGTAAATGTGTGTGGTGAAAATAAAGGCTACGGCCAAAACAAAAAAATAAGTCATGTAAAAGTTTTCATTGACTACAAAAAGAAAAGACTGTTAAATTCCTAAAGGGGGAATGTCTCTCTCGGGCGCATTTTTCGCTAAAAAATTGCAAATAAAAAAAAAATCATTGAAAATTTTTGGAAAAATATTTGTTCTTTGAAAATATATTTCATTCGAAGAAATATTCGAGTTTACTATTAAAAATCTAGATATTTCTGAAACAGTCGCGGGAACGCCCTCGCGGCTGATTTAAGCCAATCACGGCGCGCCGTTCAGCCTACCGTTTTATAAAAGCGGGCAAGGCAACCGGACCAGACCAAATTTCGAATAGAGCCTTAAAGGCTCTGCCGAGAATAGGAATTGCTGCCTTGACCAACATCGTCAATGCAGTGTTCAGGCTCAGACACTTTCCACGACCATGGAAAGAAGCCACGGTTATCATGATCCCCGAACCCAACAAGAACCATGTGATTCCGCAAAACCACCGACACATCAGCCTCACACCCTCGATGAGCAAGGTGGCAGAGCGAGTCATCCAGAGACGATTGGAACCACTCACGGAAAAACTCAAAGTCCTGCCAGACGAGCAGTTCGGCTTCCGACAAGGACACTCCACGGAAATGCAGGTCCTGAAGATAGCGGACTTTTTCGTAACAGACTTCAACCTGTGCAGAGGACACCACACAGGAGCCTTATTCCTAGACGTTTCCAAGGCCTTCGACAGGGTCTGGCACGATGGCTTAATCACCAAAATGGCAGACCTCGGATACCCCACTCCCATAGTGAAGCTGATAGACTCCTTCCTGCGGGTTGGCAGCGATTTCTCAGCAGTGAGGACCCTAGAAGCAGGAGTACCACAAGCGCAGTCTTATCTCCACACCTGTTCTCCATCTACACGGCGGACATCCCAAAGCCTGCTGACAACCTCAACAAGCTAGCGCTGTACGCGGACGACACAGCACTAGTGGCCAGATCGGTGAACGCAACGCAAGTAACCCGATACCTGCAAGATCAAGCATACAGGCTTGAGGACTGGTTCAACCTATGGAAGATCAACGCGGAAAAGAGCCAAGCAATACTTTTCACCAGAAGGCGAACAACACCGTCAGGACATGTCATCATGAATGACCAACGAATCCCATGGGCAAACGTGGCAAAATACCTTGGAGTCACCCTGGACAAAAGATTGACATTCAGGCAACACGTAGATCGGAGGCTCGGACTAGCGGAAGCAGCCCGAAAGAACCTCTACCCCCTCATAGGACGCAGTAGCAACATGGACCTCCTCCAGTTGAAGCTGTTCCTTATCAGGACCATCCTCCTCCCCATCATCCTGTATGCATCCGTCGCATGGGGTCCATGCGCACAAACACACAGGACCAGCTATCCTTAAACGTGAGCCTAAGAATGGCAGTGAACGCTCCCAGATACGTCCGAATGATTTACTACAGGGCCAAAAACTTCATTGTCGACCATCTTCGGAACCACGCTACCGCGACGTTCCTGGAGATGGACACCCACACGAACCCGGTGATCCAAGACATCCACGCGAACCTAAACCTGGACGATCCCAGGTTTAGAGAAAGGGAAAAGTATATGCGACCAGTCTACCAGAACGACCGTTCACCACCGAGAGTAGCACTCCGGCGCGTCAGGTGAGTAACAACTCAATACAAAACACGTAAGGTCAACACACCCACATCACACCATACACTTACACTTCCATCAGGTACATCACCACCATGCACACACAGCACAAGTCAGGTAAACATACAATGATCAGATAACAAGGGGTTTAAAGCACTCAGAGGCTGACTTCATACCACAGGAGGTACGATTTCAATCTCGCCAACGTGCCATTTGCGAGTTGAGGACCGCTCCAAGGAGGAGCGGGGGAAGATGGAAGTGGACAGTAAATCTCGTCAATAATTTTCTAGAAATTTTCGAAATCAATTCATCATTAAAAATAGTTCAACTACAGCTTTGGATGAACAGATTAAATTTGACTGCATTAAATTATTCAAATCTTTAACCTACAATCTTAGATGAGGATCCTTTGGTGTTTCTCCTTCCCCCCTAGTATTTCCTCACGTCACTGTCTATTTCAATTTGACTTTCATTCACAATATGCCTCTTCGAGGAATTTACAGTTATTGCTGATGGTTCAATTCTTGATAATAGATGTTGCCCTATCATATTATTCATCCAATGTATCTTCAACAATAATACACAAGAGGGCCTAATGACATTTCAATAAGTTTCTCAGTTCAGTGTTCAGTCACAGTACAAAGCTGTTCTTTAGGAGTATACTGTGGTTCAGTTGTGTGTACCGTCACGTTTATAATGTGGTTATTCATAATGTATTATTTAGACCACAAATTATCTTTACGCATCTCTTACAGAGATCAGATCTTTTTGAGCCATTCCCAACTCATTAGGGGTTAGATTGATTACCATTAATTGATATAAGTTACCTACTTCATTATGTTTTCTCCACAGTGTAAGTAATTGTTACCAGTGCCATTTTGCAAATCTTTTGATATTCAACTCATGATTCCTATTTTTCCTTTTAGATTTAATTAAATATAAGCTCAAGATGGAGCTTTAAATGCCCTAAAAATAAATTTCGTGGGGATGATTTTGAGCTATTTTTTCACTCACACATCCACTCCTCTCCAAGTACAATGGACTTCTACCTTCGTTTCCAACAATACTCAACTGGACTGATAAATTCAGCAAGCTGCAATTATCATGGCAATTTCAGAGCGAAAAGTAAAAGCGTCCTAAATTTACCAAATATTGATCAACATAGTATTTGATCCATTTCACTTATCCAATCGACTGAAGCAAAATTTTAGGGCACTCATCATCATTAATTTCTCTTCGACATATGTTCATTTCGTTTCTCTAGTTTCATAGTCCATGTTTTTAAACCTTTTCATATTCTTTTCCATTCACCTTCTAGAATTTAGACCCACTTTATGTAAAAGGCATAATTACATTTGATATGTGTGTGTGTGTGTGTGTATGTTAGAGAAACTAATTGTGATGAGCACCCCACCCTTCTATTTCTAGTCGTAAAAATTTTGGATCACAATTGGGTGCACAAAAAATATTTTGTTGTTTTCAGTGTACTTTCTACGTGTAAATAAAAGCGTGCTTTTCAAAAAAGTTTTTTTTCCAAAGTATCATTTTCTACTTTTCAGTTTACAGATCTTAGTCTTTCCATTTCGTTCAACGCCATTCGATTACATAGCTTCTTGTCCGTCAACTTCACACAGTCGAATTCTTCAATTATAATTCTATCTAGAGATCTCAATCGACTAAGCCCACATAGGCTTGTCCTTCATCAAATATGTCTGGTCAAAGGTAATTACTGTGTAATCTACTGCACATCCCCCAAAACCTCCACATACCAATTTTAAATCGAATCGAACCTTAATCACATAACTGTTCCGCCATCTTGAATTATTGAATTTTGACCGAAAAATCATAATCTCCGACTCCGAAAGCCCCCACATAGGTACCAATTTTGAATTGAATCGGAATAAAATCATAAAATTCGTCCGTCATCTTGAATTTATGAATTTTGACAAACACATCATAATCCCCGACACCAAAAAACCCCTACATACCAAATTTGAATCGATTCGGACTAAAATCACGGAACTCTTTCGCCATCATGGAGCCGCCATATTGATTTTATTAATTTTGACAAAAAAATTAATGATCTCCGACTCTGAAAATCCCCACATACCAATTTTGAGTCGAATTGGACCATAATTACAAAACTCGTCTGGCATATTGGAACCGCCAGCTTGAAATTTACCGACTTTGACAAATAAATTTATAATCTATGACACCAAAACCCCATACCGATTTTGAAATAAATTGGACCATAATCACAAAACTTTTGACCGTAATCACAAAACGGTCCGCCACATTGGAGTCGCCATCATGATCTCCGACCCCGAAAACCCTCAAATCCCAATTCTAAATCGAATCGGACCATAATCACAAAACTTATCCGCCATATTCGAGCCGCCATTTTGTTTTTTTTTCCTAAAAAAATCTCTTCGGAATTATGAACACCTTTCAAGTTTCAGCTTGATTGGATAAGTAGAAGTGGTAGAAAAATTGATTACAAAATTTGACGCGGACAAACAGTGTGTGTAAAATAAAAGCGTGTAAAAAGGCTTTGGTCGAAATCCATGCATTGAAAATCTTGCGAGACAATTTTGATGACTTTTAGTCATCCAATCGATTCAAAATTTGCATGTGGTAATCATTCGGATGATACACAATGTATTATAACATTTTTATGAGAGAAAAAAGATGGAAAAGAATGACTCAAACTGAAAGTTTCTCTTGGTTTCTAGGAAACTGAAAAAAATATGTGGGCTCTCGTGCCTATTGCCTGGCAAACGAAGTTTTCCAGGATATGTCGATTTATTTTCAAATTATTCTTATTCTCTTGTGATATTACAACGTATATTATCGGACCATAAACCATTTGTTTTTTTTGCATTGTCACACATATTCCAAATTTCAAGTCCATTGGATAATTGGAAGTATGTCAAATTTCAAATGTAATGTTTGACCCAAAATGATCTACAAAGTGAAATCAAATAACAAACAAGAAATACGAATACGACAAAAATGTTGCAGTTCAAAAAAACTTTTCTCTAATAGATCAAAGATCTAAACTAGATCTGTCTTGAGACAGTGTGACCCGGGGTATTGTTAGATTACATAAATTCCTAGATCTTGGGGGGTTAGGGGAAGAGATTTTGATATAAACAGAAATTTAAAAAAGGAAAACTAGCGTTATGAAGTCAACTATGGAAAACCTCAGAGCATCGTCTGAGGATGTAATATAGTTCCGAAGAAGAATCTCCCAAGCCGTAGTTAGAATCTCCATCTGCACTTTCAAGAAAAGGTTTCCGATGACAAGAATCTAGCAGAAAGTAAGTAAAATCCCTCCGATGATTTCTTTCCCTCTCCGCCACTGAAGTTATGGAATCACACGATGACTAAACACAAGTCTAATACGGTAAGAATGGAACAAGGTGAGTATGAATCACTTCATAGGTATGGGGTCCATACACCTCATAGGTAACGTTGTATGTATCTTTGACGATTAAACTTCAGCACTACGCTACCATCTCCCAAGCACATTATCCTAACTATTTGATATCTAGAATCAAAATACACTCTTCATTGACTAATTTGAGCCTACAAATATCAATCTTAGTAATAGAAAGGACAAATAGGGAAACATTATAGAAACGAGGATACTCAACTCAACTTCAGCGCTACCCTGTATTGTTCCCATAGTATTTATCTGCTGAAAGGACTTCCTAAATCGTAGAATACACGTTATTTATCAAGCTGATAAAAATAATAGTAACTTAGCAGGTAGAAAAAACGAATCTTGGGACTTTATAAGCATGTAGGAGTTACCTGCAACTTCTACGCTACCCTACAATCTTTCAATAATTCTCTACTTATTTCACACCTTAAATGAAAGAATATACTTTCATGATAAAGCTGAGGGAAAAAAATTTTTGAGTTAGAAAGGTATTAGGGGGATATTATGAACGGATAGGGTTGACACCTCAACTTTCGGGCTACCCTGTCATCTTCCTGTGATGTTTCTCTACTTGTCCAATATATCCATTGATAGAATACACTGTTCTCGTCAAGCTGACATGCTTTTTACTTACCTTACAAAGCTTGAGGGCTGAAAATAGAGTTTCAAAGGAAAAGGTGTCCTGAAGCGTTACCCATAAACAAGACGTAAACAACCAGGTTTAGGGTCAAAATTTGGCTATATGCGGTATTTATTCCAAAGGGAAACCTGGTACAAATTATACCACAAACATCTTAGATCACTTTTATATATATATATATATATATATATATATATATATATTTATATAAGTTACAGATGGGAAATCCACTCGGAAAATTCGAATATTGGCAAGTTTCAGTCGAGGATTTTGGAAGTTGGGCAAACAAATTCCGTCCCCCTAGATACGACCTTTTCTATATAAGCAAGCCCAGAATAAGTCGTAAGGCAGTCGAATTCCAGCACCTGAACCGAAACCATCTCCAGAGGATGAACTAACTCCTTGGTGAGAAGTAATCTTGATAAATCTTTTGAAATCCTTGTTTCTATTTTCTATTCCCAGTGTGCAATTTAATGGACTTTGACAATTGACAGGTATCGAATATAAATACGTTGATGAACATAGGCTATCTGCGTCAGTTGAGCGTTTGAATTATAGTGATGACGTAGCAAGTCGTTCATTCTAGGTGACTATCGGATACAGAGGTTAAATTGGGAGAGAGCATATTCATGATCTGATGTTTAATCTTTGGGGTACATTAACTGGATTGAAGATTATATTATCCACCCTCAAGCGTTCAGTGTCAAGGTTTGTTAATATTGTTGTAACTGTGAACATTTTGGAGGAGATAGTATTTTTTAGAATTCTTCCAAACAAAAGAATTCAAATGACTTAAGATGTTTCTTTAGGAAATTGGGGTATATATTATAGGTAGAAATATCGTTCTTCACTAACAATTATTTGTAATCATTCATTTCAGGACTATAAGTGAATATTTTAATTATGGGTATTTGTTTACGGGTTACTATTTCCCATATTCTATTAATCCTCTATTCATGTGACATTATGCTATTGGTTTATTTTATTGAATTTTCCCTGGTTATTGTTGATACATACGATCTATACATTTGGGTTTTCCATATTACTCATTCAGTTATTGTTTTACCTACAACCTATACATTCAGTTTTAACATATCACTCATTATGTTTATACACACGATCTATACATTGGTTCCTACATATTACTCGTTATTCACCACACTCGTTATTCACCACACTTATTATTCACCACACTCATCACACACATCACCTACACCCCTCCGGAATAAACCCCGTTGAGGCCCACACATCAACTACACCCCTCCGGAATAAACCCTGTTGAGGCCCACACATCACCTACAACCCCTCCGGAATAAACCCCGTTGAGGCCCCACACATCACCTACACCCCTCCGGAATGAACTCCGTTGAGGCCCACACATCACCTACACCCCTCCGGAATAAACCCCGTTGAGGCCCACACATCACCCACCCCCTCCGGAATAAACCCCGTTGAGGCCCACACATCACCTGCACCCCTCCGGAATAAATCCCGTTGAGGCCCACACATCACCTACACCCCTCCGGAATAAACCCCGTTGAGGCCCACACATCACCTACACCCCTCCGGAATAAACCCCGTTGAGGCCCACACATCACCTACCACCCCACGACATGACCCCGTGAGGCCCACACATCACCTACACCCTCCGGAATAAACCCCGTTGAGGTCCACGTCACCTACACCCCTCCGAAATGAACCCCGTTGAGGCCCACACATCACCTACACCCCTCCGGAATAAACCCCGTTGAGGCCCACACTCACCCACACCCCTCCGGAATAAACCCCGTTGAGGCCCACACATCACCTACACCCCTCCGGAATAAACCCCGTTGAGGCCCACACTCACCACACCCTCCGGAATAAACCCCGTTGAGGCTCACACATCACCTACACCCCTCCGGAATAAACCCCGTTGAGGCTCACACATCACCTACACCCTCCGGAATAAACCCCGTTGAGGCCCACACTCATCCACACCCTCCGGAATAAACCCCTTTGAGGCCCACACATCACCCTACACCCCTCCGGAATAAACCCCGTTGAGGCCCACACATCACCTACACCCCTCCGGAATAAACCCCGTTGAGGCCCACACATCACCTACACCCCTCCGGAATAAACCCCGTTGAGGCCCACACATCACCTACACCCCTCCGGAATAAACCCCGTTGAGGCCCACACATCACCTACACCCCTCCGGAATAAACCCTGTTGAGGCCCACACATCAGCTACACCCCTCCGGAATAAACCCCGTTGAGGCCCACACATCACCTACACCCCTCCGGAATAAACCCCGTTGAGGCCCACACATCACCTACACCCCTCCGGAATAAACCCCGTTGAGGCACCACACTCACTTCGCTCCTCAGTAATCCACTCAGTGGAGTCCCATACTCAACAATTTCGATTTGGAATGAGTTTAGTGAATCCCCAAGGCCTATGCAAATTGACTGATTTCAAGTATAGGGCGTAAACTCCAGGTGAAGGGGTATGGTTCACTATTAATTTGGAAAGGTTTGATCTTCCGATTGAGTTATTAACCTTACACTAGTGGCGCCCTATATTCGATCACAACTGGTGGTGCCGGGTCTGATAGACCCTCAATTTAAAAAAAATATTGACTGCAGTTGCAAATTTTTTCAGATGTAATTTGGTATGTAGTCTTCAACATCTCTATATACTGTTCACAAAAAACTTGATTTTGATCAGGAACTTGTTATATATTTGAAAAATTGACGATGATACTGTGACTACCTAATTTCGTAACTAAAAATACTAGATTCGTTAAAAATATATATTTTAACAAAAATATAATCATAATTTCTGATGAATTCATCAGCTTATATATGAAATTGCTCATTTGTTTGGATTTTGAGATTTCTCAAGACAGTTAGAACATATAATATTGACATGACTCAGACATAAAAATGTTTTACATGTAACACAATAATATTTAGTTTTTCTGTCTTTGTGACATTCAGAACACCTTTTTCTGGTCCCATGAGGAATATCTGGTTGTTCTTAATGACCAGCTACAGTACCAGCTACTTCACGACGTCTTTGTTGCACGTTGGTTGGTACATTGGCTGCCAAAGAACGGCGTTTCAAATGGTCATCTACCAACGATAGTGCGACGGTTTTCAGGAACTTTCGTCTCAACAACTTCGAAGCACGATTATTGGCAGTATGTATTACTTGAGCATTGATCCCAGCAATGTTCATGAGTGCATAAAAAATTACCATAGGCCATCGTCTCGTTTTACGTGCAACATCATAGTTTGACGATAACAGGTCTACTGTATCAACCCCACCTTTTGTTGAATTATAGAACGTGATAATTTCTGGTTTATATTTATCAACTGACGTAGGATCAATGCTGTCATCATGATGGAGGCTGGAGGCTAGTATAACGTTTTTTCTCTTTTTTGGAATATACGACACCAAAGTAATATTCTCTTGATATGCAAACATATTGGACATAACTGGTCTGTTTTTTATGTTCAGAAACTCAATCGGAAGTTCTCGTTTGTTCTTTCGAATGATGCCAACATAAGTCAATTTATGATCTCGTAATAAAGAGTCGATCAGTTTGATACTTGTAAACCAATTATCGCAAGTGAGGTTGCGGCCTTTTTGGATATAGGCTCAATCAACCGTAACACTATACTTGCCGCATCGTTGTCCACTTGAAATGGTCCTTCTGGTTGTTGCCCAACATAAACTTCTAAATTCTGTGTATAAAACATTTTCGAATCTACTAAGGAGAACATCTTCAAACCATATTTATTGGGTTTGCTGGGAATATATTGTCGGAACCCACATCTGCCTCTGAACCCCAACAGCATCTCGTCTATGGTTGTGTACTCCCTGACAGTATAGTTGATTTTGCAGTTGTTCACGAATAATTCAAAGATCGACCTAATCGGAGCTAATTTGTCAGTAGCTTTTCGAAATTCTCGAGTTGCCAAATCATCGAACCGTATGCATCTCAAGAGGAACAAGAATCGTTGTTGTGACATTGTGAGCCAAAATATTTCCACTCCACATCCCTTCCTATCCCACAAATCTTCAAAATTGAGCCGATTACTTTTCAAGATACCAGCCATGTATAGAAGTCCAAGTGAAGCCCGAATTTCTGTTTTATCCGTAGGACGAGCTGAACTTTCTCGTGTGAAATTCACTGATATTGTTTCGATGAATTTATTCGTCTTTTCCACAATAATATCCAATATGACATCAGAAAAAAAAAAGCTCCCAACATTCGATTGGTGATTTAGCTTGCTTAGCTGGAGGTCTCACACCAGGAAGATGAATGACTTTATTTTCCGATCTAGTGCGTACGTTTCTGGGAGGCACATGTTTTTTCCAGATAGTTTATTTGTCTTTTGCAAGAAAGGTGGTGTCTTTCTTGGATCTCTTATTTCTAATAATTGAATTATCTATCTCTTCTTGCAATTCTTCGCGACCGGCATTTTCCCTCCTGAACTCAGTTACATCGTCTTCCCCACTCGGTATCAGTATTTTTCCCTCACCTCAATTATATCTTCTTCATGGTCTGATTCATCGCCAACCACTTCATCTTCAGAGAATGCATCTTCTAGTAAGCTCAAAAGTCGTGCCTGCTCTTTTTCGTAATCCATATTTGACAATTTCAACTGAAATGACATAACATCATTCAATAATTCAATTCTGATATGAATAAAATTTCTAATACACTTTCTGGAAAAATGTGGAAAACAACGATAATAAATTATATTTGTTCACGCAACGTAACTGGTGGTGCTGGGTCTGTCAGGCTTTTCAAGCAACATAAACGTATTTACGGACATCCGATCAAGTGGTCAATACAGCACATGTGGCACACGCAAGAGCTAGGAAGGTACTGAGGAGCCTAGCGTCGTAGCTCGTATGACGCCAAAATGATTAGTTGGAGTAGGAGCGCTCGGGTCTCACATACCCGGCGCCACTAGTGCAAGGTTAAAGATTGACCCTCATAGACCACTAAAATCGTGGGGCAAATGTTTAACACTCATTCTTTATCACTGACCAGTCAACTCAGTTAAATTGTAGAGTCAACATTTTCGGCCACGATTAGTCTGTGTCTTACTTATAACATCGAGTGAAATAGAGAAATTTTTAGCACAACTGTGAAGTAGTGGAACTGAATATGTTTATCATTGTCTCATTGTTGCTTCTTGCCATGAATAAATCCCGGTTTTACGCTTGCCAACATTAGTAATACTAAAGAGTGACCGAGGAAAGTAACGGGTTTGTGGGTAGGCGTGCACTCCAAAACATTCATGTCCATCAGCGGACGATGTCCCTGCAAACTCCTTGATGTGTGGCGAGGTAAATATATCAGTGGACTATTCACACACGTTGTCGGGAGTAAATTCTATAGGAATTTTGGGTAAGATATCAGACTAATGAATTTTTAGACAGTCTCACAAATTTGCATTTTGAATACCTTAATAAACAACAGTCTGTCCTCCGGGACCTCAAAGAATATTGTGAAGATAGGAAAATTGGAATTTGATAATTGTTCCTGGTTTGAATCTGGAATCCTTAATTTGTGGAATATATCTAGGTCATATTAGTTGAAGCCTATCAGTACCACATTAAATCCTCAGGTTATAGATATATATTGGTCTAGAATTGGTGCTAGTATTTGACTACAGCTCAGCACGACAACTTAATAGCTACATTGAGAAATGTTGAAATGAGTATGTTTGTAGTGCTACAATGTTACTCTCAGCTAAGCATGGATTCCGGCTTTACGCAAAGAACTCTATAAGAAAAATAGAACGTACTGTAAAGAGTGGCCGAGGATGGTAACGGGTTGTACACAAAACAATCTCGGACCGGTCACTAGGTCCTGTGAGTCTAGCAACTCCTTGGTTGCGTGATGGAAATGTACTATAGTCTTCATTCTCTCAATTGGCGATAATCGATCTATGAATATACCCGTGAAAAACACCGGCAAGGTATGTTGGGCATGAAACAATGTTACAACTACCGATATATTCCTATCACCTTTATATAATCCAATTTTCATCACTTCAGAAACACTTTACATAGCAGTATCAACTTAGATTCGAAACCAGATCCGATTTTTTATAAGCTGAACTCTTATAACTTGCAATATTATCTTGTGGAAAATGTAAAGCCTTCAATCGTTGAATTGTTTTCAAACAAGTGGAGATTGTAACTCTTGGCTTCAATATATGTATTTATTTAAGTTTGTCTCTTATTTATCTTCAGCTAAACAGAACTTTGTATCCTAAAGAACACAAAAAAAATATATACACAACGTGGGAAAATTGAGGGTCTATCCTTTCAAGGGTCTCTCTATATAAGGCTGTGTGCCGACAAAAAAAAATGCTATACTAGGCTATCTTTTGAGAGCAGATGGATTGCAGATCCTGTTACCTGAGAAGTGGCGCCGACTGTCTAGACGATCACAACAACAAAAAACAAATGGAAAAAGAAGAAGGTTGAAAAAAATTGAAAGTCGACCAGAAAATTTACCAATCATATAAGACCAAGGGTGGGTTCGGTTACAGTGGTGCCGTGACCAGGATACAAAGTCATTGAAATCTGCTCAGCTTTAGGGAGAGAGACAGAAATACGTATTAATTGTTATTTTCCAGATAACCCGGAGTAAGACAACCACAGGTCCGAAGAGGAGGGGTCACTAAGTGGATGGTTACAGGAGACAATGGAAAACCAGCAGACAAAAGTAAGAGAAGGGTTGGGCAAAGTCCAGGAACAAATGCAAGATAGTGGCCAACGAATTGAAGCACTGACTAGTGCATTACTATCGATCCAAGAAGGAAATCAAAAATTAATGAGTCACCTGTTAATTAGAAACAACGAAACGCCCCACCCTATTATAGAAGGACAACAGGATTTAATCCATAACACTAGCACGAAGGGAAGTGCGATGATGATTACGCATGCACCCGTCGTTCCCAGGTTTCGAGCGGATGGAAATAAACGGTTTCTGGAGGAACTAGAACGATATTTCGACTGTGTAAAATCCACGGGCAAGTCCAAGTTACAGACGGTCAAGGAATGTCTAGAAGGGCCAGCCCAATGCTGGATGGGACTTTACAATGGAGAATGGCGGACTAACGAAGAGTTCAAGGATGCATTCTTCAAGAAATATTGGTCAGAGAAGGAGCAGGAAAAACTCAGGGAAACCATCAGTTACACTTGTTGGAGTGTACAGAAAGGAACTACGTATAATCATTTTGCACATTTCGTAAATTTATCTCGACTATTGACGGAACCAATCAAAGGAAGTCGTCTGGTAGCTAAGTTAATGACGCACTTTTCCAAGGAGGTACAGGGATTATGGGCCTTGGTAGCGGACAAAACCATAATGTCTGCGGCCGATTTTGTAAATAAACAAGAAGATATTCTCGTGAGAGGAACCAACACCACTCCGGCAAGGGAAGCAGAATTCGCGCCTATGAGAACCGGAGGAAAGCGAATCAACGCCATCAAGCAAATATTTCATCCGTATCGTCTGAATAAAAACCCAACCTGGGTAAGGGGTAAGGGGTTCGGAAAACGAGAGTCAGTCAAATTAAAGGGGTCGTCGAGTTCGACTGCAACCAATTCAGGACGATCTGATCAGGGAATTAAGGCTAAAACCGAGACGAATAAAGGATATCTGATTATGGGAAAGATGGGATGGAAGAAAGGAGAAGGCTTGGGAGCAAGAAAACAGGGATTAAGGGAACCTGTGAAGGCGATAGGAAAGAAGAGGGGAGACAGGAAGGGGTTGTCATATATACAAGGAGGCGATCCACGTCAAGAATTCTCACCAGAAATCGGGGTACTGGTAGGAGAGAGAGAGAGACATTTCGGTACTTATCGATACTGGAAGTGAAGTACCATGTATTTCAGAACAATTCCAGCAGGAACAAATGACGTTACACACCCTCCCCATGAAGGCCCTACAGGTTAATGGCGCTTTTCACCAAAAAAGTAAAAGGGTAAATAAACAAATTTGGTTACCTATAATCCTCTCCAACCATACTTTCCATACCTGTTGTATAGTCATACCCAATCTTATACGGCCAATAATATCTGGCATAGATTAGTTGTATCGATATGATTGTAAAATTTGTTTCCATACTAAATCATTAACGTTACGACATCAAGATACAGTCTTGAAAGTTTCTCTTACCACCGTACCAGAGAAACCCCCGGAATGTCATTTCGAACCAGAGGAGTTTGAAGTTTTTCACACCCACATCGAAGTTGTTGCTGTTGATGGGACAGAACGAATTGAAGGAAAGATCAACCAGGCACATTTGAAGATCTCCGAAAGGAAAAGATTGAAAGACATTGGGTTGTTCAGTGAAAAACCGGATCTAACACCATTGTATCAACACAAAATCCTTATGAAGGCACAAGACTATTTCGTGAAGAAATCCTATCCTGTTCCGTTCGCGCTCAGACCACAAGTGGAAGAAAAATTGAAAGAAATGGAGGAGTTCGGAATAATAACTAGAGCTGCATCACCTTATTCTAGCCCAATGACCGTGGTGAGGAAGAAAGACGGAAGTGTCCGAATTTGTCTTGATGCTAGAGAATTGAATGATAGAATGATTTCAGATATAGAAAATCCACCTGCCATTGACGAACTTCTACAAAGATTTCATAATTGTACTTACTTAAGTTCCTTAGATTTAACCTCCAGCTACTGGCAGATTCCAATGGAAAGACAGAGTTGGCAGTATACTGCATTTTTATATAATGGCCGTAGTTTTGTCTACAAGGTATTGCCCTTCGGATTGAAAACAAGTGTAGCCAGTTTTTCAAGAGCAATGGACCTTATTCTAGGACCGGAGGTAAGAGAATTCACCCATAATTAAATTGACGATTTATAAATAGCTTCTACATCATACGAGGAACACTCAGAACATTTAGAAAAGGTTTTCAAACAGCTGCAAAAGGCAGATATTACACTCAATTTGAAAAAAATCCAGTTTTTTACAAAAAGAAGTAAAATATTCAGGACACTTGCTGACTACCGAAGGTATACTTCCCGATCCTGAAAAAATTGCAGCCATTCAAAACTTCCCGAAGCCTACGAAAGTGAAGCAACTCAGAGCGTTCTTTGGACTTTGTAACTACTATAGGAAATTCTGTAAAAACTATAGTAACTTTACCGAGGGACTAAGTCATCTATTGGAGAAAAATACCACGTGGAGATGGGGAACAGAGGAAGAAGGAAACTGGAACTTAAGAAACAATTTTTGAAGGAGGTTCTGCTGATTCACCCCAATCCAAACAGAATATATGTTTTGGAAGCGGACAGTTCTCTTTATGCTATAGGAGCAGTTTTGTACCAAATACAGGAAGATGTAAACAAGGGAGTGGTCATGTTTATTAGTAGAAGTCTCCATGGAGCGGAGCGACATTATAACACAACAGAAAAAGAACTCTTCAGTATTGTTTATGCTTAAAAAAAAGCTAGCCTGTATCTACTGGGCTCCAAACTAATCATTGGGACGGATCACCAGGCATTAACTTTAATAAATCAGTGTAGATTTCTGAGCGAACGCTTAATTCGATGGATGTTATTTGTACAACAATTTGATTTCAGGATCGAACACATCCCAGGCAGAGAGAATATCGTGGCAGATATCTTGTCTAGGTTCCCCTTAGATAACCATGCCAGTTATCAAGAACCTGGACCAGTTTTGGCTTTGTTTCAGGTACCAGAAGGAATTAACTCAGTCAGGGATTTGGAATCTTTGGAACACTATCAAAATACGGATCCTCTCTTGGGAAAATTCTTTCAGTACAAACACGGGAAGGTGGAGAGTCTAAGTGTTAGAGAAGAACAGCTAAGTAAACATTATTTCATTTATAATAAGGTTTTGTTATACAAAAACCCTGTTAACGCAAAAGTTACCATTGCTTTACCCGAACAGTTGCGGGAAAAACTGGTTTGGCATTATCATTATGAACTAGGACACTTTAGTGCATCAAAAATTTCCAGTATGATAGCAGACCGCCTTTATTGGTCTGGAATGTATAAAAATATCATTCGAATCTTACGTATTTGTGACCTGTGTCAGAAATCTAAACGAAAACATTCCAATCCAGAAGGCCCGTGGAGTCCGGTTTTAGCTAGAAATCCTGGCGAATTGGTTGCAGTCGATTCTTATGGCCCTCTGCCCAAAGGAATAGGTGGCGTTACTTATATTATGGTCGCTGTAGACATTTTCAGTGAGTTTATAAAATTGTTCCCACTCAAGAAAGCTACTGCGGCGGCGGCGGTAACTCGCGTGATTAAGGATTTGGTTCCAGTTATACCAGTGAAGAAAATTCTAAGCGACCATGGTACTCAATTTACTTCACATCATTAGAAAAACACTCTTCAAGATGCCCAAATAATACCTACTTTTACCTCCATACGACATCCAAAGTCGAATCCGTCCGACAGATACATGAAAGAGCTTGGACGACTAATACGGGCTTATTGCCATCAACAACAATCAAAATGGTCGAAATTCCTCCCTACTATTGAGGAATGTCTGAATTCCATTCCCCACCATAGTACAGGTTTTGCCCCGTGTGAGTTACTCACTGGTAAAAAACCAAATTTTCAGTTAAGCAAGCTGACCGAAAAATATCTAGAAATTCCCCGTCTACAGCCAGTGTCTGCTATTTACGAATTGGATCGAAAACAGTTAATCCGAGCGGCATTGAAACGACAAAAGCAACAAAGACCAAGAGTAATTAAGTATAATATAGGGGATCTGGTGTTATTAAAAACTAATGTACAGTCTTAGGCCAGTGAAGGGATCAATCAGAAGTTATGCTTACTGTATGAAGGTCCTCATGAAATAACCCAGTGTCCCTATCCAAATGCATATGAAATTTCGAGTGACGGTCTCAAACGGGGAGTTTTCGACACTGAAAATCTGATAATGTATTATTCCAGCCCAACAATCCCTCTGTCCAACCCTACCTCTGATCGTGAAAGCCGCTTGAGACTCGGAGCGACGCGAAAAGACCCCTGGAAGAAATTGTAACGATCGTAGTAGGCGGGAACCATATTCCAATTCAAATTATTCTACCTGGTTCCGACTCGCAGCGTCAGTAACATGGAAAAAATAACTATCAAGAATATGGAAAGGGCATTGAGGGATACTCCAAGTTATTTGAAGGAAAGGATCGAAAAAGAAAAGCGGGTACAACTCTCAAGTAAATTATTTGGAGACGTTAGTGACTCTTCCTCCACTTCGGACCCCGGAGATGCTGAACCAGTACAGAAGAAGCGTCCCAGTACCAAGGAAGAACTTTGTTCCTTAAAGAAAAAAAAACCAACGAGGAAAATTCCAATTGAATCGAAGGAAAAAGGAACTCCCCGGAAAGCCAACAGAAAAAAGATTATTAGCACAGCAAAACCATCCGAAGAATTAACGACGGAAGGAAAAGTGGAAAAAACCTAACAAGACCAGAATACAAAGTGGCCGATACCAGTCCTGTAGTATCAAGGGTATCAGAAGGAACGGATTGTCCCACATCGGTAGCTAAACGTTTAAACCACCAGGGACGGCGCCAAAGACACCGAACTAGGCGACGGCGCCAATGAGGTATTCAATGTCGGTGGAGTAAATTGTTATAATTAAAATTGCGTTCCTTTTGTAGAGTGAGGAATTTTTTTTTGGTGTATGAAAAAATTATTGAGAAGGTAGAAGGAAGAAAAAAAAATCAGAGGAAAACAAACACATTATTCTGTTTTTTTTTTATTATATGATTTCCATTTCCTTAATTTTCCATAAGGGTATTCAAATTCAGGGGGAGATTGAGACAGGTTACCCTGGGGATTTGTTAGATTTGGCTGAGAAAAATACCTTTGATTTTTTTTTCAGTTCATACATGTTGGTAAACAATTTTTATCCCCTTCATGTTATATGAAAGATATTCAAATTCAGGGGGAGACTGAGATGGGTTACCCTGGGGTGTTACTAGGTTGATCTCCAATTTAACTACTTCGTGAAGTTTTTTTTTTTTTAATTTTCATCCTTTTTCTTTTCAATAAAACCGTATAAAAATTGAGGGAAGACTGAGACAGTGTGACTTGGGGTATTGTTAGATTACATAAATTCCTAGATCTTGGGGGGGTAGGGGGAGAGATTTTGATATAACAGAAATTTAAAAAAGGAAAACTAGCGTTATGAAGTCAACTATGGAAAACCTCAGAGCATCGTCTGAGGATGTAATATAGTTCCGAAGAAGAATCTCCCAAGCCGTAGTTAGAATCTCCATCTGCACTTTCAAGAAAAGGTTTCCGATGACAAGAATCTAGCAGAAAGTAAGTAAAATCCCTCCGATGATTTCTTTCCCTCTCCGCCACTGAAGTTATGGAATCACACGATAACTAAACACAAGTCTAATACGGTAAGAATGGAACAAGGTGAGTATGAATCACTTCATAGGTATGGGGTCCATACACCTCATAGGTAACGTTGTATGTATCTTTGACGATTCAACTTCAGCACTACGCTACCATCTCCCAAGCACATTATCCTAACTATTTGAAATCTAGAATCAAAATACACCCTTCATTGACTAATTTATTTGAGCCTACAAATATAAATCTTAGTAATAGAAAGGACAAATAGGGGAACATTATAGAAACGAGGATACTCAACTCAACTTCAGCGCTACCCTGTATTGTTCCCATGATATTTATCTGCTGAAAGAGTACACGTTATTGATCAAGCTGATCAAAATAATAGTAACTTAGCAGGTAGAAAAAATGAATCTTGGGACTTTATAAGCAGGTAGGAGTTACCTGCAACTTCTACGCTACCCTACAATCTTTCAATAATGTCTCTTCTTATTTCACACCTTAAAAAAAAATACTTTCATGATAAAGCTGACGGAAAAAAAATAGTAATTTTAGAGTTAGAAAGCCAAATCTAGGGGATATTATGAACGGATAGGGTTGACACCTCAACTTTCGGGATACCCTGTCACCTTCCTGTAATGTTTCTCTACCAGTCCAATATATCCATTGATAGAATACACTATTCTCGTCAAGTTGACATGCTTTTTACCCACCTTACAAAGCTTGAGGGTTAAAAATAGAGTTTCAAAGGGAAAGGTGTCCTGAAGCGTTACCCATAAACAAGACGTCAACAACCAGGTTTAGGGTCAAAATTTGGCTATATGCGGTATTTATTCCAAAGGGAAACCTGGTACAAATTATACCACAAACATCCTAGATCACTTTTATATAAGTTTCAGATGGGAAATCCACTCGGAAAATTCGAATATTGGCAAGTTTCAGTCGAGGATTTTGGAAGTTGGGCAAACAAACTCCGTCTTCCTAGATACGACCTTTTACTATATAAGCAAGCCCAGAATCAGTCGTAAGGCATTCGAATTCCAGCACCTGAACCGAAACCATCTCCAGAGGATGAACTAACTCCTTGGTAAGGAGTAATCTTGATAAATCTTTTGAAATTTCTGTTTCTATTTTCTATTCCCAGTCTGCAATTCAATGGACTTTGACAATTGACAGGTATCGAATATAAATACGTTGATGAACATAGGCTATCTGCGTCGGTTGGGCGTTTGAATTATAGTGATAACGTACCAAGTCGTTCATTCTAGGTGACTATCGGATACAGAGGTTAAATTGGGAGGCAGCATATTCATGATCTGATGTTTATTCTTTGGGGTACATTAACTGGTTTGAAGATTATATTATCCACCCTCAAGCGTTCAGTGTCAAGGTTTGTTAATATTGTTGTAACTGTGAACATTTTGGAGGAGATAGTATTTTTTAGAAGTCTTCCAAACAAAAGAATTTAAATAACTTGAGGTGTTTCTTTAGGGAATTGGGGTTTATATTATAGGTAGAAATATCGTTTTTCACTAAGAATCATTTGTAATCATTAATTTCAGGACTATAAGTGAATATTTTAATTATGGGTATTTGTTTACAGGTTATTATTTCCTATATTCTATTAATCCGGTATTCATGTGACATTATGCTATTGGTATATTTTATTGAATTTTCCCTGGTTATTGTTGATACATACGATCTATACATTTGGGTTTTCCATATTACTCATTCAGTTATTGTTCAACCTATACATTTGGTTTTAACATATCACTCATTATGTTTATACATACGATCTATACATTGGTTTCTACATATTACTCGTTATTCACCACACTCGTTATTCACCACACTCATTATTCACCACACTCATTACACACATCATCTACCCCTCCGGAATAAACCACGTTGAGGCCCAAACATCACCTACACCCCTCCGGAATAAACCCCGATGAGGCCCACACATCACCTGCACCCCTCCGGAATAAACCCCGTTGAGGCCTACACATCACCTACACCCCTCCGGAATAAACCCCGTTGAGGCCCACACATCACCTACACCCCTCCGGAATAAACCCCGTTGAGGCCCACACATCACCTACACCCCTCCGGAATAAACCCCGTTGAGGCCCACACATCACCTTCACCCCTCCGGAATAAACTCCGTTGAGGTCCACATCACCTACACCCCTCCGGAATAAACCCGTTGAGGCCCACATCACCTACACCCTCCGGAATAAATCCCGCTGAGGCCCACACATCACATACACCCCTCCGGAATAAACCCCGTTGAGGCCCACACATCACCTACACCCCTCCGGAATAAACCCCGTTGAGGCCCACACATCACCTACACCCCTCCGGAATAAACCCCGTTGAGGCCCACACATCACCTACACCCCTCCGGAATAAACCCCGTTGAGGCCCACACATCACCTACACCCCTCCGGAATAAACCCCGTTGAGGCCCACACATCACCTACACCCTCCGGAATAAACCCCGTTGAGGCCCACACATCACCTACACCCTCCGGAATAACCCCGTTGAGGTCCACATCACCTACACCCCTCCGGAATAAACCCCGTTGAGGCCCACACATCACCTACACCCCTCCGGAATAAACCCCGTTGAGGCCCACATCACCTACACCCTCCGGAATAAACCCCGTTGAGGCACACATCACCTACACCCCTCGGAATAAACCCCGTTGAGGCACCACACTCATCCACACCTCCGGAATAAACCCCGTTGAGGCCCACACATCACCTACACCACTCCGGAATAAACCCCGTTGAGGCCACACATCACCTACACCCCTCCGGAATAAATCCCGTTGAGGCCCACACATCACCTACACCCCTCCGGAATAAACCCCGTTGAGGCCCACACATCACCTATCCTTCATTTGCCGGATTTGATTTTGAACTTGACATCGGACGAATCGTTCCACCCTCAATGATGTTACTAGCACACCACCTCCTAGCCAGCGTCAGAACAAACTCCGATCCCGAGACAATATTGCGTACATTCTACGCAACCACGATACTAGACATCGATAGACAAACGTACACACCCGCCAACTTCATTGGAGGTTACTATGATATTGCCCAACGCCCGACCAGCCATTCCAATTGGCTTAGTACTCGTTTTGAAAAAGTGTTTAACCCCACTATCGGCAAAGCTTTATTGCAAAGACCGACCCTCGCGAAAATTCGACAAGCCCCGTTCGAATACCTCACCGCAGAACAAATCGACCCATATGAATTCTTGCTCTGTTATTCAGAAGATAACATTGAAAAGATTCTCGAGCTACTAACCGATGTATCCTCCTTCCTAAAAGAAGAGGCTCATGCTACTAAAAAACTAGGACAAGTCCTAGAAAATGCAAGTGGCATAGTAATACTGTATCACTCTGTATGGAGTACAACCATGCCAACATGGCACCACCTACCCCCTCCAACAGTTTCAAGCCCACAGGAGACTAATGAAATCACAGATTCTGCCTATTCAAAGCAGATCAAATTCCTTAGTCCAGCACCAACCTTCAAAGGCACCCTCGATCCACCCACGGACGATATTGACTCTGTCTTTTACCTAGTCAGTAAGGATGCTTATGATCCCACATACCCTCCCTTTGCTTACGAAAACTTTGATAAGCAACGACACGTCTACCCAGACGTATTATGGTTTCAACCATATTCTAAAAGCCCTAGCGCCTTAAATTACGCGTTAACTCTTGGCTTAATCAAAGAATTCGGAGATCTTGATGGAGTGACTATTCCACTCCCAAACATCCGAATGTCTCTCACCGAGAACAATTCAATGTACATGCAAGGCACAATCCCCCTCCCCTGCATCAAGAAATACACACCCTCATCTGACGACACAAACCGTCTCAGCCTCTGTACTAGAGCCATCCATGATGATGAAAGCCAACCCACTGGCTTCGGTCTACGTGACTGCTCAACTGTCACGGTTCCGAAATTCGGAATCGAACACGTCCGCAGCAACATGTCCCAGTTATACAGTGTAAAGGTAAAACCCAATTGCAATGACAACGAAGTAGATTTCACTTTCACTTCCAGTCAGTTTCCCAATGCCCCCCCTGTCCCCAAAGGGTCCATACACCTATGGTCCTCTTATAGGTTCGTTCGCCGTTCCAACTCTACTCGAAAGCAAACGTACTTATACTTCACACTCCGCCAGTTTTATGGCGAGAATGTCACCCTCTCTAGGACGAGAAACCCCGTCCTCCTCCTCCCCTAAAAATACTTATGTATAAATATAAACCCCGGTTATTTCTACCATTTATATCTAGTATATTAGTTTTTTAAGTTAGATTTAGAGAATGTTCATTTTCTGTTAGAATTTACTAATTTGATTTATGAATGAACCCCGTTGAGGCCCACACATCACCTTCACCCCTCCGGAATAAACCCCGTTGAGGCCCACACATCACCTACACCCCTTCGGAATGAACCCCGTTGAGGCCACACATCACCTACACCCTCCGGAATAAACCCCGTTGAGGCTCACACTCACTTCGCTCCTCAGTAATCCCCGTCAAGGTCCCACACTCAACAATTCGCTCCTCAGAAATGACCCGTTTAGTGAATCCCCAAGGCCTATGCAAATTGACTAATTTCAAGTATAGGGCGTAAACTCCAGGTGAAGGGGTATGGTTCACCATTAATTTGAGTTTGAGTTATTAAAGATTGACCCTCATAGACCAATAAAATCCTGGGGCAAATGTTCGACACTCATTTATATATTGTCATGTTCTAATATAGTTCTCTTCCTTAGGTACTGGGAAGAAGAGGACGGATCCAAAATGGAATTTACAAGTACAACACAAGTACCTTCGGGAAGTCCAGGTCCGTAATGAATAGAAATGATAACTATCCTCAATTATTCAGAATTTTCTACCTATTTCCTTCATCTGATATTCTCCATTCATTATCACTGACCAGTCAACTCAGTTAAATTGTAGAGTCAGCATTTTCGGCCACGATTAGTCTGTGTCTCACTCATAACATCGAGTGAAATAGCGAAATTTTTTGCACAATTGTGAAGTAGTGGAACTGAATATGTTTATCATTGTCTCATTGTTGCTTCTTGCCATAAATAAATCCCGGTTTTACGCTTGCCAACATTAGTAATACCAAAGAGTGACCGAGGAAAGTAACGGGTTTGTGGGTAGGCGTGTACTCCAAAACATTCATGTCCATCAGCGGACGATGTCCCTGCAAACTCCTTGATGTGTGGCGAGGTGAATATATTAGTGGACTATTCACACACGTTGTCGGGAGTAAATTCTATAGGAATTTTGGGTAAGATATCAGACTAATGAATTTTTAGACAGTCTCACAAATTTGCATTTTGAATACCTTAATAAACGACAGTCTATCCTCCGGGACCTCAAAGAATATTGTAGAGATAGAAAAATTGAAATTTGATAATTGTTCCTGGTTTGAATCTGGAATCCTTAATTTGTGGAATATATCTAGGTCATATTAGTTGAAGCCCGTCAGTACCACATTAAATCCTCAAGTTATAGATATATATTGGTCTAGAATTGGTGTTAGTATTTGACTACGGCTCAGCACGACGACTAAATTGAGAAATGTTGAAATGAGTATGTTTGTAGTTCTACAATGTCACTCTCTGCTAAGCATGGATTCCGGCTTTACGCAAAGAACTCTATAAAAAAAATAGAACGTACTGTAAAGAGTGGCCGAGGATGGTAACGGGTTGTCTAGTATGGGTGCACACAAAACAATCTCGGACCAGTCACTAGGTCCTGTGAGTCTACCAACTCCTTGGTTGCGTGCTGGAAATGTACTATAGTCTTTATTCTCTCAATTGGCGATAATCGATCTATGAATATACCCGTGAAAAACACCGGCAAGGTATGTTGGGCATGAAACAATGTTACAACCACCGATATATACCTATCACCTTTATATAATCCAATTTTCATCACTTCAGAAACACTTTACATAGCAGTATCAACTTGGATTCGAAACCAGAGACGATTTTTTATAAGCTGAACTCTTATAACTTGCAATATTATCTTGTGGAAAATGTAAAGCCTTTAATCGTTGAATTGTTTTCAAACAAGTGGAGATTGTAACTCTTGGCTTCAATATAAGTATTTATTCAAGTTTGTCTCTTATTTCTCTTCAGCTGAACAGCACTTTGTATCCTAACGAACACAAAAAAAAAATATATACACAACGTGGGAAAATTGAGGGTCTATCCTTTCGAGGGTCTCTCTATATAAGGCTGTGTGCCGACAAAAAAAAATGCTATAGTAGGCTATCTTCTGAGAGCAGATGGATTGCAGATCCTGATACCTGAGAAGTGGCGCCGACTGTCTAGACGATCACAACAAAAAAAAAACGAATGGAAAAAAAAGAAGGTTGAAAAAAATTGAAGGTCGACCAGAAAATTTACCAATCATATAAGACCAGGGGTGGGTTCGGTTACAGTCTCAATCGGAACCTAGCTGGATACTACCTTTCTTAAACGAGTTTCAGGTAGTATCCCTTCTTATATCTTTTCTATTGGTCCCTCTGCGCTACACTCTTGATTCCTTCCGCCCCTGGAGCTATTAGAACACTCGAGGGCAACAGGGGCTCTCTTTTTCTCACTACCAAGACATAAGGGTGGCAGCTGTGTCTTCTCATCTCCCAGTCACGTCCACTTTCGGCGTCCTATTCTGGGACACGGAGGTTGGATGGGATTGCCACGTCCCCCAATCCTAAGATGTAACACCATCGCGTCGAAGGGATGCATAGCACTGGGGTGAGCAAGTGTGTGTCGGTAGCGATGCCCGCCGGAAATCTAGCCCTAGTGGGGTAAGGGCGCACTGCCCTGCCGGATTTGTAGGTCGTCCCATTTTCGTGGAAACAAAATGAACAAAAAACGAAAAAAAAACAAACAAGGTAAATAAAGAAAGTAAGATAGTGAAAGATCCAGAAGTAGCCAAGGAGGACCAGGAGGACAAGACATCCTACAGCTGAGAAAAAAATGACAACCCCTTCGCCAAAAAACCCGTGTTGGCCCACACGCCAACCAAGGAAAGGACCGAAAGCGAGGCCAACGAAATCTTCGCTACTCCGCAAGGGTCGGGTAACGCAACTCCTGACGTGGAGATATATGATGACAAGACAACCGACGGGTTCATTGATGAAGAATTAGATAAGAGTGATATCTTTGAACTGTGGAAGGAAAATACTGGTGAGCCGTCAGAGGTAACATATATAGACGCGGAAGAAATGATATGGGTGGACCTAGACGATGAGGTTAAACAACCAGACAAAAAAAAAGAAAAGGCAGACATCGCCCAGAAGCAAGGAAGTGACGGATATGGATGCCACCAGAATATACAAGACGGTAGATAAACTCCTGAGGAAAACAATGCAGCTAACCGCAATGTTAAAGAAAAATGCAAGCACTAAGGTGCAGTTAAAGGCTATATCCAAGGAAATAGAAGAAGAGGTAAAGGCGCTTAAAAAAAGTAGTGAGCTCTTCAAAGCGTGGAAGGACACTACCGGAAACAGAGGCAGCACTATCGTCGATGAGCTGCAACAGCTTGCTGGCAAGAACATACACAGTGTAGAAGTGCAGACTGACACAGATCCAGATGCACCTGCGACCGGAATATCACAGCTCAACAAGACCGGGAGCACGTGCACATGTACATGTGCAGCGTCAAGATTGAACTCCCCAGCAGTCCTGAAACCAACCCTGGAATACGACGTCTTCGAAAACACCCGGGCCCTACAATGGGAAAGCTCTGTCTACACCAACACAGCTATTATTGTTGGAAACCCAGTAGCAAAAAAAGGGGACGATGTGAAAGTCGTCATAGTTGAACCAGATGACCCCGACATGAAAGCAAGTGTGCAGAGATTGTACAGGGATAAGTTCCCCGAACTCCAGGAACTCCAGGTGATTAGGGAGCTATTCCCGGATGCAGACGAGGCGCCAGGTATCCAAGACAACACAGAAAGCAGGATCGATGACAACCCGCCTCTTTTTACCTCGAAAGAGATTAAAATCGCGGCCTCCAAGATAAAAATAGGAAGGCGCCTGGGCCAGACAAAATAACGGCCGAGGTCGTTAAGGCCGCAACTATAATAATGCTGGACACTTTTGTCAACTGCCTAAACAATCTCCTTAAGAAAAACGGCTTCCCCAGAAAATGGAAAACGTCATGCGTAGTATTGATCCCGAAGGACACAAACAAATTCAGAACAATATGTCTCCTGGGGAATCTGTATAAACATCTAGTAAAGGCAAGGCAAGAAACTGAACTTGAGGAGAAAGCCCGAGTCAGTTCGGCTTCAGAGCTGGCAAGTCCACTGTATCGGCAGCCAAGCAAGCACTCACTAACATCAAGAGCAACCGCCACATATAGGGTGTGATCGTGGCAGTCGACATTAGAAACGCCTTCAACACGGCGAAATGGGGACTAATCATAGACAGGCTAATAAGTATTGGAGTCAGTGAGTACCTCATAAACATCATACGCGCGTACCTATCCGAAAGAAGCCTGGAAACAAGATGATACAGACAAGAAATGACGCAGGGAGTCCCGCAGGGATTGGTCCTCGGACCTACCCTGTGGAACATTCTGTATGATGGCGTATCACGACTGAAAATCCCGACAGGCTGCGGGGCAGTGGCATACGCCGATGATCTGGCACTAACTATCAGCGCCGGAACGAAGGGAGAACTGACAGCAAGGACAAACCGAGCGCTCAAACAAGCAGGTAAATGGATAAAAGACAATGGCTTCGAGGTGGCGCTGGGAAAGACCGAAGCAATAATAATCAAAGGCCCCAGAAATAGGGCAGGAGTTACCTTTTCTATGGAGGGAAACATCATCATCCCGAAAAAGGCTATCAAATACCTGGGCGTCTGGATAGACGACACATTGATATACAATGAACACGTCAAGAAAACCTGCGAAAAGGCAGTATGAGCACGTAGCCAAATATAAAAAGATGTACATCGGCATATAAAACCACCTCAGCCGACGCCATATGTGTTATAACCGGAACGCCACCAATAGACATGCTGGTCAGAAAAAGACTTCGCCTGGATGCTAGAGGCAGAATTAGCGAGGCCGACAAGAAAGAGAAAAGACAAATTAACATGAATGAATGGCAGGAAAGATGGGACATGAACTATGAAACGGCACAGTGGACCAAACTGCTGATACCACACATTGGGACATGGATATTCTGCAAACACAAAACTCTTGACTACTTCACCACACAAACCTTCACCGGGCATGGTTCCTTTAGGACATACATAAAAAGAATCAACAAGTCCCAAAATGAGCTCTGTATCTATTGTGGAGAAATGGATGACCCACAACATACTATATGCGGTTGCGCTAGGTGGCAGATACAGAGATGGAATATCGAGACCTTCTTCGGAGGATACTTAACGCCAAGAACTCTGTGGCAAAAAATGCTGGAAAGCCGAGGGTTATGGAAGGAAGGCTCAATATATCTACGCACGATGATGGAAACGAAAGAGAAAGAGGAGCGAGAAAGCCAAGCTCGCTAGAGAGCAGAGCATAGATAGCGGAGATAAGACCAGATGAGATAATCCGTCTGCACCTGTAATATCCGTTGGACAGCTCTGGGTACAGAAGAGCAAGGGGGAGAGGGGGGTTTGTCGTAGCAGCGCACGACAGCACCAAAGCTAATAGACTACACAGCCCAAGGCTCTGGTGCCATAAGGTCCCCCCACTCCACCAATAAAAAAAATAAAAAAGTTAGGTTAGGTTGGGACCCAATGACATTGAGGAGTTGTATGAAGTCCTGGTTAAGCTTAAAAATAACTGCGTAGCACGAAGATTCAAGAGCGTTAACATTAAGACGACAGGGAAACTTGAAATCACATACCTTAGGAAATGCGCAGAACATGTCTTTTATGACAGCAGGGCGTCTGTGATAATAATTGGCATAGAAAAACCAAAGGTGCAGGCATGAAGAAGCCGAGACAGGAGAAAGTGTTTGTTAAGGCAGACGGCAGATCCTTTGCGGATTCACTGAAAACGGTCAAAGATAAAGTGACCTTGGAAGAGAAGGGGCTTATAATAAAAAACCTAAGGAAAACTAACAAAGGCGACCTCCTAATGAAGGTAGCAGGAGGGAACTACTGAACTATTGAAGGAAGAAGTCAAACGTAACTCTGACCTCGAAATCCAAATGACACGCAACCAAGTAACGGTCTTCGTCAACGACATAGATGCAGACCTGAATGCCGATCAAATCAAGGAGGACATCGCGAAGGCGCGGCCTAGGCTAGAAGCAGTAAACGTCAATATCGTCTCGATAAAAAACAGCAGGAACGGTAGCCAAACAGCTATAATTGAGATAGAAAAATCACTAAAGGACACGCTAATAGGAGACAGAGGATCAAGATTGACTGGGTGGCCTGTAGGGCATACCCTAAAGTCGTGATCACAAGGTGTTACAGATGCCTGGGCTTCGGGCACAGGGCAAATGAATGCAAAGGCGAGTACAGGTCTGACAGCTGTATCAACTGTGGCAAAACAGGCCACAGAGTGAAGGACTGCCGAAGAAAAGCCACGTGTACGACGTGCAAGCTAGAGGGACTCAACGGGGTGTCCTATATACAGGAGAATACTGAGAGAGTGTAGAGATAGAGGAGGGAAAGCCGACCAACCACTATGAACGTCCTTCAGATTAATCTAGGACCTACAAGGGCCGCCCATGACGCGGAAAACTTAGTTATAATGGAAAAGAATATAGACCTGTTGATAGTATCTGAACCTAACAAGAAGATTGTTAGTAACGGTGAATGGGTAACAGACAAGAATCTAGATGTTGCAGTCAGAAGGATCAACAGGAAATTAAGCCAAGGAAGATCGAAAGACGAGAAAGTTTCATATGCATTGAGATAAAAGACTATGACATCATTCCATTCTACATATCGCCGAATATCCCCATAGAAGAATACAAACAGACAGTAGATGTGGCTCAACAAGTCGATGTCATTTACACGGACTTGCAGAAAGCATTTGACCAAATTGATTTTTATATACTTCTTCAGCGACTATCATCATTCGGCTTCTCCGAAAACTTGATAGAACTATTCTCTAATTACTTGTTCGATAGAAAACAATTTGTAGAATACGAAAGCTATAAGTCAGCTCTATACACCCCCAGTTCCGGAGTGCCTCAAAGATCGAATCTAGGACCACTTCTATTCCTACTATTCATCGATGATCTTGCTAAGAATATAAGCTGCTCTAAGCTACTCTATGCTGATTACCTAAAGAGATTCAAAGTCATCAGTGACTGTGAAGATTGTCAAAACTTACAGACTTCGATCCACTTAGTATTTGATTGGTGCTCAAAAAATCATCTAAAACTAAATATATCAAAATGTCATGTTTTATCGTTCACTAGAAAACAGAAAATTATTGAGTTTCCCTATGAAATAAATGATAATGTTGTTGACAGGATCAATGAGATGAAAGATCTCGGAATTACTTTCGACCAATAGTTCACTTTTATACCACACATAAATCAAGTTGTCTCCTCAGCTGATCGAATGTTGGGTTTCATAATGAGAAACACTAGGGATTTCAACAACATAGACGCAATTCTCACACTCTTTCACGAATATGTGAGGTCTAAACTTGAATATGGGGCATTGATATGGTACCCCATTTATGATTGCCACACGCATCAAGTTGAAGTTGTACAGCGAAAATTTCTTGAGTTCCTGTTACTCAAAGTAACAGGGAATTATCCAGAACGGGGAATTGACTATTCGGTGCTTCTTGACAGTTTTGATGTAATTTCCCTGAATACGCGTAGAGTTTTTGTTACTATTTCTTTTCTTCATAATTTGACGCACAATAATATTCTTTGTTCCTTGCTCTTACAAAAATTAATTACTTCATACCACGTCTGAATTCCAGATATGAAATAACATTCTATTGCGAGGCTTCTCGAACCAATGTGATGCGTAGATCGCCTGTGTCTATGATGTGATGGAATTTTAATCTGATTTGTGACCTGTGTGACTTAAATAGCAGTTCTCTCGAGCATATTTTTTCCTGTATAATTGATAGAACACAAAATGAATTATTGTTATCTGGATAATATGATTCAATTCAACTTGTTTTTTGTTATTTTAAAAATTTTCAACACTACTAACATGATTTAATTTGATTTGTTTTTTGTTATTTTAAGATTTTTCACTACTTTTCCTGTAATTGGGTGTATACCTGTGGGAAATAAAGATCTATCTATCTATCTAGACAACATCATGGAATCAGTAAGGGACAGGGGAAAGAGCTGCATTATCGCAGGGGACGCCAACGCGGCATCGCCGCTATGGGGTGCCAGAACCACCAATACCAAAGGAGAACACTGGGCGGACTGGATATCTGCACTCGACTGAATCACCTTAAATAGAGGGGATACCCCAACATTCAGTAGGAATAGTAGCGAATCGTACATCGACATTACGCTGTCAACCCAGGATCTGGCTAGCAAGGTAACTGACTGGGAAGTGCTGCCTGAAGAAAGCTTCAGCCTGCACGCTTTCATCAGATTCAAGATTGAAAATACGAGAGCTATAGTGCACAAACCACTCTTTATCGTGTTATTTATCCCGAGATTTCTAGATCTTTATTGCGTTATTGTGATATTCAGAATGGATGAATTTATTCATTTAATCTTTATCAAAAATTTGAAGGCAGCTGAAAATCAGCAGTTCCTGAATGGTCAACGACAGCCCCAAGACCCATTTGCTCTGCGTGATACACAATTCATTAAAATTGTTCGATTGACTAAAAACCTTACCAGATACCTTATAGATATTCTGACCTCATACATGAGAGCACCTAGAAGAAGGACAGATTTGGACGTGTCCACTAAAGTAACTCGAGAAATTGACAATATACAGCAAGTTGATTTTTATTCCAAATTTCAGGTATTGATCACCTTACACTTTTATGCCTATGGTAATCATCAAAAAAGTGTTGGACTCAATTGCTTCTTGGACGTGAGTCAGTCAACTGTGAGTCTCTGTTTGAAAGAGGTTACAACTGCTTTAAATCATCCTGATATATTTAATACATGGGTTTCATTTCCAAATAATTTAGAATCCCTGAATAATATTCGACAAAGGTGAGTGTTTGGTATTTTCATCTTGAAATTATTGATGAAGTTTTTTTTTTCAGCTTCTATATAAAACACCGTTTTCCAGGTGTTATAGGTTGTATTGATTGTACACATGTTGCCATTCATTCTCCCTTAATAGATAATCCTGAATTCCCTGAGCACAAATATGTGAATAAAAAAAATACCATTCAATTAATGTTCAGTTGGTAAGTAAAATGATTTAATTTTCATATTGATACATTGATGTTCTTCTTTCAGATTTGTGATTCCGACTTTGAAATTATCAATGTAATTGCGAAGTATCCTGGAAGCACAAATGATTCATATATCTGGAGTCGATCAAATGTGCAAGAATTGCTTAGAGATTTACATCGAAGAGGGCACAATGATTATTTTTCATTGGGCGATTTAGGATATCCCCTAAGACTATGGTTGCTCACCCCGTTGGAATACAATTCCCCAGTGAATTCTCCTGAGGAGAGATATAATGACACACATAAAAGTACTCGTGTCAAAATTGAATGTTGCAATGGTGTGCTTAAATCACGATTCAAATGTTTATTGAAGCATAGGGCTTTGCATTGTGACCCTCTATACTCATGCAAAATAATAATTTTTCGTGCGGTTCTGCATAATATGTGCATTGAACATAATTTGCCTGAAATGGAGCTAGAACCAGGAGACGATCAAAATGATTTTGGCATTATAAAGGGGTTTTTCCCCCTACTATCAAACTTTGGCGCCTATCACTGTTCTCGGTCTTACCCCGAGCGCCACCTTTTGGTTTATAGTGGAAAAGGTCACTTTTGCTCCGGGCAGTCTCAGTGAAGAAAGACACTCCAGGGGTCAGTATGGTCGTGACACTGTAACAGGGCCAGCAAGGCAGGCTTTCATTGCCTTCAACTGGGTTTCGAACCTGGGTGGCGACTGCGCACTAGATATTGAAATTCTACTCAAGATAGCAAATGAAAGAATACTAAAAACAGGATAAACAGGTATATTAAATAACAATGGAAATACAGTCAGGGCGGCTGCTGTCAGCCTCAAGTTATTACAACAAATAAACGACCGGCAGGCACTAGTTACAGAAAAAGCGGGAAGGGTGTTTTTCAAGCAAGCGGGGTAAACTTAGCAACCAAAAGCTTTTGCGGAGGGGTATCGTACGGACTCGTATGCAGAAATTACCAGCGCAGCATTGAAATGAATATGGGCCTCTTACGGCTATGGTTCGACCATGCGCACATCGCATCGGTGGTACTTACAAACATTTCCTTGATGTCTTTTACCTGATACAACATATTTACCCAAACTCCGATCTCACTGCTTCGGCGAAGCCCGGGACGGTCGTAGACTGCTTTGGTCTTTGGCTCACACTCTGGATACTAGTCGGATGACTGAATTCTCTCGGCCGTATTTTTAAATATCCTACCTGGCTCGATACAAATGTTTTCTCGAGAGTTGTTGGCTAGTGCAGGTAATACTCGCGCGTGCTATTTATCTACGCCTCGCGGTATTAGCGTGATTTCTAGAAGGCGTTTAGTCTGTTTATTAGGATATATGTAATCCACCGATTTATCACGAACACGAATGGTATTTCTAGACTTATTACTACTGTCAAGAGGAGTTTAATTCCTTACAGGGAGCTTTTGACTGATAAATATAGTGGAAAAATAGTAACTTCGTTACAGCATACTTCGCGGAAACAATCCCGATGAAAATGAAGTCACTGGCGTTTGTGCTAGAGTGAACCCAGAACTTGCTGAAGGTAGAAGAGTTAGGGCAAATATAATTAAAAAAAAATCAGAGATAAATTGTGATCAGATTTATGTTAGTGAATAAACTATCGTTTATAAAACCTTTTTTATTTTATTTTGTTATTGAACTATTGATTCTTCTTTTTGCAGGGAGGATGAGTAAGAAAATGTAAAACCTGTTCCAGTCAAAATATAATTGATTCTGTCAAAAATAAACAATAATAAAACGAAAAACACATAAATACTTAACAGAAACTGAATTGTTTGAAAGACAAAACTAAGGAAATAAAATTCAAATCCTAAAAATACATAACAAAAACAATTATTCAAATGAATAAAAACAAAATCTAAAAGCAACTCTTCAGCAACCTTTGTACATTTGTTCAGTAGCTGTTGGAGAATATAATTTCGTTCCTCTTTGAGACTTTTTTTCATAATTTGTGAATTTGGATCATTATATGATTCCTCCAAGGAATTTCTCTTATCCAAATATTCTTTATAATTGCTTGCAGCAGCGGAAAAATTCAAAAGATTCTCTATTTTCTTAGGAATCCTCTTTTTCCGAGGCGATTTAGATGCAGAAGTAGGAACATTAATTTCTATATATGGAGTATCATAGAAAAAACCCATTTCTCCTATCTTGTTTGACACAGCACTTGTACTCCCTTCAAATCCTTGATTCGAAAAAATTATTTTATCTGCACACTCATTGAAATCGAACTTGACTGTTGATTCTTCAACTGCATGTCCTTCAATGGATATAGGTTTGATTCAATTGAGACCATCTTCTTCCAATGATATCATATATTTTATAATTTCCTATTTTCATCTTTGTTTTCGAACGAATGACCTGCCAGCACTATGAATTGAATAAGTTGCATACAGAATTATCTCTATTTTGTTATAAATTCACCTGTCTCCATCTCTGCCATGATTTAATTGCGCCACCCATACTATTTAAATTATTTGCAATTTCTTGCCATAGTGTTTCAGCGTCTTTTTGGGTGAAAATTTGTGAAAATCTCCTGCTACTTAACTGAGGCTTCGATTTAATGAATTCTATTGGAACTTTCCTTTGTTTTTCTACAATTTCGATGATCTTTTTTTCGGATGATCATTCATAATCGGTAAATTTGTAAATTTCCAGTTATATTAATTCAAATATACACAAATTTAACGAATACATCGACGTTGCCAAGTTACTCATTCGCCATTAAAAACGAATCGCTAACAGCACAACGAGAGCCGTAAAAAATACAGAAAAAATGAAGCATTCGTTATCGAACCGTCGATAGATAGCGAATTCGTTAAATAGCAAGTAACGTCAAAAATCGGGCTCCAGGACCAGATGGGATAATGGTATCGGCCATCAAAACTACCATGGAACAAGCCCCACTGAAAATCTTACAGGTCTTTAACGACATTATACAGAAGCAAGAATATCCAAAAATGTGGAAACTAGCCAAAGTCATACTTATTCCAAAAGGTGAAAGAGTGGACAACGTACAAAAATATCGGACAATATGCCTCTTCGACACTCTCTTATACGCGAGGTTGGTTGTTATTATTGATCATCTTTCCAAATTCACAGGTTAGGTTAGGTTAGGTCAAGCAAATAATCCGGAAATTAACAATTATGGAGATGGATTTATGTGATATTAAGAAAATATCAGATAGAACCCCTGTAACTATACCAGAAACAGAAAATGTTTGGGGAGAATTCGATATTCCATTCACCACTTTAGAAGGCTTGACTTCCTTCGAAGAATATCTCAGCAATGGGGAAAACATGAGAAAATCGGTAAGATATATTGTTATTAGATCAGAATATCAAAGAGTTATCCAAATAAAAATCTGGGGATATTGAAAAATAGTAAAAATAAAGTCATTATAGTTGCAAAAGTTTTCATAGGAATCTGGATGGATTGAAATAATAATGATAATGAGTAATGTGTATTCAATTTTGAATTGCAGATAACTGAATTATCCAGAATTTGGGGCGATAATGCCAATGAATTTATGAAGAGAGCTATGTCAAAATTGATTACCCACAAATTGGCAGCGGAATTCAGCTGGGTTGGCCTGAAAAAAAAGATATTTTCGAAAATGTACATATCTAACCTTCTAATACGTAAGTATGGGCCACTCTTTTTCATTTTGCAGTTCATCAATTTCATGAATAGTTTCAATAAAAAGCAACTATTGTATAGTAAATATGGATATATATTGATTTGTTTGTTGGCATCCAACTGTAGAACTATAAAAAACTATATGTTGCAGGATCAGCTCAACAAAATGGAAAAAGTTCTGCATCAACCATAAAAGAAATGGAAGATGGTATCAGAAAAGTTTTAAGAAGAGCAGCCGAAAGGGCGATTGCCGAAGAGAAGAGACTGGGTATTAGACAGTAAATGACTTATTTTCAATGATATATTTCATTCAGAAAGTTTACTTTCGAGTTTTATTTTAACATGTTTCATTTATTTTAGAGGTCTAATATTAATGTTGATTTTTTTAGAATAAATTTCATTTCAACGACATTTCGAGTATTTTTTTTCTCGAAATGATATTTTATAAATATCCAACAGCCACTCTCGGCCAGAAAGCGTTTTTGCGATTAATATATACAGTGTGTCCACTTGAGTTGGCGACATATGAAAACCTTTTTTTTTCTTTTTAGGAAAAAAGTTATCCTACATGTTCTGGAACCTAATATTGAATATCAAATCTCAAAATTTTGCAGTCGTGTACGAGTAGTGTCAAAAAATATGAATTCGGTATGAGGGTAAGTACTTTTTATTTGTGACAATATCGAAAATTGTTATTATGAAAAGTTGTTCGGAATTATTATTCATGTTCAAATATGCAATCATATCTATCTCCAAAAAATTAAAAAATTTATATTTTTCATTGCAGTACATTAAGTCTACCCATTTCTACGGAAATTTTTGTGAAAAACTAGCTGAGCCTGCGAATATTCGCCCGCAAATATTCTCCGACTTTTGAACTTTTAAGTGTTATTGTAGAGAACAATCAATAAAAACCACCTTTTTTCAGCGTAGATGGGTATGATTGCATATTTGAACATTATTTCCAATTCTGAACAACTTTTCATTGAAACAATTTTTGGTATTGTCACAAATAAAAGGTATTTAATTACTTTCGGGCCAAATTCATATTTTTTGACACCACTCGTGCATATACAACAGACAAATTTTAATATTTGATTATTCATAATTAGGTTCATAAAAAGTTTTCCATATGTCGCCATGGACCCATTGTATATATATTGAAGTCAATGATTCAATTTGTTAGTGGGATTTCATTCAGTTCTGAAGTAGAATCCTCAATGACTGGTAGGGCCCTATATATACTAGTTTTTCTACAGGACGTTGCATATGCAAAATACCATATGTGATTCACCATAAAAGTATCTTGGTTACTTCTGAATCAATCCTGGAATTTCAAAAATGATACAAATTGATTTTTCAAAGAGATTTCATTGAAATGAAAAGCGTGTTTTATGGTGAAAAAAAAATACTATAAAACCCTTCAACTTCATTTGTTTTTAACATCTTGTATTTTCGTATATTGCAAAAAAAAATCTTGATGATCAACAATTTTGAATGATTTTAAATTGCGGAATCAGTTTAGAAATAGCAAGGGGCCATTTATGGTGAATCATCTGGTACTGTACGTTATCCAACTCGGTGCAGTATGGTATGTCCAATGGACGTCCTTCGGAACGTTCGATGGACATCCGTCGGGTCGTTTGATGGACGTCCGTCGGGACGTTCGAGGCATATATTTAAGGACGTCTATGGATGTCTTTGCTGCTCGAAAATTGGTACTTCAAGATTCAGGTCCTTGAATGACGTCCTAGGGACATCCTGAAAGGACGTCCCTAGTTGGTCCACAAGTGGGACATTTGTGCGTCCCACAGACGTCCTATGGACGTACACGGTACCAAATTTGAACGTCCTATGGACGTTCTGAATGTCCCAACAGGACGTCCGGAGGACGTCCATTGGTCATAATTAGGTCATAATTGGTCATAATTAGGGATATTTCAATTTGATCATTATTTTTTCTAGAAATCTGTGTAACCTGTGAAAGACTGAAAAAATTAAATAAAGAAGTAGTTTTAATATTCTTTCCACGGCTGTCAGTAGTGTAACGAAGTTACAATTTTTCCGGTATATTTATCAACCAAAAGCTCCCTGTAAGGATTTAAATTCATCTTGACAGTAATAATAGCTCTAGAAATACCATTCGTATTCGTGATGAATCCGTGGATTACACCTACCCTAGTAAATAGACTAAACACCTTCCGTAGATCACGCTAATACCGCGGCGCGTATATGTAAAACACACGCGAGTATTACCTGCACCGTCCAGCGACTCTCGAGAAAACATTTCCATCGAGCCAGCTGGGCCATGTTCAAACGCCGACGAGAGATTTCAATCATCCGATAGAAGCCACAGAAACAAAAGCGCACGCTAGGAGCTGACGTCACAGCACGGAGAATTTTACGAGCCAGGTAATTATTCTGTGAGCCGCGCACATTCAGTCATCCTCCAGAAGCCAGAGAGAACAGTTGAGTCGATACAGAGGCGCACGCTGCAAGCTGACGTCACAGCATGAAGAATTTTACAAGCTAGGTAATCATTCTGTGAAAGTATAATTTGGATCTCAATCGACAGAGTCCACAAAACGGCGCGCGCATGTAATTTGGTCGAGAGGCATTCGCCAGAGAGGGGAAAGCCGGCTGTAGTTCCATTTCGAAATATTTCAAAGATTCAGTAGCTTGCCGAGCCTAGCAGAAGCAGTCACGCGTCCGACCACTAGTATCCAGAGTGTGAGCCAGATACCGAAGCAGCCCACGATCGTCCCGAGCCTTGCCAAAGCAGTGAGATCGGAGTTTGGGTAAATATCGTATATCAGGTGAAATCGGAAATATAAACCCAGTTGAAGGCAATTAAAGCCTGCCTTGCTGGCCCCGTTAGATTGTCACGACTATACTGACCCCTGGAGTGTTTTTCTTCACTGAGACTGCCCGGAGCAAAAGTGGCCTTTTCCACTATAAACCAAAAGGTGGCGCCCGAGGAAAAACAAAAAATAGTGGAATGCGCCAAAGTTTGATAGTAGGGGGAGAGACCCCTTCACAGTAGATTAGTTTTTTTACAATCTGTATAGAGGCAGTCAAGTATTAGTTCTGCAATACAAGGAATCTGGAATAGTTCACAATGAGCTGTACTTATAATGAAACAGATGTCCTGGTACAACAAGGGCTGCTCATTGCAATATAAATCGATGTGTATGCGTAAATCTATGTGTATTCGTTCCTTATTCCTATATTTCCCATGATTGCTGTGTGCTGTGAGATTTATTGTGCATCTTCCATGTTATTGTAGAATAACGCCTTTATCATTGAATTTGGCTTATCCTCACTTGAGTTTTTCGTCGTGCAATTCGCCACTGATATAATTTGCGTGGATGTATAAGTAAGAATGCAATCAAAATGTTGACAAAAGATGTGGAGAGGATGATAAGGTGAGTTTCCATATATTCTATCAATACTACAATAAGTTTTGGATATGTATTACTTTTCATTTTCAAGTCACACACTGCTGTGAATACAATGATTATATATGAATGTGTTTTTTCAGCAAAAAAAAGGTCCCATATAGCACAAGACGTCCCGTGGACGTCCATTTTGGGTCCAAGATTAATCCAAACGTCCATGGACTCGATATGGGTGTCCAATGGATGTTCTATTCAGGATAGGCTTCGTACATTCCGTATTGTACATCTCATGGATTATCAATGGACGTAAAATATTGGACCGACATGAACATCCATAAGAGAACGTTTGTGGATGAACATTCGATGTACAATAATCGACCAATAATCCTAACGTTACTTATTAGACGTATATGTACGTCCATTGGACGAAAAAAACTGGATCCTTTTAAAACTTCCATGTTTGTACGTTTTTGGATGAACACCGAATGTATAATACTGGACCACATCTGTACGTTCATATTTGTACATATAATGGGCAATCAAAACTGGATCAATTGTGAACTTACATACGTGTACGTTTTCGAATGTACACCGAATTTACAATACAGGACTACATCTGTACGTTCACCATTGTACGTATAATGGACAAACAAAACTGGATCAATTGTGAACTCACATAAGTGTACGTTATCGAATGTACACCAAATGTACAATACTAGACACAACTGGTACGTTAACCATTGTATTTACAATGGACAAACAAAACTGGATCAATTGCTAATTTCCATAATTGGATATTTTCGGATGTACAGCGAATGTAGAAATCTGGACACAACTGTATGTTCACAACTGTAAGTACATGGGACAAACAAAACTGGTTCAATTGAAAACGTCCATGATAGTACGTTTTCAGATGTACACCAAATGTACAGTACTGGACCACATCTGTACCTTCACTTTACTTGAGGACTGGTTGCTCAATCCGAGATGATCCACAGATTATCTAATCTCGGTTTAGTTGCCAATCATATCAGTAGCTCTGTAGCAACCAAACTCGGTTTAGTTGATCTGTGGATCATCCCGGATTGAATAACCAGCCCTGAATGAATCAACTTTTTACATATTTTCGTGTTCGAGTTTGACGACAAAATTTAAATATGGTAAAACTACAGTTTTATGAAACGCAAAATATTCAGGTATACAAACACTTAAACAAAAATAACCGATTTTCGTATATTATGAGGATCGAATCCATTCGGATAGGTACGGTCGTGAGTTACGATAGTGCCTTCGCAGCCCTTGGTTCGGAAAGCACTACTCGTTGTTTGAAACAAATTTTGTGTTGAATAACTCTTTTTCAACGTTCACCTTTTTGCACAATTAAAGATTTACTTTACTCGATGCTTTTAATGAAAATTGAAAATGCAGGTTACAAGTGACAAAAATGGAATGATCAAAATACATGTCTCAGATAATTTATAACATAAACAAAGAATAAAACTATTATTGTTCTTTCGTCAATATTCGGTTTACAAGATAAGCTTCGGTGTGAGCTTATTCTGCACAAAGATAAGTCTTGGTAGGAACTTGGTCGGCAATATCTCTAGTCGCCGTGAAGTCTTGGCGGCATGGCCGGACTCTCGAAAGGGGTTGCTGGGGCGAACTCAAGAATCTAAATAGAGTTAGGCGGCAGGGCCGGCTCAGGAACTGGGTGGCTGGGCCGGACTCAAGATTGTAACTCGTGTACGCCATAACACAGCAGTTTCATTGGCTGCGAGTGCGAGCACCCACCATACATGAGCATGAGTCTTGTGTAATGTCACAGAATACCAATTCTGTGTTCTGTGGTTAATGTGTCATATATGTCATGGCCACGCTATTCACGATTCACGACGTTTGATGCTGTTGTTTTGAGTTTTGGTCTGGCACTGTTGAAATCACAGTTGAAATAATTAAGATTTATAATATCCATTTGTATTTATTGAAGTGTCGAAGTGAGTGAAGGCCGAAGAGACAAACATCAGGTCAGTCGTTTGAAGTTATTTTTAATAGTCCAATAGATATCTATTGGACTGGACACACGTGAAAGTGAACATGAAAAGGCACTATCAACCGACCAACAGGAATGCGGTTCTCAACAAGTACTATAGAAAGCTTGTTGATAGAACTGCAGAAGGGATTTCTAGTGATGATGAAAGCGAAAATAATAAACATGTACAGATTAACGAAACATCACCTAGCTTCTCTTCTACAAGTAACGTTCCTGTAACCGGTTTTGATGCAATGCCTGATGAACATTATCATTCTGATGATTTGCCAGATTTAAATGAAAGCAGAAATTCTGAACTTTCTGATGAAAATTCAGGTAACCTTGAAAAAATAGGAGTTGAAGTGATTTCTGAACAAGCTGAATCCATAAAGTCAAATTTATCGAAATGGGCATTGAAACACAACATTCCACATACAGCTATAAATGATTTATTGAACACGTTGAAGCCTTCTTTCGATGATTTACCTCTAGACGCAAGAACGCTTTTGAAAACACCTCGAAAAACCATTTTAGAAATAGTTGAACCTGGTCGGTATTGCCATTTTGGCTTCAAAAAGTGTTTGGAAAAGCTTTTATCCCATTCATCTCATTTATTTCTGGATGTGAATACGTTGGAAATATGTATAAATATTGATGGCTTGCCAATATCTAAGAGTTCTGGAAGTCAACTGTATCCTATTCTCTGTAACTTGTTTTTGAATAAGAACATTGTTGAGATCATTGGTATTTATCATGGTAATGAGAAACCAAAAGAAGCCAACGAATTTTTGAAATTTTTTTGTCAATGAAGCATTAGATGTCATGAATGATGGAATTCTGTTTGGTGGTCGATCATATAAAGTTAAGGTGAAAGCATTCATTTGTGATGTTCCTGCTAAATGTTTCATAAAATATGTTAGAGGGCACAGTGGATACCACTCATGCTCGAAATGTAAAACTGATGGTATTTACTTGGATCGAAGAGTGTGTTCTCCTGAAACTGATAGTTTTAATTTGAGGAATGACTCAGAATATAGATTGAAAGTTGATAAAGACCATCATACTGAAACATCAGTATTAGAAATGATCCCAGAACTCGACATGATCGAAGACTTTCCCTTAGATTATATGCACTTGGTGTGTCTAGGAGTTGTGAAGAAAATGATAGTTAATTTGTGGATGAATGGAAAAGTTCCTGCTAAATTATCTTTTCATCAAATTTCAAATATATCTCATCTACTGTTGAGTCACACTTCAAGTATACCACATGAATTTAATCGTAGGCCTAGGTCTTTAAATGAAGCTAAGAGGTGGAAGGCTACTGAGTTCCGTTTATTTTAATTTCATTTAGGTCCCGTTGTTTTGAAAATTGTATTGGATAATGACGAATATGTGAACTTCTTGAGTCTTCATGTATCATTGTCATTTTTATCAAGTGCACAATGGAACAAAAATGTTGATTATTGTAAATCTTTATTGAAGTATTTTGTCAAAACTTTCATTATTTTGTATGGTTCTCAGAATGTGTCTCATAACGTTCACAACCTACTACATATTTGTGATGATTTTGGAGCCTTAGATATGTTCAGCGCTTTTCCGTTTGAGGTACTACATGAAAAATTTGAAAAAACACATAAGAAAAACTGATAATCCTCTACAACAAATAATACATAGAATCGCTGAAGAAGAAAAATCAAATGAACTCTCAAACACCTCATCACCTAAAAATTATTCTCAACCATCCAGTGAACATTTCAATGGTCCTCTTCTGTTGCAAATAACATGTAAACAATTCAAGAAACTTTCCTTTGAACATTTTTTATTGAGCATTTTCGAACCTGACAATTGTTGTCTTAGAAAACTCTGTGGTTGTTATTATAAAGAATATTATAGTAGTCAATAATGAAATTGAATTAGTTGTTCAGGAATTTTTGAAGAAGGGCGATTTTTAAGAAAATCACCTTGTAAACCTTCAGAATTAGGAATATATCTAACTAGCGATTTAGGTCCTCTTGAATTGGTGAATTCTCATAATATTGCATATAAATGCATGAAGTTGAATTTTAATGATGATTATGTAATCATTCCGTTATTGTATCTGGTTAGAAAATTGAATCATATTTTCTATTTTTTTGTTGGTACATTATTAATGAGTCCTGTTCATTTCCATATCATTGTTACAACTCCAAAATTTCAGGGTGTCTCAGGTTCAATTTGTATATCGTTTTGTTAAGAAACTTGAATGGAAAAATTCCATGAAATTTTCATTATTGCAGATTTTTAGAAATAGGTCGATTATCATATTTCGAAAATATTTTTATCGTCAATTCAAACCTCACTCATTTACTTATATACAGTATGAGTCTGCTTAAGTTCGCAACATATGAAAAACTTTTTTATTATTAATTTTACGAAAAAAAAGTTATTCTTTATAAAAAGTTCTGCATGGTCTCAAACCTAAAATGCAACCATCAGATATGAAAAAAATTCAGTCGCACACGCGATTTCTCAAAAAATATTAATTTGGCTGAAGAGTAAATTATTGCCTTTATTTTTGACAATATCGAACATTATTATCAAGAAAAATTGATCAGAACTAAAAATTACGTTAAATACCAATTAATCCAATTAATTAATTTTTAAATTATTTTGTTATTTATTTTAATGCATCATCAAAATAATGGAAAAAAGAGGTTAAGAAACGTGAAGGTTATCAAATTTTTTACGAATAAAGAAATAACAGATGAAAGTTTTCGATATTCAGAAAAATTAATTTACTTTACTGTTGGACAAAATTAATATTTTCTGACGAACCTCGTATACGACTGAAAAAATTGATATCTGATGGTTGCACTTTTTACGCCAGTTTTACGCCATGCAGAACTTTTTATAAGGAATAACTTTTTTTCGTAAAATTAACAATAAAAAAGTTTTCCATATGGTGCGAACTGCTCAAGCAGACTCTCACTGTATATATTTTTTCATATCATTATACACGTCATGCAAATGTAAATGTTTCCCAATAGGTAGTTAACAATTTCTATGAAATCTTGGACAGTTGTCAAATTTGACGATGAGAATACCGTGGAAGCCGTTCCATCCTCATGGATATTAGGGAATTTTTGTAATTGGCCCCCTTATGCCAGGGATAAACTGGTGGCTGCCATCTAGAATTTCGAGGCCCCAAATACGCATTGGCCTCTGCATAAGATGGAGATTTTTCGTAATGGGACTTTTGGTATGTAAGTTGTACTATTCTTCACCAAAATATTCAGCAAAAATTGTTTACAATAAACCAAGGCCTCTGACCGTTTCATTGCAATGTATCACGTTTTTTATTATGATTAGTTTTTGAACAGGATGTATAATGTTGATTTCATTTTCAGATTCATATTTGGAGGCACGAAAAAAGTCCAATGTGGCAGAGTACACTTGTGACCTGAACATAGAAGAGGGACCTGCTACCCGGAAGAATTGTCATAGACGTACAAAAACTATTGAATCATCTTCAGATGATGAACAACCCAGCAGAATAATCCAAAAGAGAATGCCAATTCTGCCAAAGCCTCCAACCAGGCCCATAAATGAGGAGAAAGAAAATACTCCTCCAATGAATGGTAAAATTATGGGGATATGTTATTTTTATCTATGTATAAAAGCATTAAGATATTGTTGAAAATTCCATGTAATACAGTACCTGATCTAACTAAATGTTTTTCAGAAAGTGTGGCTGCTATAGCTCCTGATGTTTGCTGCTGCTGCCCAGCACATAAACAGATTGTGCAGACAGGTATGCAGGATATATCATTCCAGATATGAATGAATGTCACTCATTCTTATCTTCTATAGGTACCATTGACATGAATAAAATAAAAAAACAATACTTATTCATGACTAATATAATGGCAGACATAAAAAGTGAACTATCAGAAATTAAAGCAGTTGTTGTGTCACCACAACAACATCCTATACCACCACTGAATGAATCTATTTTCAAAAAAATTTCCCTGCCAATAAATGATGAGGGCGCACTTGAGGTACTGGGGGAATATTTACGCTGAGGCGAATTTCCAAAAAGCTGTTAGTATATATTTCAGACTATTGTTTGGTACCTACAGGTTAATAAACCATTACCAATCTTGTTTATTTTGTTCTGTTTTCCAGGTTCCAGAAATTTCCAATATGGGTGGGAATAGTATATATGATTTTGTTAAACGGTCATTGACCATCCTTATAACAAATAAGTTTGCCAACAAATTCAGTTTTCTTGGCAAAAAACAGACACCAAAAAAAATATTGGTTCAATGCCATCTATCTCCACATCTGATTTTATGAACATCCTGTTTATATTTTCAACAAATCAGAAGGTTTCCTTCAATAAACTGAAAATATGTGAGCTGGTGATAAGTAAGTACATGTTCTACTGATAATTATCAATAAGTTTCGAAGAAAACGGGAAATTAATTCAAAATGATGGAAAACTTTTGAACATATATGCAAACAATACTGGGTGATTTTTTTAATGGGCAACCTAATCTTGCTTGATGTTGAATTTGGGCCATAAAGGTTTTTTTGGAATTTACTTTATAATGATCAAGATTTGGAGACTTCTATTTAAAAATTATCATTCGGTGGAAAATAGACACCAAAAAAAATATTGGTTCAATGCCATCTATCTGTTGTAGAAGTTTTAACCTTTTGACTATTAAGAACTTTCATTAGTCATAGTATTTTTAATGTGTCTCTTTTTGTTTCATTTAAAATATATCTCTACATTCTTCCAGTAAAAAGCTAATTATGTGCTAATGAAGAGTTATTATACAGTGTGTCCGTAAAGTATGGAATTTTTAGGTAAACAGGTCATTTTAAGAAATAATCCTGAAACACGTCGATTTTTGATGTTGATTTACCTTATTTCAAAATAATAATCTAATATACAGGGTGAATTACGTTCGAGTAATGACGTCACCGTCATTTTTTTTAAATGGAACACCCCCATTTTGTCTCAATTTTCGGATTACTCTAGCTGAGCTGATTCCAAAAATGTATCACATGTTGATTCCAATTGGTACAGGGTGGCAAAAATACAATAGTTTTTGTGTGTGCTCATAAAGTAACGCGTAACATTCTTTATTAGGTAAATTAACAATTAAAAATTTAAATGTAACACCACGTAGTTTGCTACATGTTTAGAGTAATAAAAATGAGCTGTTTCCAAACATGTTTGGTACTTGTGGTCTAGCAGACAGAATATGACAAAAAATATTTCTTATCTATTTATAAAAAACATAGTCGTTTACTTTTTTGGGAAATGTCATTATTTGTTTAGTAATTTATTGATGTTCAGTGACAGTTTAGTACTACAATATTTTTGGTATTCGTGGATATTCGAATGATTGCTTAGATTTAATTGGAAGTAGAAATGGAGTTAAGTGTAAAACAAAGAATTGAAATACTTATGATGATTGGGTATGGAGACAGATCGCGAACTCAGATGGAAGTGTGCAATTTGTTTAATGATAAATATCCAGAAAGACCTATAACGCGTTCAACAGTCAGTAAGATTGAAACGAAATTTCGAGAAATTGGTAATGTTGAAAATGTACGCAAATCAGGTCGTCCCCCTGCAAATGCTGATACAGCATTAGATGTTTTACTGAGTTTTGAAGAAGATGCGCACACTTCTGTTCGTGAAGTTAGTCGCTATATCGGTGTTAGCAAAACAACGGTACACAAACTATTGAAGCTTGAAAAATGGCATCCTTATAAAATCAAACTTGTGCAAGAATTAAACGAAGATGATCCCGATAGAAGACTCCAATTTTGCGAAAAAATGATGGATAAATGTCACCGAGACCCTCTCTTGATACAAAACATTATTTTTTCTGATGAGTCCACTTTCATGTTAAATGGTGAAGTTAACCGTCAGAATTGTAGATACTGGGCAAAAGAAAACTCCCACTGGATGCGTGAGCATCATACACAATACCCTCAAAAGGTAAATGTATGGGCTGGAATTGTACGAAATCGAATCATCGGACCCTACTTTTTCGAAGGTAATTTAAACGGGGCAACGTACCTTGAGTTTTTAAGGGGGTATCTCGTACCTACTTTACGTAATTTGTTTCCCAGCAGACGTAATCCTGGAGGTTTTGATGAAAGATCATGGTTTCAACAGGATGGTGCACCTCCACATTATGCTGTAGATGTTAGAAGGTACCTAGATGAAATTTTTCCGAACAGGTGGATTGGTAGACGTGGACCCACTGAATGGCCAGCGAGGTCACCAGATTTAAATCCTTTGGATTATTTTCTGTGGGGCCATCTGAAGAATGTTATTTATAAAACGAAACCAGCAAATATTGCAGATGTACAAGAGGAAATTCGAACAGAAATGAACGATATTACGCAAGAAACCATACACAAGGTTCAACAAGAATTTGTACACCGTTTGGGTTACTGTCAAATACAGCAAGGGCTGCAGTTCGAACATTTATAAACTCATGTATTCCAGCATATTCTGTCCGCTAGACAATAAGTATTTTTGATAATATTGTTAATTTACCTAATAAAGAATGTTACGCGTTACTTTATGAGCACACACAAAACTATTGTATTTTTGTCCACCCTGTACCAATTGGAATCAACATGTGATACATTTTTGGAATCAGCTCAGCTAGAGTAATCCGAAAATTGAGACAAAATGGGGGCGTTCCATTTAAAAAAATGACGGTGACGTCATTACTCGAACGTAATTCACCCTGTATATTAGATTATTATTTTAAAATACGGTAAATTAACATAAAAAATCGACGTGTTTCAGGATTATTTCTTAAAATGACATGTTTAGCTAAAAATGAATTTGTTCCATACTTTACGGACACACTGTATATGTCTATGTTCTCCAATTCTGCAAAATACACGACTTTGATTTGGCCCATATCTAAGTTATTTTTTCTACATACAACTAAAACGACATTTAGCGTACGGATATGTGATTGATTCGAAATATTGAAAATATTACTATAATGGCAACTCAGTTTTTCAAACACATTACTATGGTAACTCAGTTTTCTAAATACATTATGGGTTACTGTTTGATTTCAAAGATATTCCATGATTTATGTTTTATGTCATCGGTCATTACGATGATTCATCAGATATTAACACAGCTGGATATTGAATCTAAGTTGAGTTCATCGGATATCACAGCAGTTGAATGGATATAATTTGATTTTTTCGATTTCATAGAAAAAGTATAGTATGTACCTCGTTTATAAACTCTATATAGGAGTCCAAGATGCACTAGTTACTAAAATGACGTTTATAACACTTGTTACATAATATACTATTAGATTTTAGACATGGATCAATTTGCAAAATTGTCCAGAATATTAGGTTGTTCTTCAATAATAAGGTGATAAAATATACAAGGTGTTCCATTTGAATTTCGCAAGTCATTTCCGGTAAAACAGGAAATGGAAATATCCATTCATATTGAGGTAGCTTAGACGATATTAAAAAAATTTCAAGGAACCTATGGTATAAATTTAATATTAAGAAAGATACAGGGGTGTTGCTCTATAAAAAAATCACCCGGTTATAGCAGCATTGAAAATCAATTTATAAGTCAGAAATATCGCTGTTCTCAAAGTGAATATAACCTTTTACACTGTGATTCGAGATCCAATAAATTGACGACACGAATATTGAATAGGTGAATATTTATCCAAATATGCATTGATTTCTGCAGCACACCTGATTCAATGAAAATATCTGATTCAAACTGAATTCCATAGATGCTGCAGAACAGTCCAGAGTTTCGTGCTCAAGGAAAGAAGCTGAAGAGTCCATATCGAAATGGTTGAGACGGGCAAATGAAAGAAAAGGAGATTGAAATATTCTTACATAGTTCCCGTTTGAATATATCTTTTCTTTTTTCATTCTACTATTCTATTCATTTTGTATGTATGTATTTTTTATGTTTGTTATTTAGTAAGAGTCGATTTTTAGTTCAGAATATTTTATTTTTGTTATTATGGAAACAATTTCATTATAACGTTCATATTTTTTATAATTTTTGATAACTCAACAAAATAAAATAAGTGAGTTTTTCATCTGCTTGTTATTTCATACAAAAACTTTTGTCTGATCAATTTTCATTGTGAAATCTTGTTCATTATGTACGTCCATTGAACATCCTCGGCGTACTACATAAGATGTTATATCCAGTGTATCTGGACTTTAGCTGGACATATTCCGGACCTTCATGGACGCAACCGGACGTATAATGGATGTATTCAAAATCCATGTTGTACGTCCAATGGACGTGAATTTAATGTGTTTCTCATACTTCCAATGGACATTCTTTATGTACGTCCATTGGGCATCCTAGACGTACGTACATAAGATGTTATATCCAGTGTATCCGGACATTTGGTGGACTTATTCCGGACCTTCAAGGACAAATCCGCACATCCATTGGACATCCATAACATCCATGTTGTACATCCATTGGACGTACATTAGACAAACATGTGCTATCTGGGGTAAAGATGAGTAAGATGAAAAAGTATTCTCCTCGTTACCTCAAAAGGTTGATTAAAAAAGGTACTGTATCACTAGCTTCCTCTGCTCAAGTTAAGACCAGTCAAAACTATAATTCAAACTACTATGAATTCAATTAAATAATACTGATCACTGATTCATTTTAGTATGCTGTTGTTCAATTCATAGGAAACAAGAAGTTAGGAGATTATCAGTTATTCCTACAAATTGGTTGGTAGGTGAACATTGATGTTGGTGGCCAACCAAAAGATTATGATTTTCCATATTCCTCCACCAATTATTGTCATTTTACATTTCAGATTCCTATGCCAAGGCTCTTGAACATGAAAAAAAAATTGGCAGCTATTGCTGAATCTGAAGGGGACCAGGAGCAACGACCTGGAAAACGCAGAATAAAACAAAAAAAAATACTGCAGAATATGAAAGCATTGTCAATCCACCTTCTCCACCTTCTGTCTGTTCGAAGTTATTCAATCCAGAGATGAACTCAGGGCAGGTGGAGTGAGTGAGCTGAATCTGAAGGGGACCAGGAGCAACGACCTGGAAAACGCAGAATAAAACAAAAAAAAAATACTGCAGAATATGAAAGCATTGTCAATCCACCTTCTCCACCTTCTGTCTGTTCGAAGTTATTCAATCCAGAGATGAACTCAGGGCAGGTGGAGTGAGTTAGGAAATAATTTCAATTCTAACAAATTTTATTATTTATTTTTATTCAGTTCAGCAAAATAGTTCTGGCAAATATTAATATATGAACAGTGATATAGAAGATATCCCTTTCGTAGAGGATCTACATTATACAACAGATATAACATTAGTAGAAAATCTACCAGTTGTGGCTCCCGCTAATCAGATATCAGACATTATGGAAATGGTTGCTGACATCAGTAGCATGTGTCAAATTACTTTGAAAAAAGTAAATTCCATAGTGGAACATTCGGTAGATAGAAGTAGGAACTCTGATGATGTGATCAAAGAATTTTTGCCACTGAAAACAATTGACAGATTGCTTAATCTAGAAGAGCTCCTAAAAAACAACAAAATTGCTGCTTCTCAATTTGTAAGTGAACCCAAAAGTACCTATAATATACTTTAGGTGATCCTTTGTTTATAGAGATTGTAGATCTCGAGTTGTTCAGAAATAACAGGAATTTACAAATCTCAATTTTAACCCAAACTGGAAATTATCTTCCAATATTCATGTCAAAAGGTTGTTTTTCATAGGCAAACATGGTCCTTAATTGTCAATAAGATTAATAATGATTTGGATTCTAGGGAAAAATTAACAAAATTCATTTGCTTTGTGGAAAGAAAAATGAATGCAACATATTCCTTTCAAAACAAAGAATCGTCATTTAAATCGATACAAAAACCATCAATATTCACAATTCTAGGTAATGTTTAAGAATATTTTCAGATTTTTTTATGAAAAATTTTCCTATAATAATGATACATCTTTTAGAAAAGTAAAAAAATATTATCTCTCTCTCTCTATCATTCTAGATAAACAAACTGGTACTCGTAGAGGTTCAGATTATAAAAATCTAATGAGGAGGTGCCTCCAACAGATTGAAAATGAAGATGAGCTTGCCCAGTATTGTTCATGGACTGGGCAAAAACGGAATTTTAAAATTTCTGATTTAAAAATGATGGACATACTCAAACGTAAGTGCTTCTCAGTGATTTTTTCTTCAACCTCTAGGGGCCAGTTAATTTGTTAACTTAAGGATTACACTACTACCTAATGCCTTACCATAGTAATAAACGAGTTGAATATTTAATCGTCTGTTGAATTCTTCAAGCAAACGGCCCTATGTCTTGTAAAGTAGGCATCTACTATTAGTTTCATTTCGTATTCACCTTCTTCCGTTGAATTGAAATATATATCCATAAGTTCATAGCAATATTATAAGTGATTTTGATTTTTCAACAGCTTACTACATGAAATGCATACATGACCTGATATTTTTTGACAATACATCAATCAAAATCAATTTGAGTTTTCAGTGACTAAATATTTACTATATTTTCAGAATCTGTAAAAGCGGTATAAAATGCAACTACCGATAGAGTTTGAACAAACTTATTGTGATGAATTGGATAAGATTCGCCAGAGGCTAAAGCGGCAGGAGTAGTGACAGAGGCTAAAGAGAAAGGAGTAGTGACGGAGATTGAAGAGGAAGGAATAGTAAAGAGGCTAAATAGATCGATTCAGTGATAAATTTGTTTATTTTTTATGGAGTATTTGTTATTTTTTCAAGTTCCATTATATATTTTATGCAGATAAAGTTTTTGATTCAATTTAATTGTCCCAGTAATATTCATTCGGGCTCATGGTATACCCTCTTTTTCTATGTTTATTAAGTCATTCACCTACAAAAATTGACGATTTAAATTCCATAAATGTATAAATATAAAAACAAGTATACCATGAGTATCTGCTACACCCTGTATACCACAAAACGAAATATTAATATAAAAGGGTAACGTTGATGTAACGTTATACAAATGTTGTTCCATAAATTTTTTGAGCAACATTAAATGTATGTAATAAAGTTACATTAAAGTTATGCAAAATATGATACATTTATGTAATAATTATCATTGAACATTACATTCTAATATTTATAAGAGGCACAAATTACCATGGATGCAACGTATCTGTTATATCAAGCATATCTCAGAATAACATCACAAAGTCACAATGTGATATAACATTTATGTTTAAAATATATTTTTATGTTTGGTATGTAGTCCTTATATCTTCATTTCATGAATAGGATATCTCATTATTGATCAATGTATAATATAGTACATATTATCAGGGGCTTGGAGCGACCAATGCAACGTTGGCAATTTTAGTAAAGATTTGGGTCGGTTACCACTTCTAGATATATAAAAAAATCGAGCCGCGTTAATCCACGATATATATATATATATATATATATATATATATGGACTGTCCAACAGTGAGCCATGTCCCACAGTGGACCTGTCAAGTACAATGCGCCCCTAGATTGGAAACAAAACGATCGCTGTGTTTGAAGCGTCTCTCACCGCACTACCCATCATCTGATCAGTACCGCTCGAACATTCAACTGAGTAGGTTCTATAGCAGATTTAGTGATTTAGCCAGGTACGTAAAATAGAGAATTCCCTCCATATTTTTGTTCCAGTAAGATAACTACACTTTGTAATCGTGAAATTAGGATTTCATTCTGATGAATGATCTATGTAGGATATTAATCGATAGCAAATGCCTGATTAAACAAATGATTAGTTCTCATTTCTTACCTTCAAACGATTTTGTACCTCACGTCCAACAGTGAACCAAGTTGAGGTTTACACACTGAATCATTGGTTCACTGTGTACTACTTTACTCCAGGAATTATAAATAATGTTTTAATTTTTTTACAGCATGGCTCGCAGAAAACTGCCTCGTGAAATAGGGGCTCACACAGAAGAAAACATGAGGGCAGCTGTTGAACTTATTACCAGCGGGGAAAAAATAAGAAAAGCAGCTAAACTTAAAGAACTTCCTTACGCAACCTTGAGAAGATATTATCTGAAAACGAAAAATGCGAGAGAAGGTCTGAATGTCAGATTAGTTCCTAACTATAACGTTATTCAGATTTTCAATTCGGAGCAGGAAGAGGCATTGAAAAAATATCTCAAAAATTGTGCATATCTCTTCTATGGTTTGACAAATAAAGATTACCGCATGTAAGCGTACGAGACAGCAATCATCAATATCAGAATCCTGGGAAAAAAAATGGCAGGCTTGGAATGGCTCCGATCTTTTCGGGTTCGTCATCCAGATGTGTCTCTCCGAGCACCGGAAAGTTGTAGCTTGGCTCGAGCTACATGTTTCAATCGTCATAACATTGACAAATATTTCCAAAATCTAGAAGATGTTTTGAAACGCCATCCCAATTTTGCTAATGGAACACGCGTCTATGATTTAGACGAAACGGCGACAACCACTGTTCAAAAGCCTCCAAAAGTGCTGGCACCGAAAGGAATAATATGTCTCTCGGAAGTTACAAGTGGCGAGAAAGGAACGTTATGCACAACATGTGCCATTGTTTGTGCTGGTGGATATTCACTTCCACCCGTCATAATTTTTCCTCGAAAAAACTTCAAGAACTTCATGATTGAAGGCGCCCCCCCTGGTACTTTGGGTTTGGCCGCACCGAGCGGGCGGATGAATTCAGAATTATTTCCTGAAGTTATGAAACATTTTATAAAATGTAGTTCCTCTTCAATGAATAATCCATCGCTTTTAATATTCGACAATCATGAATCGCATCTGTCAGTAGAGTCTTTGGAACTGGCCAAATCACACAGGGTTACGATACTCACTTTGCCACCCCATTCATCTCATAAAACACAAACTCTCGATGTTGGATTATTCAAGCCCTTCAAAACCTTTTATAATGCTAGCATGGACTCCTGGATTATGGGAAATCCCGGCCAACCAGTATCAATTTATGATGTGGGTGGTTTCATTGGTGAAGCATATCTAAAAACTATGACACCTACCTCAACAGTAGATAGCTTTGAGCAACCGGAATCGTTTCTTTTGATAGAACGATTTTTACAGATATCGACTTTTTACCAAGCACAGTCACTGATCGCCCACAACTTGAAGAAATTGATCCTACTGCTGTGGCAGCGGACAACAATATATCAATAGATCTGGAACCTGATTGTTCAGAAAAAGAAAACATCGCTCCCCAAGAAGATTCATCAGTAGATGAATCTCACAAATAGGTCACAAAAAATTCATAGATCCGACAGAATTCCGTCCACCTTTCGGAGCAAAACCAAGAAAAAATATAAGGAAGAATAGGAAAAGAGGTAGCAGTATGATAGCAACGGACACGCCAGAAAAGGAGCAAATTGAAAAAGAAAAACAAGCAAAGAAGCGACAAATGGAAACAAAAATCCTATGCGCCAATAAGAGAGGGAAAGGTGCAAGGAAAGTGTTACAGGATAGTTCTACATCTGAATCTGATACTTCCATGATTTTGGAAAGTGATGGAGCTATGACAGATGAATTTGATGAAAATTCAGATGGAGATACGATCGCCGTTGCAAAAAACCAGTTAGGAAATCTCACCAGAGATCCTGTCGAAGGGGAATTTGTTCTGGTTGAGTTTCAAGGAAAAAAAAATTACTATCTAGCTAAAGTTTTAGCTGTCCAAAAAGGTGAATATGATGTGAGTTTCTTGCGGAAAAAATCTCCAACACAATATGTGTTCTCCATTCATGACATACCCGATTCATCTACAGTTTCAAAATCAGATGTCAAAATTATTTTACAAAAACCAATAAACCATGGCTCCACCTCCAGGTGCAAAAATTCCTTCTACTCTTTCAACATGGACTTTTGCGGTCTCGATATTCGCTAGCTCTTGAAATGTTCCCCAATTTTATTAGTCTCCTGTGTTTATGTCATCTCTTTTTTGTATTTTTCAGAGATGAAAATGACTATAGGTTCACTAGTCTCATTGTTTCCCAAATAATATTTTAAGGAGTTTGTTGTTAGTTTTGGTTAAAAACAAAATATTTAGTTCTGTTTCCACATTTTCGAAGATTTTTTTTTATTAGAAATCAACCAATTTTTGTTCTTGCGTCTAGTACGTATATCAAGAATGTTGTATTTTATTTTTTATGTTAAGTCATGAGATATCAATAAAGTTTTTGAAAATAATTTCTTCGTTTTATTTGAATTATGAACTATGATTCACTGTGTACTGGCTGGTGGTTCACTGTATACACATCATCGTACACAGTGAACCATATGTCATAGTTTTAAAAAAAATTCAAAACTATATCGAAAAATCAAATGAGTACCCATAAGATTACACAGATAACGAATCAAAACAGGGAGTGTTCATTCGATATGTCTTCTGAGGAATTTTCATCAAAATGAAAAAGTAGTGACCCTATATATGAAAATTGGTTCACTGTGGGACAGTTTATCCTATATTGTGTAGATTCTTTCGAACCAGAAGTATTTATGAATTTTGTTGATTCTTGGGAATTTGGTTCGTGAATTGAAAGTGAGGATTCTTCAAATAGGTACTCTAATTCATTTCCAACGTTTCGACTGGGTTTGCAGTCTTCTTCAGGGTTCATTTCAGCTGAAAAAGTTGCCAACAAACATATTTAGCTAGACCATCATTTCAATTCAAAATTATGGTCTAGTCAAGACAAAAAGATGGGACAATGCCAGAAGTAAAGTGTGAAAAATTGGTGAAAGATCACAATAGATATTGTGCTTTGCCGACGGATCCAGAATAATCCTGCTACGAATTGAATAGAAAATTCAAAACGTGGTGGCACAGGTTTTTTTTTAATTTTGTCGGCATAACACTAGTTAACTCTCATAATCCTCAAAAATATAAGAACTGGTGCCGGATTATCTCTGAATAAGTTCAAAATTGTTCGTGGCCACTGGTTTGTTTAGAGCTGACCCAAAGATACCGCAAGTAGGAAGAAGAAACATGGATAATCCAAGTACCAGCAACAATTTCAAGGTACGAGTTCCACTAGAAATAAGAACTGAAAAGCTGCTCATATGCCGCAGCGTGGATCTAAAGTATGTTGTTCGTATTGCAAATCCTCATCGCACAATATGTTACAGATAAAGAAATCCTGTTTGACCGTTTTTAAAAATCCCATTCGTAAATTAATGAAGAATGGTTCTGTTACAAATAAAGAAATCGTGAATGACCTTTTTTGAAAATCCCATTCCTAAAGAGGTTATACCGTTTGTGTGAAGAGTCTTATTACATGGTCATATTTCCTCAAAACTTGGTACCCAACGTTCTAATATCATTCCCTAGTGAGTGATATGGGGTGGTAAATTTTTTATGGAGAAGGCTTATTCCTTTGACTCGGTATAAATATCTCACAGAATTCCAAATTCTCCCTGTATAGGAGTATAACGGATCATTGAAGTTTACAAGGAAAAGGGTTCACTTCAACTCTCCTCAGATGGAGTTGTCGTGGCTCAGTATATATTCTTAGGCGACGTTGTCTTCGTTGTACAAATATTTGCATGCTAGCGCCATTCATCGAGCGTCGTTGTATAATTATACAGTGCGCGTCAAAATTATTGAACAAATTCGATATTTCGCAAGCCATGTACTTTTGACAAAAATCCTAAAATAGGTCGATTTTTATTTTAAAATGCCGATTTTTTTATGTATATTCTAAAGAGGTTATGTCACTGGTGTCGACATGGTGACGTAATCGGTAATTTTTTTAAATTGGAATAGATGTCTTGTGATACCTTATCTGAAAGGCCTTTCAATACTGCATTCGATTATAATAATTAATTAGATTTTTTTTGTACACGGTGAACAAAAATTAATATTTTATTTCAGTAAGAGAATAACTTTATATTCAACAAAATAGAACAGTTAAATAAGATGTTCGAAATGCCATCCACCAGTCTTTCGACGATAAGCAAATCTACGGACACTTTCCTCTTGCACATTGCGAATAACTTCCGGAGTAATTCTGTTAATTTCGATCCTAATTCGATTTTTCAACTCTTGTAGATTTTGCGGCCTATCTACATAGACCTTCGATTTGAAATAACCCCACAAGAAAAAATCCAGGGGCGTATGATCTGGAGATCTTAGGGGCCACTCTATCGGTCCGCGTCTACCAATCCACCTCCTAGGAACAGTTATTCAAAAACTCGCGAACATCACGTACATATTGCGGGGGTGCACCATCTTGTTGCAACCAAATACTTTCATTTGGTGAGTTAGGATTGTTGGCGTTTTGAAAAATATATTTCTATCATTATTACATTATGATTATGAAATTCTTGTATTGTCATCGGTCCTTGATATGTGTGACAAATTTCAGATTATTCGGAAGATTGGAAGTGGGTGAATATTTACTTCCAAGATTTTATTACATTGTGAGTTATTTAGTTACAAGTAAAGATAATAAAAGCGTGTTGAAAAATGCAAAATTTCACTTTTTTGAGCCAAGGCTCTAATCCCTCAGACTGCCCTGGCAGACTAGTGAGTCAGTGCTCTACTACACCAATGGATCCTTTCCAAATATTAATAGTTAGCTATTTCCTAGTCTAAAATGGAAACAAAAGACAATCACAAATTAATGCCATAATAGGCAAGTTAGTGTCAAATAAATGCCAGTTGAAATATCAACAAATATTCTTCACAAATTCTAAGTGAAAAGGTTCTAAAAGTAAACTATGACTACTTTAAGTGAAACCCAACGCATAGAAATTTTAATTTTTATTGGATGCGGAGATAGAACCAGAACTCAGCAAGAGGTATGCGACTTGTTCAATGCGTTCAACAGTCAGTAAGATTGAGAAAAAATTTAGAGAAACTGGCCATGTCAAACATATTCCGAATGCTGGACGTCCTAAAATAGAAGAAAACGTGAAACTTGATGTTCTATTGGGTGTAGAGAATAATCCTCACAATACTTCACGACAAATTGCAGCAGACCTTGACATATCCCAAAGTTCTGTATTACGTATTCTAAAAGCAGAAAAGTACCATCCATACAAAGTACAGCGTTGATGTAGCTGTACTTTAACTGTAACTCAATGATGATGATCCCGATCGCCGTGTGGAGTTCTATGAAATAATGCAGGATTTGTGTAACCGCAATCCACGTTTTATAAAACACATTCTGTTTTCCGATGAGGCTACGTTTTGCCCAAATGGTTCAGTAAATCGTTAAAATTGCAGATATTGGAGTAGGGATAATCCTCACTGGATGATGGACGGGCATACTCAATACCCTCAGAAAGTCAATGTTTGGGCAGGGATAATAAACGACAGGATCATTGGCCCGTATTTTTTCGAAGAAAATCTCACAGGGGAGCGTTATTTGGAATTTTTAAAGAATGAACTCATACCTAGCCTTGCCGATATTTTTCCAAACGCCAACAATCCTAACTCACCAAATGAAAGTATTTTGTTGCAACAAGATGGTGCACCCCCGCACTATGCACGTGATGTTCGGGAGTTTTTGAATAACTGTTTTCCTAGGAGGTGGATTGATAGACGAGGACCAGATCTTCCGCTCCTGGATTTTTTCTTGTGGGGTTATTTGAAATCGAAGGTCTATGTAGATAGGCCGCAAAATCTACAAGAGTTGAAAAATCGAATTAGGATCGAAATTAACAGAATTACTCCGGAAGTTATTCGCAATGTGCAAGAGGAATGTGTCCGTAGATTTGCTTATTGTCAAGAGACTGGTGGATGGCATTTCGAACATCTTATTTACCTGTTCTATTTTGTTGGATATAAAGTTATTCTCTTATTGAAATGAAAAATTAATTTTTGTTCACCCTGTACAAAAAAAATCTAATTAATTATTATCATTGAATGCAGTATTGAAAGGCCTTTCAGATGAGGTATCACAAGACATCTATTCCAATTTAAATAAATTACCGATTACGTCACCATGTCAAAACCAGTGACATAACCTCCTTAGAATATACATAAAAAAATCGGCATTTTAAAATCAAAATCGACCTATTTCAGGATTTTTGTCAAAAGTACATGGCTTGCGAAATATCGAATTTGTTCCATAATTTTGACGCGCACTGTATATGGTGCCGTACTTTCATACATTTTCCATCACTCAATCATTTTGTTCAAGGTTTACTGGTCATTTGGTCAAGAGTAGTTTGTAGTTTAGAGGTTGTTACACATTGTTCCGTATTTTCATTTAATTTTTCATCACCCAATTATTTTGTTCAAGGTTTACTGGTTATTTATAGTGGCTTAGAGGTTGTTTTGAATAAATGAAGGAATCCATGATTTTCTTTGCCACCAGGACGGTGCCACGTTGGAGTGGGTTGACATTGACAGTCCTCAGATCATCAAATCAGATCTCTTGAAAAAGTTCAGAATTATGTATCAAAAACTTCTTTAATTAATTCCAGAACTCTCCGACCTCGCAATTATTTGTATTTGTAGTGACACTGACAGAAGTGAAGTACAGATAGTGTCAGCCCAATTCAATCAAACGACATCTCGTGAGCTGATTTTTTTTCCACTCATTAGAATTAGTATGGATGTTGAAATACTGAATGTAAATGGCGTAATGACATCCCACATCATCGTTCCTAGCATCGGGGATGGAGTTTATCTGATTAGGACAATATCTTTTGTATTACATGATAATCAAATAATGGCCAAGGTGGTGCGGGAAGATGATATAGTTGTTACGTGGCAAGTCACTCGGCATGATTTTTATATCATCATGATACTGAATGTAATATTTATAAAATGTCTGCCAAATACGTCGCTGATGTAAGTATTTAGAACGCAGAGAGGTTAACTGTTACGGGTTAGTAGCGGCCGTACATATATTTCAAATTATATTCAGAATCTATAGCAATGGAGAATTATATGATAAATTTGGTATAGAAGGGAAGCCCGTAAAGAGGCTAAGTTTTAGTTCAATTCAAGACTTATCTCGAAGACATTTTGATATTCACCTGAGAAGCACACCAAAAAATGTCGTGCCAGATTCAGAAATGCAACTGGAAAGGAACAGTTCAAACGAGCTACTACTGAAAATCAACAAAAAAAAACAGAAGTTCATAGAGCAGTAATTATTAATTATCCAGAGGTTCACACAGCAGCAGTAACGAATTACCTCATCCGGAGCAGCAGTAATTGATTGCCAGCAAAACCATCCACAGCTCAACACACCAGCAGTAATTAACCACCAACAAAACCATCCAGGGGTTCATAGAGCAGCTATTTGTAGACCTGGGCAAAATAATCCAGAAGGACGATCGAAAAAGCGATCGCTTGTTCGGAAGACTGAAGCATTTTCTGAGATGAAGTAGCACTCCACTATGAGTTATGAGGGCGAATACGGTAAAGACCTGACATTTGAAGAAAAGCGCCTGGCATGTGCTGGTGAAGTGCAGCTTCCACCTTTGGTGCCTCTTCCTGAGCAGCTTGATTGTTTGATCATGGGTCAGCATCCTGAGCACAGCATTTCATGGACCGCATTGAAAATACAATCAATGTATCCAAATGACTTCTTTTGGATCAAAACAAAATATAGAATATGGATTTTTGCCCACATACAAAATGCAAAATCAGGGCTATCACTTGATTGGTAGTCTCGAACCTTTATATCAATATGACCCTCAATTCTTACTGATTTACTTTGGTGGAGAAGATGGAAGAGATGCTTGCTTGAGATGCAGCAACTTCCCTAATGTAAAGCAAAGCCTGGTGAAATAACTGCAAGCAGTGCTGCATCATTGCATAAAGGACTAAAAAACTACTCTTGAGAAAATACCTCAAAATGGTAAAAACTTCAAAAGTGTAATATATGCCGATGCCCATTGAGGTTTCATCTAATGCACCGACAGCAAGCGAAGTTGCTTTGGTAATTGTTGAACAGCAGTTTGAGAAACGAGATATATCACAAAGTTTGATAACACATTACGACATGTGAGTGAATTGCATCGTTCATATGTTGCTTTGTAGTACCCGCTACTTCTCTTTCACGGTGAAAATGGTGACTATCGATGTTTCTGTCTCTATCGATCTGAAAACAAAATTAGTCCTTTGAAAAACTAACTAACATTACCCGTCGTACTAGAGGTACACGGGCAGAAGAAGTTGAATCATGCATAAGAACTCCATATTTGTGGCCACACATTCAGATATTTGCACTTCATAAAAATATGCGGGTCCATTTAAGCGGTGATGCATCCGCTAGGCTTTTTGCTGAAATGCTACTCACAATGAGCGATGGAAATTACCCATTATTGGAAGGCAATGTCAGCTTACATTCAGATTTAGCTATAGTTGTAACCTCCCTATCGGGACCAACTGCTGAAAAATATCCTGAAAGTAACATCAAGGAAAAGCCCATACAATGTCTATGGAGCGTGCTATCTAACTCCAAAAAATGATAGCGCAGAGCAGCATGAATTCTGTTGGAGGTTTTCGAAGAACAAGACGTTGACTACTGGTCTTTTGATTCTATGATTCAAATAGATGACGTGGTCAACTACCCCATATAATTTCTCAATAGTCTGAATCCTAATGGTCTGCCATCACATAAACTCATTCTCAAAATCGGAGCACCTGTAAGCACTATGGAATCATTCAAAGTTCTTCATAAAAACGTTATAAAAGCCACAGAGATCACTGAATGTGCTCGAGGAGAGATAGTTTTTACTTCAAAAATACCGTTAATTCCATCAGAATATCCTTTCGAATTTAAGAGCATACAGTTCCCTCTCAAGGTGTGCTTTGCCATAACTAGTAACACATCCCAAGGACAGTCACTTAAAATTAAGTGAGGACTACATGGAGATGGACATGAGTTTTTTTATTTTCATTTTCACATACCGTCAATTATGTTTCATGTGTGTTTTGTTTGATTTTAGTGAGCGGATACGCGTACAACAGCTAGTATAGATATAAAGTTCAACTTCAAGTAGTAGCTTGATGTCAGATCCTTCTAAGGCTACTGATGATGATTGAATCGAAATCCACGCTATCGGATACGCGTAGAACAACTAGTATAGATATAGAGTTAAATTTTACGTAGTAGCTATTACAGATGGTGCGTGTTTTACATTTTGAATAATTATGTCGTGATGTTCTCATCAGCATTTGTCAGCAATAGAATGGAGATCATTCTGACACAAAGGTCTTGTGAAAAAGATTCTGGAAAAAGAAGAAGTATACACTCTTACATACTCAAAATGTCATTATTAACTCTTTCGTTGTTGAAAGCGCATAAAAGAGGCATGGCAAAGTTGGGTAATGTGCAAACGGAGCTCTGATACTCTAACATACTGAAAATGTAATTATTAACTCTTCCGTTGTTGAAAGCTCATAAGTGAGGCATGGCAAAGTTGGGTAATGTGTAAACGGAGCGCTTGCGCGGCCTGTGTACGTTTGTGTAAAATTATCCTACATAAATTCAGCAGTTGCGATAAATCTACAACATTTTATGCGCATTTCATATGACCTTCGTTTATCGGAAAGTTTGCCAAACTGTTTATAGATGGCATATATTTCTCGGTAATTCTTCCGGTTAGCTATCCATTTTTCAATTTGCCGAGTGGGAAGTACTATCAAGGGAATTGGTGATCAAGAGGTGGAAGTGATAACATCGCTTGTTGACTAAAATTTTCGAAGGTATTTATAAGGTCATTACTAACTCTTCCTTCGTTAGATTGAACCTTTCTTTCCCAATTAGATTTCATCTAATATAAAATATAAATAGAATCGTATTAATTAGTAGGTCCTCCTCCAACCTAAAATGGAGGACAGGGAAAAACCACCTATCCCTCCTGAAAGTAGTCTAAATAACAATAAAACTGAAAATGTATATTCAAGCTCGGACTCAGGTCCTTTTGAGGTTTATGTTCAAGGAAATGAGAAAAATTTAGGAAATTTGCATATATCGAATATTGCTAAAACTATATTCAATTTAAATCTGAAAACAATTACCAAGGTTACACGAAAAGGCAAAAACCGGATTGGGGTAATTTTTTCTGATTTCAACTCAGCAAATACATTTATAAGTGATAAAAAATGGGATTTCTTAAATTTTGATGTTTTCATTCCTTATCATAACATTACTTGTGAAGGAATAATCAGAAATGATTACAAAGAATTTACGGAAATGGAAATACAAGAAAATACTGATACTATGATTGATTCGTGCAAAATACTGAATGTCAAAAGATTGAATAGAAGAGTTGTTGAGGCGGGTGAAGAACCATTATTTATAAAAACGGGCACCATTTGTGTTACTTCTTCCGGAAAAATACTACCAAAAGAAATTTCAATATATGGGTTACCTACAAGAGTAATTCCTTATGTTAGTCCGGTTTTGATGTGTCAAAAATGTTTTTTATATGGACATAGCATGTCACAGTGTAAGGGCAATGAAAAATGCAATAGATGTGGGAAACCTACCCATGAGTCTTCACAAGCATGTGAACTATATTGTATACACTGTAAAAATAATGATCACTCTTCAAAAGAAAAAAACTGTAGGAAATTCTCCAGACAAAAAGACATAAAACAGTTGATGGCTTTTTCAAATATTTCATATTGTGGAGCGAACCAACAAGTTCCCAGATCTCAAAATGCGTCTATGTATCTGAATAATGCCTATTTCCCAGAGCTAAACAGGAATGGAGATACTAATCATAATTAACTAGCTATCCATGACAGGAGAACTGCGGTCATTAATAATTCGAATAACATTCCTACTCATAGTCAGATCCTCAGAACCCCAAATAAAAGACATAGAGACTCAAATACTGGCTATGATAAAGAAGTTCATAATCAGTGCCTAATTAACCCCACGGGACAAGGCCAAAATTTTTCCAAATATGTCTCAGGATGCCTCAACCTCAAGGTTGGCAAAGGAGAACTCTAACATTCACACTAACTTAAATCAAGCTATGGCCAAGCTTACCACTCAACACCAAGAACTAGTCATGTCTTTTATAGGCAATTTACTAATCAAATCTCCAAATCCCTATAATGTATCTCAATTACCACAATATGTGCAAAGTTCACCTTTATATCAAAAAGAAAGTATAACTGAAGAGATGACTTACTGATGAGTCGGAGTATTAATCTCTAAACACTTATTAAACAAATCATCTCCTCTCCTTTAAATATTATTCAATGGAACATTAGATCTTATAATGCAAATGTAGATAATCTGAAAATACTAATCAAGGATCATCCAGATATCATTTTATCAAATGAAACTTGGTTAAATTCGAATCTGAGCATTGAATGTAAGGGTTTTCAAATTTTGAGAAATGATCGAGAGGATGGGTACGGTGGAATTGCGATTTTAATTAGGAATGGAATTGATTTTGTCCCGATACCTTTAACTTCAAAATTTAATTATAAGGTACAATTGCAGGGCATATATCTCCCTTATCATGAACTTAATGTTATCAACATTTATAGCGCAGCAGGAAATTTGATTTCTAAACAAGGATGGATTGATTTTCACCATCAAATCAACAATCCAATGATCATAATGGGGGATCTTAATGGTAATCATAGGGCCTGGGGGAGTTCAACAAACAACATCTATGGTACGAATATCTTTCAAACCTTAGAACGGTTAGAGTAAGTATATCTAAATGATGGGTCTCCTACTCGAATTAATTATCCAGATCAAGGTACCTCTGTAGTAGATTTAACACTAGTGTATAACAATATTGCTGCAATTTCCTCATGGACGACAATACCAGACGTGGGTTTTAGTGACCACTTCCCCACTATGTATTCCATAGGGTTAGGATTGGGGGACGGACCCCTTCAAATGGAAGAAGAAATTACAGTAAGGCAGACTGGGAAAAATATAACTCCATTCTGGGTCTATCTTTTTCATCCTTTCCTACTGGGAATAACTATGACTATTTTGAGGAATCACTTAACTCCGCTGCAAAATCATCAATCCCCTTATACAAACCTGCTTCTAAAAGCAAATACCATATCCCTTGGTGGGATGACTCCTGCTCAGATATAACTAAAAAAAAGGATAGATGCTATAAGACAATTCAAAATTGATCCAAGTTGGAATAACTATTTAATAGTTAAAAAACAGTGTGCTGCGGCTAGAACATTTTTGAAAATAAAACGAAAAAAAAATTTTTAAGGAATTTTGCTCTAAATTCTCCAACCAAAGTTGTTTTGGATAGAATTAGAAAAATATCAGGACAGAAAGCTAGCCTTCAGCTTTCTATGCCACAAGCCAATGTGGCACAAGAAATTTTAAACTCCTTAGCCCCTCCTATATTCACTAGTTCGAATATTAATAGCAATTACGGACCTACAAGTAGCAATATTACCTTCATCCGGATCTTTACTCTTATTACGAATATTCAATTCATGTCTTGAAACAGGGGTGCTTCCCAGTCAATGGAAACAACAGCTTATTCTGCCTATTATAAAACCAAATGAGGATAAACTACTAGCATTCAATTATAGAGCAATTGCAATGACATCTTGTGTAGGCAAATTCTTAGAATCCATAATTAAAAATGGACTGGTTCATCGAAAACAAAAACCTCTTCAATCCTTTACAATTGGGTTTAAGAAGGGGGAGAAGCTGCACTGAGTGTCTTTTTTTTAACAACACAAATTTATTGGGCAATATCAAATAATGAATATGTAGTTGGAGTTTTTCTGGATATTTCAGCTGCCTATGATAATGTAAATATTAATCTACTTTACTCTATGCTTCAAGATTTAGAAGTTCCATAGGAATTGATGAACTTAATATATACCTTTTTGTCTGACAGATCATTATTCATAAAAGATAGGTCTGGACAAATTATTGAGCCAAATCATAGTACTAAAGGTCTTCCACAAGGGTCTCCGCTCAGTCCCATTTTGTTCAATATCTATACTGCTTCTATATTTTACATTCTACCTAGAGATTTCAAAATGATACAGTACGCTGATGACTTTATCATTCTGGCAAGGGGTGTGAATATTAATAATTTAATTGTCAAAATAAATTCATTTATACCAGATTCAGAAAGCTGGTTAAATAATCATAATTTCACCCTATCTATTGATAAATCAAGATCAATTCTTTTCTCCAAAGGGTCGCTTCGATCCACTTATCCTAATATCTTATATAATTCTCAAATTATTCAATGGACGAATAAAGTGAATTATCTTGGCATGGTCTTACATAAAAACCTGAAGTGGAATGCACACGTCAATCATTTATAACCTAAAATAGAGAAGAGTTTAAATGTTATGCGCGCCCTGTGCGGCACATGGTGGGGATGTGATTAAAAATCTTGCATGACTCTCTTGTTCTCAGCCACCTAGACCATGGGTGTCAGATTCTTGTTCCATGTTACAAATCCGTCCAAAAAAAATTAGATCAGTTGCAATACCAGAGTTTACGAATTGTTACTGGTTGTATGAAATCCACCCCAATTCAAGCCTTACTGGCAGAAGCAGGGGAACTCCCCTTGAAGTATCGTAGAGAATGGCTTACCGGAAAATTTATATTGAAAAACCTAAGCTTAAACCATAACCCCATAATCGAATCGATATCTTCTCTGAGAGTCAGCTATGAAAATAATAAACAATATTGGAAGAATAAAGAAACTCCTAGCCTAGTGGATATACTTACCAAGATTCAAACTCACTCTTTCAAAATATATACAAGTGATATACTGCCCTGTCATCAATTCGATTTGGATCTCCAATTAGAATCGATGAGAGTATTTAATCTAAATAATTCAAGGAATGATTCAAGCAAGATTATATACCAGAACATATTAAATAGCTTCCCCTCGCATACTAAATTCTTTACGGACGGCTAAACTGATCCGTCAGGTAGGGCGGGATTTGGAGTATTCTCCCCGGATATGGCATATTCATTTTCCTCCAACTTACCCATTTATACGCAAATTTGTACAGCGGAAATAGTTGCTATTAATCATGCATTATATCTAATAATAACTTTTTCAAAGTAACGGATCATGCCTCCTTATTAACAAAAAATGGTATAGTATTGGCAAAGAATAATAATATATATATATATATATATATATAAATCTTGCTTGGATCCCAGGTCATTCGGGCATCCTTGGTAATATTCAAGCTGACCAACTGGCAAATATAGGTCGTAATCTGAATATCCCAGCTAATATAAAATTGCATTTTTCTTGTTTCCTTCCAATAATAAAAAAACAAGTTTGGAGTCATTGGTCAGAAGAGTGGAGCACTAAGCATGCACATAGAGAGTCATTTCACCTTAAAATAAATAACTTCTTACCACATTGTCCTTGGTTTAATAAATTTCCACATGTTAATAGAAGGCATTTAACAACAATCATACGAATGAGGACTGGTCACTGTTTAACCCCTTATCATTTATTCCGTATTAGAATTGAAGAAAATCCTTGTTGTGAATGCGGTCAAATTAGGTCTCTTAATAATATTTTTTTGGAATGTCCGATAAATAAATCTACAGATTTCGATTCATACAATGAACTGGTAAAATCAAATCTCTCTACTCCTTTTGATATATGTCTAATACTTTCTAATTTAAATAGACAAAGAACAGACATCTTGATTGAATTTCTGAATATGTAAAATTGTTCTATGATTCAATGAAAAAAAAATTATATATAAAAAAAAAAATTATATATATATATATAAAAAAAAACTTCTTTTAAATATCCACTTTCTGTACCTGGGTGCTCTTTCTGTCTCCGTAGGTAGCATTTCTGGTTGTGGTTGTGGCGGCTACCCCCAAGCGAGAAAAGTATTTAACCTTTGTTGTTATGTCAACCCTTACTAACATGTTTGCCCTTATTGAAGGAAGAAGAATGGATACAGGAAACCTCATTCAATCCAAAAACGAATTGGGAAATTGGCGATGTTCAATTGCGTCAGCAAGATTAAGAACATTTCCAAAAAGAGTTAGCTGAGTAAATTGCCATTGGGCACAGCCCATTAAAAGAAGAACAAGAAGTATTATCAAGCAGGATAATCTCTGATGAATATAACGACCCTGCTTTGGGTTGAAAAAACATTGGAGAGCTAGAGGTTATTGCTATTACCACAGATATATGGATAGCAATATTGCTCGTATCACCATTACGAGCCAATCCATCTACAATGATGAAGATGAAATACAGGGACATGTTTTATCAACAATAGAAATTCCTGGGTCACATACTGCAGAAAATATTGGGAATACCATTACAACAGTGTGAATGAATGGAACATGTTTGATATAGTGATAACAGTTAATGATTCAAATATGAAACTGGTCATGAATAACTAGGGGAGGATCGATAGGTTTGGGTCGATCACAATATTACCTTCCTAAAACGTTTCAAGCAAGTGTGATTGGGTCTACTGAGGACCCTTACTATACCAAAAAAAAATCTGTTTCAAGTGCGGCTGCGTGGTGAACGATCGAGATTTCATCAGATAAAATCGGTTTTCTGATCAGGTTAGTGATTACTTTAGGAATTTGTTTTGTGTCAGTTTTCTTATTCGTCGTTTGAAATATCTCCCAAAGTACATTACGCGGGGAACCCAGGCAGATTTTCATAATTTTGTATCAGTGGGAGAAATGGGCTAGAAAAGTGCGGGAGAGTTGAATCATAACCCATTTCAGGCGGCGACGCCGAGAATTTACACAAAAAAGACTGGGAGATTACGAAGAACACAAGAACAAATTGAACATACTGTAAACTTGAAGCGAGTCTGACCAATAATCCTTTATTGATTCATATGGATATAAAAACAAAAATTAAGGATATAAAGGAGTTTCGCGATATGATCAATATGCATTTCTAACACAAAAACGGTTAGACATAGAGAAAAATGTAGCAATTATTTTCGTTAGGATTTATATATAAATATGTATATACGAATAAAAAAGTTATAGGGGTGAGCCACCTTAGAGAATCACCTGGTATATATATATATATATATATATATATATATTATATATATATATATATATATAATATATATATTTTTATATATATATATATATATATTTATTTATATATATAAATATATATACCAGGTGATTCTCTAAGGTGGCTCACCCCTATAACTTTTTTATTATTGAAGATAGAAAAACGAAATTTGGGGGTTGTGTATAATAATTCAATTTTCATTTTTTGACATATTAACTTACTTTGCCGTATTTCCGGTTTGACCGGAAATGATCCCAACTTTCGATTTTTAAATGGGACATACTATATATTTTTACTTATTTCGATCGAGAATGACATTCTGAATCCAACAACACTTCATTTGACGAATAAAGTCATTTTCATTCCAATTTGTATTTTTCGATCTAGAATGCCATGGATCGTGTAAATAGCTTCATTCTTGATCAAGTAACATGGTAAGACTACGACTTTGAGGCTTATGACTTCGCAGTCATTTCAAAAATTATTCGAAAGTCACAAATATGAATTTTTCCAGTTAACTTGATTTTTTTAAATGGAAAGGGGGTGACTCGTCGGCTTTTTGTGGAAGATCATTTTCTTACTAATAATTTGATACCACTCACTTTCACTTTATTTTCACTATTTTTCTGAATAATTGCAAGAAGCGATCATACCTAATAACAAATAATACGTATTAGGTATGATAATGCACTAAGTCCTGTTATTCTAGTTATCCGTGACAAACAATTGAAGCTGTTGCTAGGACTACCTTAACAAATAAGCTAATGAATATGTTGTCCCTTTTAAAAATGTATTTGTTGCGTAGTTTAAAATTTGATATGGAAAATTATACTAGAAACCAGAAAATTGACATGTTGCTAATTTCCGGAGGAGCGAAAAAGAATGCAACTGATGCAGCTCGAATTAATGCTCAGAGATTCCCTAATCGTCGCCATCCCACTCGGCATTATTTTCCAAAACTGGAAAGGAAAATTCAAAATGAACCAGAAGAACATGTCAATAACTTCATCGTCACTGAAGAAAAAGAAGTAGACATGTTGGCCTATGTTGGAGTGAATTGTTCGGCGTCGATTAGACAAATTGTTTTTGAGTGTAATATAAGTTATTCGTCGGTTTGGAGAATTCTTCACAAATATAATTATCGATCATTCAAGTACCAACTACACCAACATCTTTACGATAACGACCACAACCGAAGATTAACTTATCGCAACTGGTTTTGACTAACTACAGAGAATTACTATCGTTTCGGACGTCCATCGTCTCAATGTATTTAAAAGGTTTTCACGACGTTTCAAATGCTTGTATCTGCAATCGTCTTCAGGTGAATACTGTATTCACCTGAAGACGATTGCAGATACAAGCATTCGAAACGTCGTGAAAATCTTTTAAATACATTAAGACGATGGACGTCCAAAACGATAGTACTCAAGTTACCACATCGTCTACAACCTTCAAACAAATACAGAGAAGATGAACGTTTTCCATTTAAAATTATTTATTCAGATGAAACTCGATTCACCAACTTGGGTCTGTTCAATCGGAATAATAAAAGGTACTGGTCTCAAACAAATTTACATCTGATGCAAGAAGGAAACTTTCAAGAGCGATTTGGTTTCAATTGGTGGATGAGGAAAACTTTTTGGGCCAATAATTTTCGACGGACAACTTACTGCGGAAAGATATCTACAGTTCCTTAGAAATCAAATTAATGATTTCATTGAAGATTTGCCACTGGCTAACCAAGTTGATATCTATTTTCAACAAGATGGAGCACCACCTCACAATTCTCAAGTCGTAAGAGAACGTCTGAATGACACCTTCCCAGAAAAGTGTATTGGCACTTTTGTACCTATTCAGTGGTCTGCGAGGTACATTCTTAAGTTGTCATATTGTTTCATAATGTATTATTTCTTTTTCATTTTCTAGATCGCTCTTACTCCGCTAGATTTTTTTCTCTGGGGAACAATAAAAAATCAGATTATAACACAGCATCAGCTACTCGTGAAGAACTGGAGTATAAAGTAAGGGTGGCATTCCAGAACATCAGTGCGGAACAGCTAATCAATGTGGTGCGCGCAACAATTGAAAAAGTTGAAATTTGCCGTGATATTGGAGGTCATTTTGAGAATTTAGAACCTTAATGGACTAATTTGCGACTTTTGGATAATTTTTAAAACGACTGTGAAGTCATAAGCCTCAGAGTCGTATTTTTCCATGTTACTTGATCAAGAATGAAGCGATTTACACGATCTATGGCATTCTAGTTCGAAAAATAAAAAATAAAATAAACATGACTACATTTGTCAAATATCGACAAGTGAGGTGTTGTTGGATATAGAATGTCATTCTCGATCGGAATGAGTAAAAATATATAGGATGTCCCATTTAAAAATTGAAAGTTGGGGTCATTTCCGGTCAAACCAGAAGTACGTCAAAGCGAGTAAATATGTCAAAAAATTTAAATTGAACTATAATACACAACCCCCAAATTTCGTCTTCCTATCTTCAAAAATTAAAAAGTTACAGGGGCGAGCCACCTTGGGGAATCACCCGGTATATATAAAATCGGAGTAATATTCGGGTATGCAGTCAATAGGGCTGAAGTAAAGTGAACTCTTGTTTCTGTTCAAGCTTTCGATTCTTTATTGGCTCTTCTTCAGGAACTCTACAATTGTTATATTACAGTACAAGTATATATATAAATATATATATATAAATATATATATATAATATATATATATATATATATATATATATATATATATATATTTATATATATATATATATATATATATATTGTGATTTTTATGAATTTAATAATAATATTTTTATTTTTTTTTTTTATTGATATATTTTTGCACCGAGTTGGGCGCTATTTTGTAATGTTTTGATGATATAACAAATTATTTTGTTATTATCTCGCTCTTCTTTTGGAGTGCCAATTGTTATGTAATGATAATTTGTAAATAGAAATTGTTTTTTTATAATGAGAATTGCTAATAGTTTTCACTATTCTTTGTGAGCCAAATTGTTATGATATAGAAAGTATTTTCGCCCTGTATAATATTTTTAGCAATGTAATAATAATTGCTAGCGAACGTCACTGTTCTTTCGTCACGCTTCTGCCAATTGTTATCACTTTTCTTACCTCAGCTAAGCACAGTTGGTACGCCTCTTATCTCAGATAGCCGGTTCAGGCAATTGAGCCACTACTTGATATGTCAAATTTCAATTTATTCAATGGTCATGAATATGATTGTTGATCATTGTAGCAAAACAAACGACAAAGTATCAAAAAGCAATTATTTCCTTCATTCAGGAAGGCTTAAATATACCTGACCTACGAAAAATAACTTACTCTAAGGTGAATCTACAAATATTCATGGATAATCATGAGAAAAGTTCATTGGTGAAATATTCACAACCTCACTTTTACTTTGAAAGTGAAAATTTCTTTGATAATTCGAAATCAATTGAAATAAAGTTCTTCCGATGGAATATTCGTTATCAGTGAAATTTTTCAGTTCGGAATGTGCACTATGGGAAGGTTTATACCTGTCTGGGACTGTCGGTGTTCAAGATATACCAGAAATTGGATCCCCTTTCACTCCAGTCGCTATCAGGAACTCCAATACCATATAGAAAAGGACCATACACATTCAGCAATCAGCCTTGGATACTTGTATACGGTGTATAAATAAGGTAATATTGGTTTTTGTTCATAAAGTTGAAATTATTTCCATTTTTCTTTCTCCAAAAATATATCGTGGCATTCGTTCTGAATTTATTTTCGATCTCCCTGTGGCTTTGTTTGTTGTCACCTAGAAACCAATTTTGTTCCTTCCCTCCGATTCGAAATTTTGAATTCACGCACTGAATTTTCACATTTTCACTGTTTATGGTTGTGTGTCATAACTTATACTTAATACTATTTTTCCACTCTTACTAACTATATACAAATTTCAATAATAATTGCTTTTGACACCTTCCCGCTCTTACAATTTCAAATTCTACATGTGACCATCTGTTCCCTGATTGGCTATTGTCATCATGAAATTTGCTGTTCTACCATTGGCTACTTTTAGTTAGCTACAATTTCATTACTGTATGTTTCAAATTTATAAATTTGTAGATCACATTTTATTCAGGAAAATCTTGTAAATCAAGACTTTTTGTTGTCTTTTGAAGAATTATTGGTTGTAATCATTCTGACAGTGTATGAAATTGATTGTGTTATATTATTTGGACATTTTCATCTATTCATATCTTACATAGGTTTATAAAAGGAAATAAAACTTCTAAATTATGTAAAAAAAATCTCTTGAAACTAATAGCTATTTATTAATTATTCTTTTTATGGGTTTTTTCTTTTTAAAATATCTAACTGGTTTTTCATAACATAACAATATATATATATATATAGAGAATAAGAGGTTTAAGCTTCACCGCACAGATTATAGATGTCACTGTCAATAATCTGACGCAGTTCACATATATATATATATATATATATATATTATTATATATTTTTATGTTTAGAAGTACGGTTAGAAGTTCAGAGAGTTCAAATGAAAATTCAAAATTAAAAAAGCACATAAATAAAAAAATGTTCATATTTAGTAAGTTATGCTATGTTATTTTACAGTTTTTCTGAAGATTCTACCGGTTTTTTTGAAAACCTTATATTATATTAGTCGATACCTATGTTTGGAATAAACATGTTTTCCACATTACAAGTAATTGGCATGATTTATAAAATTATAGAAATCAAAATTTACTAATATAATTTTGAGCACAAGCAGACAAAACAATGTTAAAGTAAGAACATTCTGTATATGAAATTAGATCTGAACATAATAGCCAATGAGATGACAGGAAATATCTGGATGCAAAATTACGAATATTGAAAATATGAAAAGCAGAAAATGTCAAAAATGATTTTTAATATATCATGTATACAGGGTGATTTAAAAGTACTTCGACAAACTTCGGGAGGTTCCTCACAATGTTCTGATCTGAATTGTCCAAATAAATGTATGTGCGGAAACGCTTCGTTTCCAAGATACAGGGTGTTAAAGTTTTATTTTCAATTTTCGTTTTTTTTAAATAACTTTCGAAATACTGACCTTAATTAACCGAAAATTGGTATTGGAGAGGTTTTTTGAAGTGTCGAATTCGAACCTAATGTTATTATTGCTCTTACCCGTGGGGACGCCACCTACACGTCTTTTTCTTTTTTGAAGATTCAAAACTTTTTTGAGCGTACTTCTACACCGCAAAAAAGCTACCCTTGTTACAAGTCGCTATAAGCAACCGTTTCCTAGATATTTGGACTTGAAATTTTCAAGTCGATTATTTGATAATCGATGGGTGTTGAAGTTATCACCATTATTTTGCATTTTTCACAAGAATGCTTAGGAAATGAATTTGACGTTTAAGTAAGTAGTTTTGGTAATTGATTACATATTATGTGACAGTTAAACGTTTTGTTGTTTTGTTAAAGTTTCTGTAAGTTTTAAAACACTAATTTTGGAAAAATGGATTATTTAAACAATATTGCTTATTTAGCCGATATGCATTTCGTTTATGGCCTTGCGGATGGCAATGCGCGCGAACAAGACGTATTTACCAGGAGCGATTACCTAATCGAGTACTGACTTCAGCTCCAACATTTACCAGTGTCCACCGTTGTTTGGCAGAAACAGGTAGCTTCAAGAGGGCAGCTGATATTATTGGAAGACCACGAGCAGTCCGTACCCCAAAATTGGAAGAAGCTGTTTTGAACGCTCTCGAGGAGAATCCAGAAACAAGTAAAAGAATAATTGCTGAAGCTCTCAATTCTACTCAGTCCACAGTTTGGAGAATTATCCACGATCAACAATTTTATCCATACCATATTCAAAGGGTACAAGCTCTTTTGCCACGAGACTTTCCTCAACGCATTACTATGTGTCAGTGGTTTTTGAGAAAATTGGCTGGAAATCCTCAATTTTCAAGATATATATTCTTCACGGACGAGGCAAACTTCTCCCGAAATGCTATCACAAACTTTCATAACAACCATGTTTGGGCTCTGGAAAATCCGCACGTAGTCAGTGAAAGACAATCATGAAATAACATGTCCAAAATTATCGTTTAATATATTTGTCACCAGTTCTATGGAATTACTAACAGATTCTTGGCACATTGGAATATTAATATCCTGTCCTACCGATTTTTCATAGCAACCTTGTCCATAAAAGTGAAGAGCACAACATACAATGAAATTGTTTGGCAGAGCAATTTCTTCTCTCTGCCTTTGTTGTATAAAAAAGGTGATTTCAGTTATTAAAAAATGTGCTGTTTCTCTATTGACTCTATAAAGTTCTCTGAATCTTTTTTCTGGTATCGTCAACGGGTTTGCGGTATCCCTAATTTCACGTTCAAGTATTCTATAGTTCCTTCTGAAAATAATTTATGGAACAAATTTTTAACAACACAAAAAATAAAAATCTCACTGTTGTTCCTCATTAAGGAGGGCTCTCATTAGCAATATAAAGTTCAAATCCATTTTCAACTTTCAGGTGATTTCAATAACCAATGCAATTCAGTAGTCTCTAACCACTACTTTATTATTCAATTTTCAATGACTTTCATTGAAAGTTTAGGTCACAATAATACCATTTATTGAATACTTTTCAATTCCTGAAAATATTTTAGACAATGTTAATTATTGAAATTTTGAAGGTACACCCTAATTGAGATGGATACCATTATTGAATATTTTTCAATAATCTAGTTGTATTCAAGAATCAATGGTACACGATAATAGAGCTGATTATCAGTATAAATTTTCTGTAAATGTATGGGCAGCAATAATTGATAATTACTTGATAGGTCCTTTCTTTCTTCCATTCCGACTGAATGGCGCAACTTACAGAGACTTTTTAGAAAATGAATTGCCGGGACTACTTCAGAATGTACCATTAGAAATTCGTATCTGCATGTGATTTATGCATGATGGGGCTCCGGCATATTTCAGCGTTGTAGCCAGGGAATTCTTTAACACTGTCTATCCAAATCGATGGATCGGTAGGGGTGTAGAAGAACCTAACCAGGCGTGGGCACTGTCATATATACGTAGGATGTATGCAACCACCATTCCATACATATATACATGCGCGGTTTGGGCCAGCAGCTGACACCAGCGCTGGACGTCGAATTAAAACCAGTTGCCTTCTAGTAGTAGTATTATTCACACGTACCTGTCCCAAATATATAATACAACATGGCGCAGTCTTGCTAAAAGAACCACATGTGCCGGAAATCAGCCATGATGAATCATTGAGAATCAATATTTGTTAAATGGTAAATGAAGTTATAAAAGCTTCGAAATGGACTATAGATGAGTCCCACCAATGGTTATGACGGGAAATATTTCCGAAAACTGGAAATTTTGGAAGCAAAGGTTCCTGACGTACCTTCAAGCCACCGAAATCAGCAAAAAGGAAGATGTAACAAAATGTGCTCAACTGTTAACTCTAATAGGAGACGAAGTTATTCGAATATATAATACATTCACTTTTGAAAATGACAAAGTTGACAAATTTGACCCTCTGATCAAGAAATTCGATGATCATTTCAACCCGAAACGAAATCTTGCCTTTGAACGTCATAAATTTCTAACGTGCAGGCAAAAAGAAGGTCAAACTATAGATCAATATATTACGGAATTGAAAAACTTATCATTGAATTGTGAACTGAATACACTACGAGAGAGTATAGTTGAAGACATATTGATATGTGGTATAATATCAGAGATATTGAGAGAAATATTGTTACAAGAAGATGTAGATTCCTTGCAAAAAGCGATAGACATTTGTATAACTATGGAAAAGGCAAGAGATAACAATAAAAAAATCTCACATGAATATGGAATACAGAGTACCATGGTCAACGTCGATTTTGTGAACAAAAATCATCATTCGAAGCCAAGCAGTCAGAATAGAGTCAGAAAAAGCTTCAGAGATAGAGATGCAGAGAAAAGACAACCTGAGAGGAATCATCCGAAGCCTATGACCAGGAGCTGCAGGAAATGTGGTAACCAACATGGTTATGGAAAATGTCCCGCTTTTGGTAAAAAGTGTCAAAAATGTGGTGTTCTGAATAATTTTTCCTCAAATTGTAGAAATAAAAACTTTGCTCAGAGTAATAATTACCAGAGTCAATCTAGAAATGTTCATTCAATAATTGAAAATGATGTAATCCATAGTGATAATGATTTTCTTTCCATAGGAAGCATAGAAGATGCTAGAGGAAAGGAAGTGGACAATCTCGAAGTGGAATCATGGGTTCTGGAACTGGAAATGAATGAAAGACCAGTAGAATTTAAACTCGACACAGGGGCAATGGCAAACGTCATACCTGTAAGTGTTTTAAAGTCAGTAAATTTTTATTTCAATAATTTGTATAAAACAAATATAAAATTACGTTCATATACTCAAGATAATTTGTCAGTAATTGGTCAATGCAAATTTAAAGGAAACTTTGTACACTTTTATTTTATGTGGTTAATACAAAAAGTATTCCATTGTTAGGCCTAGAAACATGTATAGATTTAAATCTTAATAAAAGAATTGAAACTATAGAAACTGATCCTGATAAAAGTATAGAAACAACAAAAAACTTGTTGGTAGAACAATTAGTAAAGAAGTATAATTTTCTGTTCGAAGGTATAGGATGTTTAGATAAACTTCATCATATTGAACTCAAAGAAAATGTTCAACCAGTAGTCCACCCAGCTAGAAAAATTCCATATGCAATTTCAGATGAATTTAAAGAAACTATTGATTGTTTAGTTGAAAAAAAATGATTGAAAAATCAGAAGAAAGTGCAAATTGGGTGAATGCCATAGTAATAGTTAGAAAAATTAATGGACAACTGAGAATCTGTTTAGACCTTATTGATTTAAACAAAGCTATCAAAAGACATTATTTCCATTTACCTACTTTGGTAGAATTAACTGCAGAACTGTCAGGTGCTCAATATTTTACTACTTTAGATGCAACCCAAGGTTTTCTTCAGATTAAATTAGATGAAGAAAGCGCAAAATTATGCACTTTTGCTACGCCTTTTGGCAGATATAGATTTCTTCGATTACCATATGGTTTATCTAGTTCGTGTGAAGTTTATCAAGAACGAATGGAAGAAATATTTGTAAATATGGAAGGAGTTAAAGTATATGTTGATGATCTGATAATAGCAGGCAAAACGATAGAAGAACATAATTCTCGTTCAAAAAAAGTTTTTGAGTTAGCTGTAGAACATAAACTCAGATTCAATAAAAACAAATGTAAAATGTTTGCTAAAGAAGTAGAGTATATGGGCCCTAAGATTTCAAAATTCGGATTACAAGCAGATGATTCAAAAATTCAAGCTATAAAAAATATGCCACAACCAAAAAATAAAGAAGATATACAAAGATTTTTAGGTCTACTCACTTATGTAGGAAGATTCATTGAAAATTTGTCAGAAAAGACGGCACCATTGAGAGAACTCATAAAAAAGGACATAGTATTCAGTTGGGAAAAAGTTCATAATGAAGCTTTTGAAAATTTAAAAAATATAATCAGTAAGAGTCCTTGTTTAAATTTTTTTCATATTAATAAACCAACAACTATATCTGTGATTCTTAAAAAAATTGAATGGGTGCTGTTCTCCTACAAGAAAATATGCCGTGTGCTCATGATACGCAAAAACGCTATGCTCAGATTGAAAAAGAACTCCTAGCAATATGGTTTGGTATAGAAAAGTACCATCAAAATGTTTTTGGAAAACATTTTTGTGTTGAAACTGACCATAGACCATTATTGCAAATAATTAAAAAACCATTGAATATATGTCCACCAAGATTGCAAAGAATTCTGATTCAACTGAGAAAGTACGATTTCACTTTGATTTTCAGGCCAGGTAAAAAATTAATATTAGCAGATACTTTATCCAGAGCATTCGAAAATAAAGAATTTGATGAAAATATTGACATCGAAATTGAAGCTCAAGTATGTTTAATTTCCATGAAGTTGAATATCACAGATGAAAAACGTAAAGAATATATATATATATATATATATATATATATATATATATATATATCAAACAAACAGATTTAGATAATGAATTAATTGCATTGAAGAACTTGATAAAAGAAGGTTGGCCAAGTAAAATCAAGGATGTACCAGAAAATTTGAAATTTTACCACAGATTCAAACATGAAACAACAGAAATAAATGGTTTGTTATACAAAGGTCAAAAATGTATTGTACCAAAAAACTGTAGAGAAGAGATATTGAATAAATTGCACTATGGCCATCTAGGTATAAATAAATGTACTGCAAAAGCTAATTTATAATTTTTCTGGCCAGGTATGAATGAACACATACAGGATTTGATTGTATGTTGCCAGATCTGTCAAAATCTCCAGAAATCACAGAGACCTGAGCCTATGATTCCTCACGAAATTGTTAAACTGCCTTTCTATAAAGTTGCATGTGATTTGTTTCATTTGCATAACGAAAGTTATTTACTTGTAACGGATTACTATTCTAAATATGTAGAAGTAGCAAATTTAAATAAAGATCTCTCTAGTCAAAATGTAATATCCAAATTGAGAGCCATTTTTGCTCGATTTGGAATTCCAAAAATTTTGTGTTCAGATAATGGACCTGAATTTTCTAGTTATTTTTTTAAAGATTCCGCTAAAAGTTAGGAATTCACACATAACTTCATCACCAAGATATTCTCAATCCAATGGACAGGTTGAACGTGCTATCCAGACAGTAAAAAATATGTTCAAAAAATGCTTTCTCGATAAGAGAGATCCTTATTTAGCTTCACTAGATCTGAGAAATTCTCCTATTGATAATGAAAATTCTCCAGCAAATATATTGATGAACCGAAATTTGAGAACAATTCTCCCACAAACAAATAAAATTGTCCAGTCGAAGTTATTCAATAAACCCAAATATGATAATTTTATAAGAAAATCTCGAAAAAATATGAAAACTCACTATGATAATCAAGGAGTAAAAGAGTTGAAGGAATTAAAAAATAATTGTTTGGTTAAAGTTCAGCTGAAACCAAAAGGATTATGGGAATCTGGGAGAATTGTTGACAAAGTCGGTATCAGATCATATAGAATTCAAATGGAAAATAACAAAATTTTCATACGTAATAGAGATTTCATAAGAGAAGATAAGAAAGTTCATTTCCAACCAAGTAGAACAATAAATACAGAGCAACATGACGAACAATACAAGGATAATAAATTTATCGAAATTCTAGAAGGAGACAGAAAACAAATCTAGTAGTGTTGAGGAAAATGTAAGTGTTGACGATTCAGAAAATTCCGAAAATTGTTTTGGAAACAATGCAAATCGCCCTGAAAATGAATTTGTAAATGATGACGAACTATTTGAAAATTGTTATAGTGATGTTAGTTTTAATTTAACTGACAAAATTTCACCCGAAAGAATTAAGGAAAGGGTAGATCGAGTTGGAACTTCTAAAATAGGAACAGTAACTACCAGAAGTGGTAGACTGATTAAAAAACCAAGTTAATTCGAAGACTCTACCCCAAATTCAGATGGTGAATAGAAATGGTATTACAAAATTTTTATTGGTGATGAAACAACTAGTTGTTAATTTAAATGTTCCGTTTGTTAGGGTTTTGTTATGTCAAAGATTGTGAAATGTGACTTTGTTATATACATATTATATTTTGGTAATTTGATGTATAGTTTGTATGTTTGTGATAATTACCTCCCACATAATTGTACAAAATGATAATTGTAAAAAGGGGAGATGTAATATATGTACGTAGGATGTATGCAACCACCATTGCATGCGCGGTTTAGGCCAGCAGCTGACAGCAGCGCTGGACGTTGAATTGAAACCAGTTGCCTTCTAGTAGTAGTATTATTCACACGTACCTGTCCCAAATATATAATACAACAGGCACCAAGGTCCCCAGATCTAAATTCTCTAGATTTTTTTTGGGGCATTTGAAGTCACTAGTTTATAAAACTCCAGTAGCGAACGAGGAAGATCTAAGAAACCGAATAGTAGACGCCTGTAAAAGAATAAGAAACACACCAATAATTTTTGAGCGGGTACGAGATTCAATGACTAGAAGACTGAATGCCTGTATCTTCGCTGAAGGTGGACACACTCTGAACAATTCATTTGAATACAATTTAGTTTCCTTTATTTCATTTTATTCTACATATTCAAAATTTCTTGAAATAAAATGTTCATATTTCTTGCAAATTTTATTAAAACAAATACAGATTTTGCACCCTTGGTATAAAATAACTATTTCAAACGAGTAAAATAACTATTTCAAACGAGTAAAAATAAATAGAATAAGTGGCGCCCCCTACAAAAAACCAAAACTACTTACTTGAACGTCAAATTCATTTCCTAAGCATCCTTGTGAAAAATGCAAAATAATGGTAATAACTTCAACACGCATCGATTATCAAATAATCAACTTGAAGTCCAAATATCTAAAAAACGGTTGCTTATAGCGACTTGTAACAAGGGTAGCTTTTTTGCGTAGATATGATAGAGAAATTGATTTTTTTAACTGAAAAATGTGCTAGAAGTACGCTCAAAAAAGTTATGAATCTTCAAAAAACAAAAAGACGTGTAGGTGGCGCCCCCTACGAGTAAGGTCAATAATAACATCAGGTTCGAATTCGACACCTCAAAAAACCTCTCAATACCAATTTTTGTTTAATTAAGGTCGGTATTTCTAAAGTTATTTGAAAAAAAAACAAAATAAAAATAAAACTTCAACATCCTGTATCTTGGAAACGAAGCGTTTAGGGACATATATTTATTTGGATAATTCATATTAGAATATTGTGAGGAATCACCTCCTGAAGTTTGTCGAAGTACTTTTGAATCACCCTGTATAGTATGTAAGGTATTCAGAAACGATTCGTAAATAAAAACTGTCAAATAAACGAAAATAATGAAAAGTGCAACAAAAAAGTGCGTGTTTATCGAAAATTCGAGTAAAAAACAAAGGTGTGTGGTATCATGGGAAGAAAAACAACAAGCTAGGAGATTGAAAAAAAATAATTTTGAAAGAACCAACTCAAGAAATTTGAATTTGAAAAATCAATCATATTTTCGTTATAAAACAGTTATTTGCCAATACTACACAAGGAAACACTAGAAAGAATTGTAGCTGATAAAGAAACCCAGATGCAGAACGAATCTTACCTTTTCATGTGAGACAAATATCAGTACGAGGGCTAATTCACATTTGACAAGGGGGCTGCAGACTGGAACGGCAGTTTCCAGGAACGGGAGAGCGATCCGAGACATTGAATATTTTCGTTTCAAGAAGCCACAGGTATTTTAAACCCTAAAAAGTTACTAAACTCAGTGCATTTCAAAAATAAACCTTTTCAAGAACCCTTTTGATAGAACACTTTATAGGTTACATTTCACTTTTTATTATCACATAACTTCACTTTTCATGTATATTTTGCTGTGAAGCACTAATTTGAGTTAATTATCGCAGAATAGATAACAGTAAGTCTTCCTGAATAGAGGAAATGATTATTTTGATGAATTTCTGACTTATTTTCAATAATTGATCAAGGCAGTGCGGCATTTTCTGAAACTGACATCAAGAACACTACCAGAGGGCTCCACAGCAGAACTGACTCCTGAGATTCCATAGGCGTACCGATTGGGTTTGCTGAGGTAAAGAGAATAAGGTAAAAGCGTCAATGGGAAAAAGGTAAAATACATAGACGGACTTATGAAATATTTATATGGGTATTTTTGATATGAACATATTAAAGCAAATTCAAAAAAAAGGAACTAGATAAAAAAAATAGTGAAATAGAAATAATTACGAAATTCAAGCTATCCTGAAGCCAAACTCCTCTACAGATATATTGATTGAAGCTGCTCTGCAAAATTCATAAAACTTCTCAAAGTGCGGAGATTCATAACAAATATGACACACACTAAGTGTTTAATCATTACTGAACCTTTTCGATATAACAACATGCGAATGAATGACAATATTTACCTCGGAAACCTACATATAAAACGAAAAATGGTGGTGTAGCAATCTAAAATAGTGACGAAAGTTCGCTGAAGATAGCAGTGCTAGATCTAACTGACTTCTGTGTAGAGGGAGTTGTTTATTGTTTTGGAATCACGATACAGCATACCAGTACAGTTCTTGTGTATATTTATAGACCACCATCAGGTAACTTTAACTCATTTTTTAATCCTCTCAATGGGCTATTAACTCTAGTGAGTGAGATTAATGTCAATGTTTAATAGGAGGGGACTTCAACATTAACTTATCGGTTGGAAGTATATATTTATACCTACTCCGTGTCGATATGAAATATACTATTTCGGAACCAACAAGAGTAATTGCCAGCTCAAGGACATGTCTAGATAACTTCATTATCAAGGAAGGATCTGAATATAGGGCAGTAGTCAAATATATCAATCTGTCTGATCATTTTGCACATATCACACATTTTTCCATGAAGAAGTACAAAGATCAGGGTAGTAAGCATAGTCATAATGGAAGAGTATTTTCAGAGGACTATATAAACACTATCAAATTTTGTATGGAAAAGGAATCTTGGGATGACCTTTACAGAGAGACTTGCCCGAATAGAGCCTATGAGGTTTTTCACGACACAATGCATTATTATATTGAACTATCATTCCCTATGAAACACTTCCAAAAACAATCAAATAAATCCACTATCAATACTACTCCAGAACTATGCGAACTAAAAAATCTAGTCTCTCTATACTCCGAATGCGCGAAGGAAAATGCGGAGTACAAAGAACTGAGTAGGCAAATAACTCAAACCTACAGAGAGGAATTAAAAAAGAGCCACAAACAAAGCATAAATCACAAAATATCAGTCTCAAGCAATAAAATCAAAACCATGTGGCAGACAGTGAACAAAATTAGTGAAAGAGCTAATGATATCATTATTCATGATGGTGATAGTGTACTATCCGAGATGGAAATGGCTAACAATTTCAATTGTCACTTATCTAGAGCTCAGAAACAAATTAATCGTTTTATGGAAAATAATATATCTGCCTGTCAAAGATCTGTTTTCATACACCCAGTAACATAGCATGATGTTATTGTTTTGATACAAGAATTGGAGAATTCAAGCGCAAGCGGTCATGATGAGATATCCAATAATATTTTTAAAAAATATCCCCACATACTCTGTCGACCGCTGAAATATCTCATAAATTTGTCTTCTGAACACGGAATCTTTTAAGAAAAGCTAAAAAGGCTTTGGTAAAACTAATTTTTAAAAAAAGGTGACTAATTTGTTTGAAAATTACAGAGGCATCAGTCTACTCTCTAGCTTATCAAAACTTTTCGAGATGAACATAAAAAACCAGCTACTTTCTTTTTTCTCGATGAACAAAATTCTTTGACTAAATCAACATGGTTTTGTTTGCGGGTTGTTCATCGACTTTTCGAGTGCTTTCGATTGTGTGAATCATAAGCTTCTATTGCTACAAATGGAGCGATATGGTATTAGAGGGATTGCCTTGGAGCTGATGATACTTGAGCGACAGGACCCAAAAAGTAGTTATTAAAAATACCCAAAGTCAAGTAGCAAGTATCGAACATAGTGTTCCTCAAGGTTCTATACTCGGACCTTTACGTCCTCTCGGGCCCAGGGTATTTGCCCCCCCCCCTCTCCGGGCCTGATAGTAACAATTTAAAAAAGGAAGCTTTGGATACTGAAATTGAAAAAATGAATGAAAGGGATATTTTGATATATAAACAATATCAGCTATATTCCCTAAAAACATTTCTTCTATTGCAGATATTGTCATTCATCCTGCGGCATTTAGTAGTACTCCTACTACTTCAAAAATGTATTGCGTAGAGGCATTGAATCTATATCAATAAAAAGTGAAGATATTCAATTGATTGAAAAATCGATGGATGAAATGAATCTGGCAATAATTCATTAAAAACCGTACGCATGATTTTCAAATGAAAAAATATAGAGCAAATAAAATTTAATGTAAAATAAAGAATAAAATATTAAATGGAGTCGAAGAACACAAATATTCAAGCCTGATGATTGATGAGAATTTACATTTTGTATGCCATGTGAATAAAATTGAGAAATAAAAATTATTCCTTTAATTGGAGCAATAAGAAGAATCGATTTTATAAATATTTAGATTCAAAATCTCATTAATAATGCACATTTCGTTTCTCATATTAGATATTTAATAACAATATGGTTATCTATAATAATAATAATTTATTCAATGTTTAAATTTTTTGATACAGTTTATGCAGATGGTTATTTGAAATAAATATAACCAAATGAACAAAAGAGATAGTTCCATTGAATAAATATAGAAGTCTACAGGAGGTAGGGCCTGTGCGTAGACTCTGATTTATATAAGGTTTTGGGCTAAGGAAATTGTGTTATTTCTTCAACTATAAAGGATTCGTTTCTCTTGTATTCACTAATCTATGAATCTCTGGTTGCGACTTTGCAGGAATCCATCTGGTAAAAAAAAATATAGGTTTTTGTTATTTATATTCCTCATATCCATTGAGGTAGCGTTATAAAGTTTTGGGCCTAAATACGCGAATTAGTGCTATATCTCCATGGTTTATTGAATACTATTTTCAGTATATATGTTTTTGTACTAGTTCCAAGTTAATCGAGTATGTTTTGTGTGCCCCGCCCCATGCTATGTTACTGAAGTTCAAGTGCGTCTATGGTCTGGTAGAAACCTAAAATTCATGATTTATTGTTCAATGAATAAAGCTATAAAAGTAATTTTTAAAAATCCATGACAAACACCTTTAGAATTATACAAAGTTATTGAAAAATTTACATTAGATAAACTAATAAAATTTGGAAAAGCAAAATTTGCTTACGAACTGTCAAATAATTTACAAAAAGTAATAGTCCGTTCAAAAAAATACCAAAATTACATGACCATAATATCAGAAATGCAAATAACTTTCACATAAATAACATTCATTCAAATAAAAGGAAAAATAATCCCGTATCTAGTTCTTGAGTAAATTTCCAGATGATATAAAAAACTAAAATAAATAAATATGTTCTCGAAAAAATTTAAAGTTTGCTGTTATACTGATGTTTATTAATCTATACATATGTAATGTTGTTAAATTAGTTTTTCATTCATTTTCACTTACTTGAAACTTATATTTATATCCAATATTTTATCTTTCTTATACCAGAACTTGTTTTGTCTGGAAGGTGTATTTTCAATAAATAATAAATTCCATTGAAAATGGTATGCTTTCCCATATGTCACATTTTGCCCTTATGCCGATTTCTACATTAATGATTGACTGTTTTTTTCTTCACTAACCCTGGAAATATTTTGGATGTGTTTTGGTGTCTTCAGGTATTGTCAACAGTAACTTGCTAACCCAAGATACAGCACCACTGAAGTCACCAGTGGAAACACAAACTACAAACTGGTTGAGTTCAAGCACCCAAAGGAAACAAAAATTACGAGGGAAGATAAAATACCTCCAGAGGAAAATAAGGCATACTTCTACTGAAGAAAAAAAAGAACCTTTGTCCTTGGATGACTTCCACAAAATCTGCATTGAGTTTTTGCCTCAAGACTTGACAGATTTTGTTAAAATTCAAGCTGAATTTAATCTGCACAAATCAGAGGAAAGGCGCTATACAGAGTATAAAAAATTTGTTTAATCCCAATATTTTTTGGGTCCTAGAGCTTATAATTTTTTGAAAAATCTATATTATTTACCATCCAAACGGAGTCTTGAACGGATAACGGAAGCCATTGTCTACCGACCAGGTTTGAATAATGAAGTTCTTTATGAAACATTGAAAATCAAAGCACTTGGTTCACTCGAGCAAGACAGACATTGTTTAATATGTATTTATGAAATGTCCCTCAAGGCAAATTTATTTTATCACATAGGAGGTGATGAAATTGCTGGGATGAAAGATTTGGGAGGAGATAAAAAAGAGTTCATACCTGCTCAAAGTGCAACTGTAATCATGGCGGGGGGTTTGGGATTGTGTCCACAAACTGGAAGACGTTGGTTTAATTATTGATGGAATTGTTAGTGATATGGACAGCAATTTCATTTAGTTAGCAAATAATTTGGGTGTAACTCTTGAAAATCCTTCTTTCAGTGTATGCAACAGAGAGATATTATATCTTTTTGATACATCCCATTTATTAAAAGCAACAAGGAACAATTTAATGAAAAATACATTGAAATTTAATGAAATGGAAACTTCCTGGGCATATGTCGAACAATTTTATGAAAAAGATAAAACACAGATGAAAATATGTGCTCCCAAATTGACCAATTCCCATATTCATCCCAATAATTTCGAAAAAATGAAGGTGAACCTTGCTGCTCAATTATTGAGTAATACTATTTCCAGTGCCAGTGAATACTCTTATCAGCTCAGGTGCCCTGCCAACGAATGCAATGGCAATTTCATAGAGAAATTCAATAAATTATTTGGGGTATGGTCCGTATATATCCTTGGTAACTTTGGTTAGTAACTGGGCGGTCCGTATACATAAAATTCCTTAAAAAGTAGTGACCATTTCCTGAAACTTTGGTGAATTATCTGTCACCAGAGCAACCGTACTTTTATTCTGGGAAGTTTGGTAACCACTAATTACTTGTCTTGTTATTTGTCATTTCCGTTTATTTTTTATGTATAGAAATTTTCGCATTGATTATAAAGAGTTCTGAAGAAGAGAAAAGTATTCATCATTCATCAAAAATATGTCTTTGGAAGTAATAGAGGTAATTTTTTCCTTGAAAGAAGAAATATATAATACTTGAAACAATTATTTTAGGAAAAACTGTTTATTCAATGCGGCCATTGTAATGCGGATGTGGGAAGGATGAATGAAATCATGGAAGGCCTTGCTTCCAAGCATCATTGTCTCAGAAATTGCCTGAATATAGAAATTGATTTTAAGAGTAAGAAAATATATAGATATATTCCGCAAACAGAACTAGACTCTCCTGCAGCGCCAAAGAGCAGCACCTGTGCCTCTAGTTCGAATGATGGTGCATCTACATCTCAATCTATTCCCCAAATAGAACTAGACTCTTCTCTAGGGCCAAAGAGCAGGACCTGTGCTTCTACTATCTGTTCAACTGCATCTACATCTCAAGATCTTGACCTAGCAAACACAATGGATGAGACAAAATTTACATGAGCATATGAAGCCATTAAGCTATTGATATTTAGCTTCACTAAACATAAGGATAAATTCGAAAGTCCATCATATACCAAAAAACATGTCTGGCAAATCATATGCGCTGAACTTGAGAAAAAAGGAATTGTAAGAACCTAGCAGAAATGTGATGAAAAATGGAGGAACCTCAAGAAAACTTATGACAAAATTCTTACAGAAAAAATAAAACAGGAAATCACTCCATACAGTGGAGATATTTTGAGGATTTCCAGGAAATCTACTTTCGCGATCCATACTTCGAACCAATAGCTACAGTGAGTAGCACTGGTTTACCAAAGACTATAAAGAGTAGTGAAACACTAGTTGAACTAGAAGGAAATACACCTGGTAAAAGAAACAATTTGTGTCCTGGTGAAATATCTAGGAAACGAACTCTATCTTCTTATGAAATCAAACAAAAAAGATAAAAGCGCCATGAAGACAAGATGATTTTAAAAGAAGAAATGTTTTATTGGATGAAGGAACATTTTGGTAAAAAATTATTAAACTAAAATGTGATGTGATTTAAAGATATACTGAAGTACTCTTTTACTGGATAAAGTTTTGATTTATATATATATATATTTTTTACCTCTACAATTATTTTGTGAATAATCTATTTTTATAGATTGTTTTTTTTTTAAGTTTCGATTTATGCATGTTTATTTTTGACATAATTATTTATTTTTGTTACCTCTACAATTATTTTGTGAATATAATATTTTGTTTCTTTTTAAATAGGCTGTTTTTTTTAATTTAGATTTTTACATGTTTATTTTTGACTTATTTATTAATTTTTGTTATATCTACAATTATTTTGTGAAAATATACTTATTTTGTTTCTATTTTTATAGACTGATTTTTTAAGTTTCGTTTTATGCATGTTCATTTTTGACATAATTATTTATGTTTCTTACCTCTACAATTATTTTGTGAATAATATATCTTGTTTCTATTTTTATAGACTGATTTTTCAAGTTTCGATTTATACATGTTTATTTTTGACATAACTATTAATTTTTTGCTTTGCCATCATTTTTTGAATTATATAGTTTGTTTCTATTTTTATAGACTGTTTTTTTCTGTATCGATTAATATATATTTACTTTTGACAGAACTGTTCATTTTTGTAATCTCTACAAATATTTCATTATCATTTCGAATAATAAATATTACTATTTTAAAACTGTTTTTTTTTATTTTCAAATATCTTCAGTGTATTTTGCTCCTATCTAGTGATATAATGAGGGGAGATGAGTAAAAAACAGACTGACATTTAACTTTTTATAGGGATGAAGAATACATTGGTGTATTTATAATTCTATTCCTGACAGAGTCGGTTGCGTTTGGCTTGACCCTGTAGAAGTCTTGGTCTCATAGCTCCAACAAAAATGTCATCATTGACATCTGAATCGTTTTGAACAGCCACAATTGCTTCAACTTTCATTAGGTCATTTTGCATAATGCATATATTGTGAAGCACACAGCAAGCAATAACATACTTGGGGATCCAATCCAGACGGCGTACATCCAATAGATCTTTTAATATCCTGAACTTTTTTTGTAATAAACAAAATGCTCTTTCAATTGTACTCCTAGTTCTTGACCATAAAAAGTTGAAATTTCTTTGAGGAACAGTAAGATTGCCGTTATCCTTATATGGGGTTATTAGTTGAGGCAAGCAGGGATACGCTTCATCACCTAACAAGTGTGTATCATTTGGAAATTTCTCATTGAAATTTTCATTGATATAATTCCAAACCTCACTACGTTTCAATACTGTCGCATCATGGTTCGAACCAACTTCTCCTGTATAGGCATGTATAAATTTCAGGCGGTGATCACATATTCCCTAAAACAAAATTCATTGATCATATATATAAATATCGAAATAATTTTAACTCGCTTGTAATAAAATGCTAGGAAATCCCTTTCTATTTATATATGAAATTCCATGGTCATTAGGCTTAGGAATTTGAATATGCATCCCATCTATGCAGCCAATAGCATTCCCATTTCATGGAAACCATTTTTTATTTCATCAATATTTTCCTGTAATGGCCAACATATTATATTATCACTTATATCCAGGAAAGCATTTGTAACCCTTCGCACACTTCTAATTGCGGTTGCTTTGCCTATATTGAAGCGACTTAAGATAGATCTACAACAGAATATGAAATAATTAATTGTTAAAGAATAAATTCAGATAGGAACAACCAAGTCACGACACGTTTTGAGGTGAAATGGAGTTCACGAAAATACTACCTTTATGAATCGGGAGTCCCAAAGTACTAACTAAAAGTTGATCTTTTGGTGGTATCACTTGACGACCTCTCTCAACTATAGGGGCATTGATTTTGTCTTAAATCAATGACAATATGTGCTGGAATGTTTGCCTATTCATTAGAAAATGTTTTCTGAATTCTGCGTCATTATAGGCATCTACAAACCTAAGGATTGTAGGGCCCAATTCTGAAAAGTAATTCCCTTAAAAAAGTTTTGTAACAATTGTGGCAGCTTTTTTATCAATAACACTTTCTACTCCATGGAGTAAAGTCAGGTCACCTTTGATCCTTTTGAAATACTCACCAATAGGACCCTTTGGAATAAATTAATCTTCTACTACTACTACTGCCCTCTGAAGAAAAAAGTTCGTTAACCCAGAGACCTACAGCTTCTTCCATGGCATCTAACACTCAAAGCTGATCCCGGTAGTGATAATTGTTCACAAATATCATCCAAGTGTTGGAAAGAATTAACACATTAACCTCCAAACTTCTGACGTGTCAAAATTTTGTTGACTAATGACAAGTGACAAGCGGTCCGTATATATGAAGCAGGTTACATGAAATATTGAAAACCACTAGTAACCGCTTTGAAATTCTCGGCGATATACGGACCATACCCTTGATTTGTTAAACTCTTCATCTCTAAAAGCAGACACAGTTCATCGTAATGCTTTCAGAGGTGAAGAGTATCAAATTGAATTCTTCAATGAAATGGTGGATTTCATAAAATCTATTAAAGTGTATGATGCAAAAGGAAAAGATAAAACATCAATAATAAAATTATTGAAATGCTGGCTCATCACAATAAGTGGAATAAAGCAATTATGGGAAGTTATCTAATCATCTGGTTTCGAATATCTCTCCACTAGACGAGTTAATCAAGATTGTCTTGAGATTTTTTTTGGAAGCATTCGTCAACAAGGAGAAAATTCGATAAACCCTACTCTAATACAATTTGAGCGAGCTTTCAAGAAGTTATTTTGCCAGGATTACTTTCATAGTAAGAATTCAAATTGCTCAAATAATTTTGACATGGTTTTGATAAATTTGAAGAAAATTAAATGCATTTCAATAGTTAGTTCAAGTGAAGAGGATGATCCAACAGCAAAATTAACATTACCTGACTCTGATTATAGAAATAGTTTCACATATGTTTGTGGATACCTATTGAAAAAAGTTTAAAACGTGCAGGACTGCAATAAATGTTCAGAATTGGGTAAGTTTGATGAATTGGATTATTAACTTTCTTCAAAGCATATGATCATGACAAAAGTACATATGGACCATCACGAGCACTAAATGAAATGTTCATTCAGTACATATATAAATTGAAAAAACAAACTATTCTTTACAAAATTTGACTCGCTAAGTACAGAGGTAGGAATTGGCAGACAATATTTGAGACTTTTTGGGCAAATCAAATTTTCTCATAACTGCCCAGCATTTGGAAGACAATACACGATTGAGAATTTTTTATAGCCTCAAATTTTCAAACCAAGGTGAAAAAGATAAAAAAAAAACAGAAAAATCAATATTTTGAGCCATTTGTGAATTTATAATGAATTTTCTTAGTTTGAGAATATGTTGAGTATGGATACTATTTGTCTTTAGTTTCAAAAAGTAAGTATCGGTGATGTCATTCAAAACGGTTTTCGTCCCATTGTTCTGTGTCGAGAGTTTACAGGGGGACGGGGTTTATAAAAAGCCGCACTGCATATGTATATGTGTATATATTCATATTTATAAGTATTTATATCTGTCTTTTTTTAAATAGAATGATTTTATGATATTTCTGAATGTAAGAAAAACATTAATGACATATGTTTCATTTTGACTGTTATTTTAGGCAATTTTATGGTGTTGAACCTGGCTTTCTGTGTTTGTTTCTATACTTTTTTTTTCTGATTAATGAAAATTGTATTTATATGTTTCTTTTTTTATATATTAACCATATCAGAACTAGCCCAATTTATTGTTAAAGTATTAGTGTACCTGAATATTTCTCACTTAGTAAGTAGATCATTCATATGAATAAAGTATTCCACTAGATATCCAAGTTCAAGTTCCAAATAACTAATGAGATGTGAAGAGAATAATAGGTAATTTTTAGTTTGACTATCAGCAGTGCGACTTCAGGAGAGTAGAAATATATCAGAATTTAAATATGACGACTCTGCATACATTCATCAGATATATATTTTTAGATACTCATATTTTCCATGAAATAGCCTTCCCTGCCAATCAAATAAAAAACTATTCAGAACGAAAAAACTTCATCTGCTGAATGTGTGCAAAGTAACAAGTTCGTGAATCGAAGTTACATTTTGATATCGACCACTAGCAAGCACAGAGGAAAAAAACAATCTGTCACCTGAATGAAAATGCAAATTTTCACTTTTAGATGTTTTCTTAGTTTTTGACGATTTCTAATCGAAAATGTTTTAAAAGGTTTTCTTGAACGAGGGAAGATACTGACTGAAACCATTGTTTAAAGAGATACACATGCTGAAACTTAACTTTTAACTCGCAGATGATTCCTCATGTGATTTTATGAGCTCTAATTTTGGAAGAAATTCAAACTAATATTGCATTATTATGATGCATTCAAATGATATTTTAAGCTTATCCATAACGAAAGTTACCTCTTGAGAACATTGTTCGTCAAATAACAACTTGGAATACCGAATGAATACGAGATAAAAGTTGTATCCCCCGCAAGTGAGCTGACTGCATACGCCTGAGAGAAAGCAAAAGTAATGTAATTGTGACAGAAAAACTACTCAAGGTCATAAAATTCAACATCACCAAGATCAAAGGTGCCGCCGGACTCTGACGCTTCTGTAACCCTTCTATATTCTGTGGTCTTGGTGAATCTATATTATGCAACCATCAACTGCCATCTGCGATATGTGATTCTAAACTGGGCTATGGGGTCATCTGCTAACAGGGTGTTCATTCTTCAAAAATATGCCATTCGCATCGTGGCTAATCTGGGATGGCATCAATCTTGTAGAAATACTTTCGAAGAGCTCAAAATAGATCACTGTTCTTAACCTACCGACAAGCTCATGAATACTCAACTCGTTCGGAAGATTTACTAGTGCCCAATGCACGAACCTCTATCATAAAAAAACTCATCTCTATCTAGGACCAAAATTATTTAATAAGCAATTAAACTGTCACCAAGTATAAATATCTTCAAATCTGCACTGAAAAGTAGTCTTATCGAGAAAAATTTCTACACCATTGACAAATTTCCAAGCTAAACTTCGATATTCAATAGTTGATTATAATATATATTTCTCATACAATTTTACATTCTTTTTCCGTTTCTTATAATTAAAACTCTCTGTGACTTTTTCCTAGTAATTGTACGCTGATAATTGCTTTTGCTTCTGGATTTACTTTTCAGCTAGTGGAATAAATGTATTATTATTATTGAAATATATCAATAAAATCGTTGCAAATCAAAATAACAAAAATTGCTTGTAATCGGCGATTTCCGGTTAGAATATTAGAATTTCAATTTCCTAATGGTATCTTTGGAGAAGTCGACGTGTCCAAGCGATTTTTGTTATTTTGATTTGCAACGATTTTATTGAATTCATACATTATTCAACTTACACACTGAAAACAAATCCTATGAGTGATGTTTTTGAAATCTGCTTTCCATGGAGATTCCAAAAATGAAATAATATATAGGGTGTCTCATTCATAGGAGAGGTCGATAACGTCATTACTCCCATATGGATGACCCATTATATATTTTTTTCTTCAAAATATGGCAAATTAAAATAAAAAATCGAGTTGTTTCGGGAATTTTGGCAAAAATTTATAATTTGGCTGAATATACTTTAGGAAAGCACTGTATACATATGTTTTGTTCTATCAAATATTTTCCCTCTCAATCGAGATTGAAAATAATTTCTTTGTCAGATGCTCAGCTGGACTTTCCTCAATGCCCCACTTTGTATACATATAACATCCATTTTGTATAGGTTATTATAATGACCAAAGAGCCGAGTTATTCTGTTTCATTATTATATTTATTTTTTAATAAAAAAATTAAATTTATTATTTCAATATCCATTTTTTTTTTCAATATGAATACCTTCCAATAGGTTGTCTTGAACCATGAAACTCAGTGACCAAAGCTTAACTTTCAGTCGCATATAATTCGACATATGATTTCATGAACGATCCAGTTCACAATTTCTGAGAAAAGTTGAATAAATTACCCCATGATGTCAAAAAACAAACTCTTAAGAACATGTCCAATATCAACAGCAAACTTGCTTCGTTACGCAATAGATGCACTTTCCTCATCAAATGCAGGAAAAATAACATCATACCACAACATATTATTCATGAAATCAAGAACGTTACAGAACTTACTGCTGCAGCTATTGGGAAGACATTACAACACACTGCACAATTCAATCATAGGTTTAAAAAAAATATTCTTAATTTGGAAATAAAAATTACACATGATAGTATTCGTAATTTGGAAAGAGTGTTGAAAAATACAAAATCTGAGATTAACAATCTTATCCCCTATGACATCACCATAGACTTTCACAAAAGACAATCAATTTCTTGCAATCGACGCTTTTTCCAGATTAAGAATAGTAACAAAGAGAAATTCAATAAGTTAAAACAAAATTCTCTTTTCAAAATTACTACACCAACTACTTGGTTGAAAAACTTAACAGACACTGTTATTCCCTCTGAAATCTCTAAGTTTTTGGCTTTTGGTCCTAAGTTTAGCATAGAACCACAAATTAGTGACATTAATGTTCCTAGATTGTCAGCAGATGTTGATCTTATTGCACAACTAATCCCAGATAATGAACGAAATATTGTTTAAACACAAACAACCAACATTATAACAAACTTTATACACTCTTACATTACCACGAACAATGAAATCTATAATAGCTACATAAATTGTAAGAAATTCTTGAAAAATAACCCTCACCTAAAAGTGATACATTCAGACAAAATGAAAGTCACTACCATCATGACACAAGAACAATACACCAATCTTTCTATGAACATTTTAAATGACACAACTTATTAACACGTTCGCGACGTCATGAGATCCACCAAACACGCAAATTGATGTATTTTTTATTTTTATGTATTCTTTTTTTCTGGTTCATTTTTCAACTTATAATAAAGAATTATCACAGTTAAACTTGTTTTTTTTTTGTTATTGAGGATTCTTAGGGTGTACCACCGGTGGGTCATGACGGCCCTTGGTAATATTTTTTTCCTAGAGCCATTGTGGTCCACCGGTGGGCATCGTAAATAATGCAATCTATCCAAAGAAAACTACATATTACTTTTGTTCCAGATAGATTGTGACTAGAAAACGGAAATGTCTGCTAGAAGTAGAAAAATTCTAGCAAAAGCGCTAGCTCAAAACTCACCACCGCCACCAATAATTCCCGAACCACAACAGTCATTAGACCCACCTCGTTCACCGCTTCAGACGACATCATTATCTTCTCCACATGATACACAAGAACCCACATCATCATCACATATTTCACATCATTCACCGCTTCAGAAATCATCATTACTTTCTCCACAGGAATCAGAATATCATAAAAACATGTCATTACGGAAAAGAAAACCTCAATCATACACATACTCTTCATCCTCTGAATCTGAACCATTTCAGGACTCCGAAGACTCTTTCAGGCCCTCAGATAGTGAAGCTGAAAGTGTTATTGAAAACAGTAATAGCGGTAAGGAATACGATCTAATTAGTTCGGAAGCTGACGATGTGGACATACCACCAGCCGTCAGCACTGATAAATGGGGACCATGCACAATTTCTCCTGTCACTTTCCCTGTATAATGGGCAAGGTGGTCTACAGGTACATGATCTGGATTTATCCAAACCTTATCAAATCTACAGACTGTTTATAACCGATGAAATCTTAGACATCATAGTGGAAGAAACAAATCGATATGCGTCCCAACTTATTCGGTCAAAACCACTTCGTCGTCGATCTCTCCTACATCAGTGGAAGGACACTAATAGAATCGAAATCAAAAAATTTCTTGCTATATTGCTAATTATGGGCCTAAACAAGTTACCAAAGATGAGGCTTTATTGGTCTCATAACGATATGTACAGAAACGAGCGTATACAGAAAATAATGACCCGCAACAGATTCGACATGATACTGATGTGTTTGCATTTTGCTGATAATAAAGATCCTGTGGCAGGAAATGACAGACTCTTCAAAATAAAGAGAGTTTTAGATCTATGCTGCAAGAATTTCCAAAAAACACAAGTTCCAGACGAGAACATTATTATTGATGAGAGTATGGTTCCTTGGAGGGGACGCCTTGTCTTCAGACAATACCTTCCTTCCAAGTCGCATAAATATGGTGTAAAATTGTATAAAATATGCACGCCCGAGGGTTACACGTATGATCTGAGAGTTTACGCTGGAAAAAATTCTCCCATTGGAACCAATCCTGAAGGTGAAGGACAAACTTACAAAATTTGTATGGAGTTGCTGAAAGATCTCAAAAATTGCGGCCGAACTCTCTATATAGATAATTTTTACACCAGTGTGAAACTATGTAAAGATCTTCTACAATCTCAAACATATGTCTGTGGAACACTGAGAGCCAATAGAAAGGGAAATCCACAAAATGTCACTAGCAAAAATTTGAAAAAAGGTGAAATATATGGAGAGCAAAATGAAGATGGAATTCGGGTGATGAAATGGCAAGATAAACGTCCAGTTCTTATGATTAGTTCTGTTCCAAGTCATACTAATCAACTTATTCCAACGGGCAGAAAAAATCGCCAAGGTGTTGATATCGTAAAACCCCCGGCCATAATTCATTATAATGCAGCAAAAAAAGGTATTGATGTATCTGATCAGATGTCCTCTTATTATACGAGCCTAAGAAAAACCCTCAAATGGTATAAGAAGGTGATTTTTGAGGTTATTCTGGGAACTAGCGTAGTAAATGCATGGGCAGTTCATAACAAACACAGTATGGGTACAAAGAAAAATATGCTTACATGCCGGGAAGAAGAAATAATATAAGGATTACTGCAAGTAGAAGGCGAAGAAAACAATTTGGATATAGAAGACACAGATAGTGGAGCTGGGGAGAGAGCAACCGACAAGAACGTGAAGCAAGAAAAGCAAAGAAAGCGAGGTAAAAGCAGTCACAGAATAGGGAAATACGAAGGGACTGCAAGGACCAGTAGAAAAAGATGTGTTGAATGCTACAGAAGGATTCAGCAGGAAAATGGTTCCAAAGAGGCAAGAGCCAAAACCCCGAAAGTTCTAACATTCTGCGAAGATTGCGAGAAAAAACCAACGATGTGTCTTAAGTGCTTCAGGAATGTTCACGATTAGGTGTTCGCCATTATGATAATGTATTTTAATTTCCAGTTTTTGTTGAACAGAACAATTCATGTTGAAACAGAATGTTAATTACGTTTCATTTATCAGGTTTTCGAGTAAAAATTTACTTTGATATTCATATGTTGTTTACATACATTTATTACCACCCAATCGAAAAACCACTTTGCACTTGGAAACTTACACCTTTTATGTAGCCGTTCTTGCAATATTAAAGTTCCCGCAGTAACCGTAGAAGTTCAGTGAATATATAAAATAGAAGAGACCATGACCCACCAGTGGACACCCACGTTCATTAGTAAAGACCAGGATGACCACCGGTGGGTCACGACGTCGCGAACGTGTTAAAGACCTCTCAATACTAGTACCATACAACAAAAAGCCAACAAATTAGTTCCAGAATTTGAAAAAAACAATTCAATTATTCAATTTCCAAAGAAGAAGGAATGAATTATAGGATTTATACTGGTACTTGTAACAAATTATATGGATTACCAAAGATCCATAAACCAATTCTACAGCTAAGACCTATCATTTCTGGCATTAATAGTCCTAATGGAGGCGTAGCACAATTAGTTACCAATATTTTGACAATATCATACAATTCAGAGAACAACTTTTTCATCCAAGATTCTTTTGAATTCAGTTCCTTCATTAATGAATTTCAACTACCTCAAAATTACAGAATGATCAGTTTAGATGTTGTTGCCTTGTTCAATAATATCACAGTTACTTAAGCAAAAAATAATATTGTTAAACACTGGAATGAAATTTCTACTCATTGTAACATTTCGAAAAAAGCTTTTCTAAATTTAATAGAATTCCTTTATGATACCACAGTTTTTATATTCGAAAATACGGTTCATAAACAAATACTGGGAATGCCAATGGGCAGCCCAGTATCACCAATTATTACTCAATACGTAATGGACGATTCGATTGACAATTGTTTGAACCAAATACAATTTAACATCCCTTTCTTGAAAAAATACGTGGACGACATAATATTAAGCGTTTAACATGACAAGCTTCGAGAAGTGTTACAGGTTTTCAACTCTTATCATGAATCCTTACAATTTACCATCGAAGAAGAAGATCAAAATAACAGTGTTCCCTTTCTTGACACAAAGTTGATCAGAAGGGCTGACAATACCATTATTACCAGGTGGTACACTAAACCTGGAGCCTCAGGAAGGTTCCTTCACTACGAATCGTACCACCAACACAAACAAAAAATCAACCTCGTATTATACATGAAAAACAGAGTCATTAAAACCAGTCACACTTCTTTACGCAATCAAAATTTAAAAAAACTTGCTCATCTTTTTATTGACAGTGGTTATCCCAATCGTTTGGTTTATAAATCAATTTTCAGCAGAACCTCCATAGTAGATGAACCTTCGATTATCACAAAACCTTCCAATCACAATCTATTACCGAAATACTTATCGTTACCTAATATTCACACTATGAACCATAAGTTCAAAAACAGTTTTTCTAAATTTCCCTCCATCACAATTACTTAAAAGAATCAACTCACTGTCAATAATATTTTTTCTAAATTAAGAAACAAAGACCCCATATTAGAACAATCCAATGTAGTCTATTGCATTCCTTGTTCTCAATGTAATAAAAAATATATCGGACAAACTAAAAGACAACTTGAAGATAGAATTTGCTCGCATGAAAGTGATATTAAGAACCTTAAAAAAAGTTGCACCCTAGCACAACACACCTTAGAAAAAGACCACAAACCAGATTATGATAATGTCAACATATTGGATCATGAATCCAATTTGAAAAAAAGAACTTTTTTGGAAATGTCTTACATATACAAAGAACCAAATTCAATGAATGCCAAAACTGATATCGATAACCTTAGTATCATTTATTCCTACTTATTGAGTCTCCCTCCACATTTAGATAACACTATTAACCATTTTTCACAATCTCTTATACAATAATTTTTTCAAGTTGTCACCCTAATTCATGACTATTGGCCCAAATCATAAAATTGGCAACACTACCTTTCAAAGATGGTTAACACTTCAGTTCCTCATATCAATCATTATTTTTATTAGACAGAAATTTCACTTGATCTTGTTAACATTGTGTCAAATGAATCTCTTCCCTATAATGTTTTTTTTACATCAATTTTTATTTATACATTGTACATCAGTTGTATGTTCATCATTAGTATATTTTCCATGTATTTACAAGTTTTGCTCGAAGTTAACCTCACTTTCGTGAGTAATTTTTTTTTAAAATGTATAAATTCCTACACATTTTAATTTATCATTGTAGAGTTCCTGATGAAGAGCCAATAAAGTCTCGAAAGCTCGAACAGAAAAAAAGAGTACAATCACTTCATCCCTACGACTGCATACCCAAAATGAAGATCCCTTTTTCATTAATATAGACTGTCATCCAACCTCAACCTCTTTATATATATATATATATATATATATATATATATATATATATATATATATATATATATAAAAATTGAAGAAAATATATATGTGGTCAAGAAACTGAAGAAAATATATATATATATATATATATTTTTCTTCAGTTTCTTGACCACATATATATTTTCGTCAATTTATCGGAATAAAGGTCTGATTCAGTCAATTCATATAATTTCTCTTAACTACGTTTCGACATGGTTATACAAAATTATTTTATTTTTCCAATTTCAAATAAAATAATTTTGTTTTATTCGAATTATATGAATTGACTGACCTTTATTCCGAAAAATTTAAGAAAAAAAAATAAAATATATATATATATACATATATTTATTTACGCACTGTACTCTTTATAGTCTCCTCCTGTTAACTTTCAAACGGTTCGATGTAGATCAATGGGACGAAAACCATTTTGAATGATATCACTGCTACAACTTTTTAAAATGAAAGACATCGATTGCCCGATAGAGGGCGCGCATTCTATGGCATGGGTTTCTGCTAAAAAAATTGTTGGGGCTTTGCCTAGGGATTTTAAGAGCCTAAAATTAGGTCCCGTTACTCCCACTCCAGCCCTTTCGTTCATTTTGGAACCATCAGTATACCATACTGATGCATTCCTTCCTATTGAGGCCCGTTCGTTGTGAATATATTGTGGTTGTTTATAACCACTTCATAATTCACTTCAAGGTAGTGCCTAGCTGGCATATCTGATGGCTTGTACCTGGCTGGATTCTGGGGGAATATTTTCCAGATCTTCAGATGTCCAATCAGATTTCCAGCCTTCAAGTTTTAATGCCTGGTGCAGTCTGAAGGCACTTTTTGCCGCTTCTTTCATTTTACACGAGTGCAGTGGCGGAAGATTGAGCAATACCTCTAGTGCTGCAGTGGGGCACGTGAATATTGCCCCTGTGATTCCCAGACAGGCTAACCGCTGTACTTTCAGCAGCTTGATTTGTGCCGAGTGCTGTTGAGTTTTTGGGCACCATACTAATAAGGCAAACCTGACCATGGGTTTGATAATGGTTTGATATAACCAGTATCAGTATATCATTTTCGGCTTCAAAGAAACTCTGCGGCACGTCCAGGTTGCCGCTGTAGCCTTGGAAATAATATTTTTAATATGACTGTTCCATGTTAGTCTCTGGTCGATTATGACGCCCAGGTATTTGACTTCATTGGAAAAAGTAAGCTGAGTTTCATTCAGGGTTGGGGCTTTCAGTTCATACTTACGCCTCTTTGTGAATGGAACAGCACTGTTTTGCTAGGATTTACATTTAGTTCCTCCTTCACGCACTAGCTTCTGATTATATTTAGGGATGTCTGCATGCGATTGGATATTATTCCGTCATGTTTGCCCCTAATAGTGACGACTAGGTCATCGGCGTAACCTTGAGTCGTAATTCCAGATTCATCCACTATCAGATTATCCACGGTCAGTAACTATAGCGGTAGAACCTCACCTCGGAGACAACCTTTTTCCGCTGTTATTTTGAACGTTTCCGCTCCGAGAGCATTGCATGTATCCATCTGATCAGTGAGGTGTTTATATTCCTTTCCTTTAGCGATCTGATGATGGAGTCATGTGAGCTGTTATCGAAAGCACCCTCTATATCCATGAATGCACAGAGAGCTATTTCTTTGGACGAGTATGTCTTTTCTATGCTTTCAACTAAGCATTGTAGAGCATTAATCGTTGATTTTCCTGTTTGAAAGGCGAACTCTTTTTTGTGAAGCGGTCTGTCCAAAAGGATTTCACTTCTTATATAACAGTCTATAATTTTCTCCATTGTTTCCAAGAGAAAGGAGGTGAGACTGATGGGGCGATAATACTTTGGTTCGTCTGCTGGACGTCCCAGTCTTTGGTATGAACACTTTCCATGAAAATTGATATTTGCGGTCTTGTTAGAAATAGATAAATACGTGTTTCACTATTTTTGGAAATTAAATCCCTAAAGGGGTGAAATTATTGTTAAAGTTTGTATACGGGTTCCGTTAGTTTTCAAGTTAGAGTCATGAAAATTGCTTTTTAAGACAGGTTCCTGAGTAGAACCGCATCTATTTTGTCCGGCCCAGGTACCTTACGGGAGAGCTTTTTAATTATTTCAGTTAGCTCGTCATAGTTGGTTATCAGTTTTGCTAACGTTTTAGGATTTATCTTGATAGGCTCTAGCTTTTTGATAGCTTTACGGATTATTGTAGCCATTTTTTCCTTTCCTGTTTTTTGAGGCTTATTAAGTTTCTTATATGTTGTGGAGGATCTCGATCAACTTGTACCACTATCGTTTTCGTTGTTTTATCTCTTGCGTTTTGGATCGTTTCTATGAATTTTGATGTTTCTGGGTCTAAGTTCTTGTCAGTTATACGTGGATTGATTTTTATATCGCGGTTTAATATACGCCTGACTCGACCCGGTTGGTGTTCCTATAGTCAAAGAGCTTTTTTGTGACCTTAGGATTACTCCTGTTCTTCAATAGGAACACCACCGGGTCGTGATCAGACGTAAGTGCGTTTACCGTTTTCAGCTCATCTAGATCTCTGACATTTTTATTAACAACCAAATCGATAGTGGTCGGCGCTGACCCGTTATTAGGAAAATGTGTTGGTTGGTCTGGATGTTCTATAATAATATAATTATTCTCCGAATACTCCCACAAAGTGTGACCGTTTCTGTTAGACTGAGTAGTGCAGTTCCACTCAGGACGCCTGGCGGTGGAATCGCCTACCAGCAACACTTTTTGCCGCGAATTTAGTGAATTATCTAAATCTGCTATATTGAATTTGTTCGGGGGTTGATTATAAATTGCAAATATACACGTTTCGTCTTGGAGACTTATACCTACATGCTCTGTGGTACTTTGTTTGGATTTTATGGTATTGAACGGTAAACCGTCTCAATCATGATGGCTACTCCCCCCGACCTTGGTGCATTTGGCCTGTCGGCCCTGATTATTGTAAATCCCCTCAGTCTAAAGTCAAGCCCCTGTCGGAGCTTAATTTCAGACAGAAACATAATATCTACGTTATGTGTATTAATGAAGTCTACAAGGAGTGCGTACTTATTGCCGATTCCATCAATATTCAACATGCATGCCTTTATCGGCATTAAAGCTCATCAGAATTCCCTACTGAAAAATTGTAGAAAGCTCTAAGACGGCTAACATCGTCTTTACAACTTTCCAATCTGAGTATTAATTCATCTTATTTTTGATACATTTTCGGAACGTTAACTGAAGTGTTGAAATATCAAAATAGCTGGAATGCATTATGAATGTTATGTTTTGTTTACTTGTCAATAAAAATAATAAGTCTTGACACTGTCACAAAAAGTTTTATTTAAACCATTATATTTTGCATTCTGTTCTATACAAAGTCTAAAAGGTTATGGGCCCAGTTCGTTCATAATTGAACAGAGTGTGTTAGTGAAAGATAAAATGGAATTCAAGACGAAAAACTCGACGGCGCTGCAAATTGGGCGAGGTGGAAAAGGCAGATTAGTTTGTTACTTCGTCATCATGATGTGCAAGGGATAGTTACAGGGGAGAAAACTGCACCTATTCCTTTACCAGAAGGTGCTTTAGCAGCAGATAAAGCCGCGCATGAAGCTTCTGTAAAAGTTTTCCAGAAAGGCGATGCATTAGCGCAATTAATTTTGGTAAGCAGTCTCAATGATGCAAATGTTGAGGTGACTGCAACATGTGATACAGCCAAAGCTACTTGGGACAAGCTAACTTCAATCTACGAACAAAGTTCTGGTAAACGCGTAGATCGGTTGATGGAACAGTTTTTCACTATTGAAAAAACACCACAAGAAGATATTGCAACTCACATTGGAAAATTACAGCGGAATTTTCGTGAGTTGAATGATGAAATGAATAGGCTAATAGGGACCGTATTACCTGATCTACTTTTGATGAGTCGAATTATGTCAACTTTGCCCCCTGAATATTTCGAGTTCAAGAGTGTGTGGGAATCAGTTCCAGTTGAAGACAGAACAGTCAACAAATTGATGGAACGTCTTCGGTTGATTGAAATGCGATTACCAACAAAACAAGATAATTCCGTAGCTCTGTTTGCTAAACGCAGCATAAAAAAGGGAGTTATTACAAGATTCGAAAAGAAATGACAGGATATCCACCAATCCACATTACCTACATTCAGAAGAAAGAAAAACACACTGGAGATGCTTTTATTTGTTTTTCCGAAAATATCAGCGAGAAGGAGTTGTGGCTAGCAGATTCTGGTGCGTCAGCTCATATGACAAGTAACAAACATTATTTCGTTACTTACCAGGCGTTTGTTACACCGAAGTCTGTGCAAGTGGGCAACAAATATTTAATTTATGCATACGGAAGTGGAATCATCAACGTAGAGATGAATATAAACGGCCAGTGGCAACGAAACCATTTAACAAATGTGTGGTATGTTCCTGAAGTGGGCCGAAATCTTTTTTTCAATAGGGCAAAATATTGAAAAAGGTTTTTACTTCAAAGTTGATCGAAATGGATGCACTTTCATGAAAAACGGAGTGATACGAATGAAAGGACAAAGGTCTGAAAAAGGGCTTTATGAACTAAAAATGCGAGTACTAGTTCCAAAAAGGGCAGCGGAAATATTGATTGCATCGGAAATTGATACCTTACATTGGGTTTACCAGAATAAAAGCCATGTGAAAAATTAAAAAGGTAAATATCAATGAAGAATTTTGCGATGGGTGCATGTATGGTAAACAGCACAGAGCAAGTTTCGGAATCAGGAAATATCGGCCAACGACTGTAGCGGAGGTCATTCATGCTGATGTCTGTGGACCAATGCAAGAGGATTCGATTGGTGGTGCGAAGTACTTTCTATGTTTTAAGGATGATTATTCGAAATTTAGACGAATCTTCTTTATAAAATTGAAAAGTGAAGTTCCGAATTGCCTAAAGACTTTTGTGAATGAAACCGAAAATGCTGGACATACCATCAAAGAGTTTATGTGTGATGGTGGCAAAGAGTTCGATAATATCATGGTGCGAAGTTTCCTCCATTCGAAAGGCATTAATTTTCGTAAGATTATGCCTTACAGTCCAGAACAGAATGGTGCGGCAGAACGAGAAAATCGCACGTTAGTAGAAAGTGCACGTTCAATGATTCACGCGAAAAACTTACCGATTAGACTTTGAGCAGAGGCGACAAATACAGCGGTTCATGTCATAAATCGTACGGGTCCAACCCCAATAGTGAATAAAACTCCTTTTGAACTCTGGTTTGGACGTGATACTGTAAATATTGATCATTTTCGTGTGTTTGGTACGGAATGTTTTGTCCATGTTCCCAAACCCCTTCGGAGAAAAATGGATAAAAAAGGTGTTGGACTTGAAGTTGTCAATTGTGATAGAATCGAAAACGTCCAAGACAATTCCGAATTGAATATGCCGCAGATACTGATACAGAGGAAGTAACGAATGAACAATTTGAAGAGAAATTCAGCAGGAATTCACGAAGAACGAAGAGACCATCATATCTCAATGATTATGTTTTGCTCGCAGAGTGTACAGTACCGGATTCTTTCAAGTCTGCAATGGCATCACAAGAAGCAGAGCAGTGGCGGAATGCTATGGATGAAGAGCTCTCTTCTTTAGCCGAAAATAACACCTGGCAGTTGAACCTTCCTCAGGGCAAGAAAGTGATAAATAATCGTTGGGTTTTTCGTGTGAAAACCAAAGCTGATGGAAGCCTGGACCGTTTCAAAGCAAGATTGGTGGTAAAAGGTTATACACAAGAACATGGTATCGACTACGAGAAAACTTTCAGTCCTGTTGCACGGTTCGATACAATTCGTACACTTCTGAGTGTAGCAGCTTCTGAAAATCTGCACCTATCCCAATTCGACGTGAAAACAGCGTTTTTATATGGTGAATTGCAAGAGGAAGTTTATATGAAACAACCAGATGGTTATAGTGATGATACAGGGCGTGTTTGCAAACTAAATCGAAGCTTATATGGTTTGAAGCAGGCTCCGAGATGCTGGAACAATAGGTTTGTCGATTTCATGCGAAACCAAGGTATGAAATGTAGTACAGCCGATCCATGCTTGTTCGTCCACCTCATAGATCATAAAAAAATTCTAGTCGCCCTGTATGTGGATGATGGACTGATAGCAGCAAGTGACAATTCTGATGTTTTGACATTTGTCAAGAATTTGGAACGTGAATTCAAAGTAACAGTCGGGCCTTTGGATTTTTATCTTGGAATGCAAATAATACGATTAGAAGATGGTTCATTATTTCTCAATCAGAATGCCTACGCCAGAAAGATTCTGAAGAAGTATAGGATGTCAGAATGCAATGCTGCAACAACTCCATGCGAAGGGATGAGCAACAAAGATCATGAAGAAGGATTATTAGATGATGAAGTGCCATATCGTCAAGCTATGGGTAGTTTGATGTATCTGATGATGGCAACACGTCCAGATATTTCCTATGCAGTGAGCGTGGTAGCTGAATCTTTAGAAAAGCCATCAGTAACAAATTGGAAGGCTGTCAAACGAATTTTAAAGTATTTGAAAGGAACCCTTGACTATGGATTGTTGTACAGAGCCGAGTTCAAACTCAAAGAACTCGAGGCATATTGTGACGCAGATTATGGGGAGATTTGAATACAAGACGTTCGAGAACAGGTATAGTTTGCAAGTACTCGGCTGGAGCGATAACATGGGCTAGCCAGAAACAAAAGAGTGTTATATTATCAACAACTGAAGCGGAATATGTTGCCGCAAGTGAAGGTACCAAAGAAGTTATTTGGCTTATACGCTTGTTGAATGAATTTGCTCAACATAGTGAGTATATACCCACTCTCCGAGTCGACAACGCAAGTGCCATCAAACTCGCAAAGAACCCGGAATTTCACAAACGTTCAAAGCACATCGAGATGAGATATCACTTTGTTCGTGAAAAATACCAGGAGGGCGTCATCAAAATTGAACACATAGATGGACAGAAACAAATCGCCGATATTATGACGAAACCTCTGCCTCGTATACGTTTCGAAATACTGAGGAACTTATTAGGAGTCAATCGACTAGAAGAAGAAGAATGAAGGAGGTTACACCAGTTATTTTGAGAGGAAGTGTTGAAATATCAAAATAGCTGGAATGCATTATGAATGTTATGTTTTGTTTACTTGTCAATAAAAATAATAAGTCTTGAATCACTGTCACAAAAAGTTTTATTTAAACCATTATATTTTGCATTCTGTTCCATACAAAGTCTAAAATGAAGTATCAAGTTTTTTAATTCTGCTCGCAATTCCCTCAATAGCCCCAAACCCGCTACTCTCGCCAGACACGCGCGACACGCCAGAGTTCACCTGCATAGGGATAGTGGGGGATCCAGGGGTTGAATCTCTTGGTGTTGTCTTCTTCTGTCAGGGGGGTCCTCTTCATTTGCCTAGTGCCGACTTTGGTTGTCGGACTTAGTATGTACAGTTGGCCTTGATTGTCTCAGCTCGTTTGTCCCATACATTTTCTTTGGGCTGCGGGGCTGGGACGTATTTTTCTTTTTATTCTTCACTGTATCGGCTTTCTTTCGCTCTATGTCTTCGAACCTTTTTAAGTGTACCGGGCATTGTGTATGGTTTGCAGGATGTGTGCCACCACAGTTTGCACATTTAGTACTCTAGCACTCTTGCATCCTTTCGTATCGTGCCATCCTGCACATCTTAGGCATCTGTATTCTCTTTCACATTTGGAGGTGGCTTGTCCCCAAATTCGACATTTGTGGCATTGTACCACCTCCCTGTATTTCAGCCTGACCTCTCATTCAATAATTGTATACATTTATATTTTGGCATGTTTGTTGAGCCACGTTACCGTGTAGTTTTTTGGTGTAACTACAAGGTATATAATTTTTTGGCTGCTGAGCCTACGCACCTGTTTTACAAGAATCTTGTAGTCATTTATTAATGCATCTTCCACTTCTTCCGGTTCTGGAGCTTGGTCAAGACCTTTCAGGATGAAAGCATGGATTTTGTCCGCACTTGGAGTGTAGGAGTAGAATTGATATTTGGAGGTGGATAGAATTTGCTTGATTGCTATGATTGCATGATCTACCATATTGTTTATATTGTTTGCATGTATAAGCGTTGAATTAGGCTTATGTTCAATTGTGAATGTTTCACTATTCCACTTCTCATTTGGGCCATGATCGCTTGATCAAATGATGCACCTTTAACCACTATAGGAGGTACCTTTTTGTCCCTGCTCCTTACTACTGGGGGTGATTGCATTGTTACCTATTTGGAGATGGCTTCGTTTATTTCTTTGCTCTCTTACTCGGTGGGCTGGGAGCCCATATTCATGTCATCTGTCATTGTGGAAGGATCCTGCAATGGGTGGAATGTATTTTTCGTGTTAACAACCTCTCTTGAGCTTGAACTTTTGGTGTTTCATTTGGTGTTGGATTGGCCTCTCTTTTTTTCCTATCAGGGAATTGTTCCTTCCTTTCATCATTTATAAGTGTTTTAGTGGGAGTTTTCAAATGTTCCAGACTGCTGTCTCTTTATTTCTCCTTCTCTTTGTTTTATATATTGCTCCATTTTTTTGTTAAAGATCTCCATCATGAGTTCTCTAATGGGTTCTATGTTGATTTATCTATGTCAATGTTGAATGTGCTTCCTGCTGCCTCGCTTTTTCTTCGACTTCAAACTGGATTTTATTCAGTCTCTCTTGTACGTGTGAGCGGGACGAGTATTCTTCGGGTGGGAAAGTCTGTTTTGCACTCTGTATGGGTGGGGGAGACTGCTTTGCACTCTGTGTTGGACCATCTGGTTTACTTTGAGTTTGTAACACCGTTTTGTCCTTTTGGCTGACAGTTTTTATTGTCTCTATTTTTTGTAGGTTATTTTGTTCAGATTTCCTTCTCTTTTCTAATTTTCTAGTATTTTCCTCTTTCATCATTCTTTCTCTTGAAATGGGCAAGTCTCTCCACTTCTCTCTTTTCACCTTCTGTTTTTCTTCGAGGGTGCGTCTTGCGATATCATCAATTCTTCCTTCGTCCACAGGTATGTGAATGTCTCCATTTCCTCTTCCGAGACAGTACTATGATATGCCGTTGGTATTGCAGTCATTTTATTTGTTTCATTTATGAGAGTTTCAAGTGTTGGTGTGCCCCCAGTTTCTATCACATTGTACAGAGATTCCCACTCTCCCGGTGTTTTACCTTCTATCTTTGGTTTGCTCAAGTCTACAAAGTATTTTCCCGTTGGATTTATATTTTCTTGTGGTACATTTATTTCCCCAGTGATCGCCCCTTGAAGGTCTACTTCTGTGTTTTTGTCTGTTTGTTTGATAGTTTCAGAAATATATTTTAGCCATATTTTACGATCTGGTTTAGAATCGGCATCCATTGATCTCTGCGATTTTTTATAAGCCATCAGAAATCTATAATTTCCATCTTCTATTCCAGGTTCTATGTTCGGAATTGTGAATGGGCGATTTCCCTCCACAATGTCTTGTTTTGTGTAGGAAAATTGCTGGCTTTCGAACATTCCTAGTATTTTTGTGGGTTCTAGGATTCGTTCTTCGTGATCTATTGGCTTTCTTCGATTTTCCATTTTTCCGTATTTTTCCCCAATTCCATATATCTGTTTGGGAAGGTGTGGAGAAGGTTTTTTGAAATTTCTACTTTTTGGTTTTCGAGAAATTCCATATTTCTGGTTTTGCCTATCTCGGCATTTGAATTCAATGAATCTTGGTGTTGAGAGTAATTTTGCCTATTTTCTCTCGATTTTTCATGGTCTGCGTTCAGTGGTGAGCCCGAATCAGTCCCGCCTTTGTACATGGAAAGCAGCGAATCTTAGGGTAGATTCGTACAAGTAGAAATGAAAGTGTGTGGAAAAATCTTAATTTTCTTGACATCCAATGTTTGATCAATCTCTTGGCTGGGGATGTTTTTAGGGGCACCACAAGTCCTTCGGAAAGTGTGGCGAATTCTTAAAAATCTTGACTTGGAGCTTTCTCAGGAAACTCTTCATTGTTGGTGTTGGGAAGTTGATTTTTACCATTTTCGCCCTCTCGTGAAGTGGGTGGTAATTGGCTTTGTGGCGGATTCTTACTCTTTTCCTGAAGAGAATGTTGTGGTTCGATATATCCTTCTTCACTTTGCTTTTTGGACTCTTCATAGGCTGGAAGTAAATCGGAAGTCTAGTGGGAAGTGTCGGGAATTTGACGAATTTCATGACTTAAAATATTTTCCGTTTTTCGATTTTCCTCGTATTTCTTACATGGTCCTGGGAGCTTTCGGCAGCTTGAAGTTCTTCTGACATGGAGCTTTCGGCAACTTGAGGTGTTTCTGGCATGCTACTGGGCTCAAAGTTATGCTGTCGGCTTTAGGATTAACTACTGGAAATCGCATCCTCCTCTTCACCTGGAAACACTGGTGTTTTGATCCTCTCAGTGTTTTTGCCTTCACATGAGTGGCATATCCATGTGTAGTCGTGTAGGACGAAAAGATCTCGCGGCCTCCGAATCTCTTCGTCTATGGTGATGTTGTGTGGCTGGTCATATTCGCAATGCCGGCAAGTGTATATGTCTGAGTGGTGCACAACCTTGGGGACTAGCGGCCTCCTATCCTCCAAAACTGTGCTTCGACTCTTCGACATTTCTGGTATTTCATCGGCACTTTGAAGCTTTATATCAGAAGCAGACGTATCCGAGCTTGAATAGTCAGATTCATTTAATAGTCCACTAACTTCTATATTAAATGTGCCATCAATGTGTTTCTTTATTTCTTCTTCTTTGTCCATCAGTTCTTTGTTGTGCTCATCAGATTGTTCTGACCACAGTATACTCTGATTTGATTGGCTGGAATCTAGATTGGGAATATTCACTATTTCAATCTCCTCTATGTCACCCTGTGTGGTTTCAGGTGGGGGAGGGGTGGATGTATCTAGGTTATCAATCTCTGCTACCGGTGGGGGTAGGATTGCTAGCTATTGTTCAGTATCAAGTGGAGGGGGTTTCTCCGACTTGGTGACACGCAATGTGTTGGTTTCACGTACCTTTTGGTCTGTATTGACATTTTTAGTCCCTCCTAGCTCTGTGGATGGGAGTAGGGTAGCTATCTCAGTGTCTTTTCTACTTGTTGGTGAGGGTAGGGTTGATGTTTCAATCTCACCTGTCAACGCCTGTGCTATATCTGAATCTGGCTTGAGTATGAGTATTTGAGGATGCGCAGTTTGTAGCTCTTGTACTTTCACTGCTTTTTCAGCCACTTTTTCTTCTTGTTTAGGCACTGTCAGTGATTTCTGGCGCCACCGTTTCGATAGCGGTTTTTTTTTCATTTCCTTATTTTTAATTTTTATCGTTTTATCAGACTATAGTTTAGAAATGAGTGCTACATCAACATTTGCTGTACTTACCGGCATTTGGGCGTTCTTTGGATTAGATTTATTTGTGGCATTTCCCTTTTTCGGTTCCATTCTCCTGGTATTAGAAGTTTTTCGGGTTGCCGATCTTCCTGTAGTCACTGGTGACCTGGAGGAGTCATCCTGTTTTCTTTTCAGCAATTGATCCTGTTTTTTTTTTCCCTCTCAAAACTTGGATTTTTCGGACCCCTGTCGAGAGGTTCCTTGTCCTTAGGGATGGAAGCCATCCCTAATTTTCACTTACACTCACAGTTTTCCAATGTCACATAGGTTTCACAACCGTACAATACTTTTTGAACACTTTAAATCTGAATTTCCGTTTGGCACGTGGTTCGATTCAAGGAGCTCGTAAAACACGTCCTCTCCGCTCGAGTTGAGGACGCGTGAACGTGAAACCGATCTGATTCATTGATGGTTAACTGTTCGTTTTGCAATATTTACTCAATATATAGAACCGATTTGGAAGTTATAATGTGTTGAAGAATCGAGTAGGAGTAAACCGGTTGTTCCGTTACTTGACCGGTCATTCAATCTTTTCTATACTTACTTGACTGGTATAGACAACCTTCTTCACCTTGACCTGTCATTGACCCGGTTATTCAACTTTCTTCGTTCCTTTACTTGACCGATTAGTGACCCCGTAAATCTGAATCTAAGTATTCGGTTTCTCATAACCTATGAACCAGCAAGCGAAATTTGCATCACGTAGACTACTACCGACCTGAGGTCTGCCGAAGTGCTTGTATAATATGGTACTTCATATTATGTATTAAACTTAATACCTAGTTGGTATGCAACCCAGAGTTCATTTGTATGACGTTGGATGTGTTGCCTAGAGCGACAACTGTCATCATCATGGCGGTCGAGTCTAATAAACGTGAGTTAATTAATACATGTTTTATTAATAACTAAGACAAAGTAATACAGTGGGGTTGAGGAAGATATCCAAAGTTCGTACATATGATACGCCAGTTATAAACATATCGAAAATTATTGTGCCGTATTTTTCACTCCGCGTATGATCAAGAAAACAATCAGTAAAGGGAGAAAATGGCCAAGCTTCATTTAATTTCGCGCTAGAGAGCTCAGTTCCGTATCAGACCCGACCTGAACAACCACACGTGTGAAACCAAACTGGAATATCGTGACACAGTCTTGCCAAGTGACCAAATGACTGGTGAGCATAGGGATAATTGGGTTACAGTTCATTGATGTGACGTGTGGATCGATTTAATGAAATGAGAGTCAGCACATACGCGTTGGTGAGACAAGTAGATAGAGAAAAAAGTGGATACGGTCACTGGGGTAGTAGACACTGTAGCGTCTCCTTCCATACGATCCAGAATATTTATCCGTGTAAGTGAGAAGAATAGCTGGGAAAGACAAGTGGCTGCGGTCACTGGAGCAGTAGACACTCTAGCGTCTCACTCTATACGACCCAGAATATTTATCCGAGTGAGATTAATAGATTGTAGTATGGAAAACTTTCAAACTATAGTTTTTTATCTTTTTTCATTTTTATTCGGAAATTGCCATAATTCCGCCGGACTACTTATTTATATCTAGGAATAATCAGAATTTAGTGGTCCGTTTATTCTTGAATTTGTCATTTTCTGAAATTGTCTAGTTTAGTTTTCATTAAGTTTGGGAAGTAAGTACGTTCGTAGTAAAGGAATGCGAGTTACGAATTAGTCTTCGGCTATCTTCGTGAAATCTCTTCATTGTTTGTCATCATGGAAGTAATGTCTCCCAATGGATGGCTCTCGATGCGGGTAACGTGTTAGAGGCTTTCTATCCGTTATGAGGATGGAAATGAGAGAATGACGGATAACGGGTCTGTTATTTTGGAAAGCCAAGGGTCCTCACAATTTCTATTTCTACCACGGGATTTCAAATTTGACGGTGGAGAGAAGTGTGATATTGTTACCAGAAGGGCTGCATTCCTGTAAGTCAGGTCATTGTGTTGTGGATTCCTCATTCTTCATTTTTCGTCGTGGTCAGCTACCATAATGGACGACATTTTTGTGAACTCGACCCGAACCCTTCATCGAAGGTTAGCCATTGACAAATATTTGTATATAGCTGTGTTATATAACGGAGTAAATTGTTGTAGGGTTTTGAGGAGGATCTTATTCTACGGAGGATCTTACCTTGTTTTTTTGGAATTTTTTTCCATGGGAAACATTTTTAGTGGAGTATGAAATATTATCGTTTCCGATATTGATTTGTGGATATATAAGTTTTTTGGGTATCTGATTCAAGAGGAAGGCATAGCTTTTCCTACCAGAATCGATTCGGATTGTCGTCGTGTTTATTTTTCAACGTACCTGTGATTGTCTACCCTACGAAAAATCACGTTCCGGTATTTGGAAGCCATCTATTTTCATACGTGCAATCTTGCGCAGTAGGAGATCGCAAGAGGAGTAACAGGCAAATCCATAATTTTTACATTTATTTTGACCTCGCATTTTATTTGTTTTCATATATGATTTTGGTATAACCTTTATATTATATTGGATACTTCTAGGTTTTTACGATAGTGAACGTAAAGCGGATACATAGTACTATGGGGAAGCGTAATCGTATTTCATCACTATTGATGATCATATAAAGGTCTCCAACATATGAGTTGTATTCATTTATTGCACTAGTTCGAATCTGTGAACTGTCGAACATCACTGTGTGTTATTACCATCCATTTCAAAGGGTTATCAAATTCTTATGAAACCTTGTCTCTTTAATTGTGCGTAATTAATGGTACTGGAGCGTGATATATAGATTGATTTCCCATTTTTATTCCACATCTGGTTTTAGAATAATAAGATTTTTCACATTCTGAATTTCATATGATTTTAGTTAACATTCTAGAATTCAGTATTTGGTTTCATAGCTGTCAAATATTCACTCTCTTAATTATGTTCAAGCTGTGTGGCGCCCGAACCAATGAAAAAAAAATGAGCTGATTTAAATTGTTTTCAAAACTTGTAATAACTTTGTGCTCTTCAATTTGTATCTTATACACCATTACTGAAACTCAACCAACGAACTCATAGTGCTCACCGGCGAACACTTGCGCCCGCTATGCCTGGATCTTTTGGCTTTTCATGAAAAGGTAGTTTATATAAATTGGACCCGAGTTTTCAGTAATTTTTCTACTGAAATTCAAGATAAAAATATAGCTAGTGAATGTGAAAAGTCAAGAATTGGTGTCAACTGATCTTTGTACATGAAAAACCTACGATTTTTTTGAATGTTATATTCTATAGGCTATATGGTATATTCGGAACGAGATAGTTTTTTTGAGACACATTGTCGTTTTATTTTTTTGTGACTCAATGTCATTTGTATTGACATTGTTGTTTTTATTTGCACAAACTTCTTGAACGGAAATACGGAGCTAACTTGATTGAAGGGATTGTATCGTTTTGTTCATCTTCCAAAGATAAATAGGGAAAAGTATAAATTTTTTGGCATCGATTTTTGGTGGTTCAACTTTTGATATTGAGATGGATCCATCTTTCAAGGAATTACACTTGTTAACTAATGAGTCAAATTACGGAATTAGAATCACAGGGGTGATATCGGATGGAAACCATGATGATAAGATAAAAATTCTAGGCAGGCTTTTAGCCAAAAAACGGAAAGACCATGTAAATTTGAAAACACTGATATATCCTTCTTATGATTCAGATGTTGAAAAATTAGAGATACATTCCACTCTATCCTCCCTAGATACTCTAATCAGAAATTTCCAAGGTCCATCCTCTGACTCCCGGTTGAAGCATATAACTAATCATATACTGAAAATGCCTTTTAAAGAAACCGATAATTTGGATGCTAGTTATAGGAACAATAATGCTATTTAAGATGAATCATATCTGTTTGTTTGTAGCGTAGAGTGTATAAACTGCTGAATGTTACTTTTAAGATAAGCAGGTGTGCTTCTTTCCGATGCATTTGAATGACGAAAATAAATCAGTTCACATAGAGACACCAAGCTGTATGTTTGCTCAGTTTTCCAAACTTGTGTTTTTTAAAAAGTTAATTTCCAGTTCCGAATACTTAACTGGCGCAGTCGGTAGGATTTGTCAAACGTTTCGACAAACATCGCGAAATCGTTCTGTATCAACAGTTTATTGACAAACTCTGAAAAAGTGTGTTCAGAGCCGAAAGACTCGAAGAAAACCAAGTGGAAAGCAGTGTTGGACGAGGACTACATCGCCAAATTCAACACATTCGAAGCAGAGGACCCACATCGCCGAAGTTTCGAAAAACTGGTGGAGAACCACATCGTCGAAGCCAGCATAGCCATAGGAAGTCCAGAGACGAGGGACAGCATCGCCCAAATCTTATTGGCAGTAGCATAAGGAACCAACAGAAGAAAGAAAAAGATGAAAGCAATCATCACACTACTGTAAGAGAAACATTCCTTTCTTTCCTTTTTCATTTCGAATTTTAATTGTAAATTTCATTTCTACAAAGGTATATATATATATATATATATATAATCATAGAATAGAAATAAAAATAGATTAATTATTATTTATACAGAAAAATTATCAACTACTCAGACTATATGTTGATACTATTCCAAATTTTGATGGAAATCCCCAAACTTTGAGTGTTTTTATTACAAATTGTGAAAGTTTGATAATTCAATTTAGTGATCCAAATAATGATTCTCTTAATCAATTTATATTACGAGCAATCATGGGAAAATTAGTAGGTAGGGCTTTAGCTCTCATTGGTTCGAGAATTGAATTAACTAAATGGAATGATATAAAAGCTGCATTATATTTAAGTTTTGGTGATCAGAGAAATATTGACTGTTTAGTGCAAGATCTAATTATTTTGCGTCCCCATAAAAATGAAACCCCACATAATTTTGGCATGCAATGTCAAGATGCACGAAGTTTGATTATTACAAAATTAAATTCTTTACCCTTATCAGCAGAAGAGAAAGTAGTTCAACTCAAAAATTATAACGATTTGGCATTGAAAACTTTTATTAGAGGAATACCCAATCAAATTCAGAACAATATTCGTTTAAGAGATCCAGATTCTCTTGAAAAAGCTATGTCACTTTTGATAGAAGAAGAAAATTTTCTTTACAGCCAAAATAGGAGTAACAGTCTACAATTCCAAAATTCTTTCAAATTTACTCAAAACCACCAAATCAAAAATAAAATAAAATTTTCAAAAAACAAATCCTACTCAAAGACATCCATTTTTCCAACAAAACACGAATCAAATAGTTCGAAATCAACAACAATTTCCAAATCAAAACAGAAATTTTCAAAATGTTCAGAAACCATATAAACCAGAACCAATGGATACTTCATCCAGTAACACAAGGATACAACCCAAGAAAAATTTCACTAGTACCGAATTATTTACACAAAATATAAATGAATTCGAAAATCCATACGAAAATCAAAATTTTGAAAATTATTATGAACAAGATTCTTATTATTCAGAACAAGATGTTGGATATCAATATGAACCAAATTATTCTGATTTTGAAAACCCAAATTATGAAAATAATATTTACTCAGAACAAGAACCAGAAGTACCATTTTCTTCAGAAAATTATACAAATGTAAATTTTCTCCAGGACAGTTCTCAAGAAAATCCCACATAATAAATCTTAATCTTTCTATAGCAAATCTTCCATATATATTTATCCCGGAATTAAAAGCCAATTTTCTTATTGATACAGGTAGTACTCGTAGTTTGATTAATCCAGAATTAGCTTATAAATTTTATAAAAATTTCATTACAAAAGAAGATTTCCATATTCAATCTGCCCATAATATCAGCTATCATGATGAAATTATAGTAATTCCAATTTTTAAAAATTTTAATGTACAGGGAAAACATAAATTTTACCTTTTCAAATTCAGTCAAAAATATGATGGATTGATTGGTATAGATTTACTCAGACAACTTCAAGCCTCCATAAATGTTAGTGAAAAAACGATATCAACTCCTTTCGTTAAAATTCCTATAATTTATGAAACCGAAAAAATATGAAACAAGAAAAAAATGCAATTAATAATCATACATTGATAATTCCAGCTAGAAGAGAACAAGTTATTGAAATACCGGTTAATCAAAAACAAGGTATAGGATTATTAGACTATATTCAATTCGAATATTTAGTTGAATCCCCAAAAGCCTTAGTAAACATTGAAAATTATTTTGCAATCACTACCATTAGAAATTCTAATTCAAAACCAGTTAAAATTGAATTTTTGAAACCATACGAGATAGAAATTCTGAATATTCAAAATATTAATTTTATAGAAAAAATGGAAACTAATGAAGAGATCGATGAATACATGGACTCTGTTCAAAAATCAAATATGAAAAATCTTAGATTGAATCACTGTAACCAAGAAGAAAAACAAGCAATAAAAAACTTATGTTTCGAATATCATGATATTTTTTATAATGAAAAAATTCCATTGACGTTCACGAATAAAATTCAACACAAAATTAACTTAACTGACGAATCCCCTATATATACTAAAACCTATCGATATCCAGAAATACACAAAAATGAAGTGAAAGACCAGATTGAAAAAATGTTAAATCAAGGCATAATTCAAAATTCAAGTTCTCCATGGTCAAGTCCCATATGGATTGTTCCAAAAAAACTTGATGCCTCTGGGAAGAAAAAATGGCGTGTAGTAATTGACTACCGGAAATTGAATGAAAAGACAATTAATGATAAATATCCCCTTCCAAATATTACAGAAACTTTAGATAAACTCGGAAAAAGTCAATACTTTAGTACTCTTGACTTAGCTAATGGATTTCATCAAATCGAGATGAATCCGGATGATATTCAAAAAACAGCATTCTCCATACAGAATGGACATTATGAATTCAAAAGACTAAAAAATGCCCCCTCCACTTTCCAACGGGTCATGGATAATGTACTTAGAGGCCTACAAAACGAAATTTGCTTGGTATATCTAGATGATATTGTTATTTTTAGCACATCACTTCAAGAACACATCGAAAAATTGAAACAAGTATTTGAACGACTAAGAAATGCGAATTTTAAAGTTCAACTTGATAAATCCGAATTTTTAAGAAAAGAAGTAGCATACTTAGGACATATAATAACACCTGAAGGAGTAAAACCGAATCCTGATAAAATTCAAGCTATTAAGAATTTTCCTATTCCAAAAACTCAAAAAGAAATAAAAAGTTTCTTAGGATTATTAGGATACTATAGAAAATACATACAAGACTTTGCAAAAATTACTAAACCAATGACACTTTGTTTGAAAAAAAATGCTAAAGTGAATCATACTCAAGAATTTATTTCTACCTTTAATATTTGTAAAAAATTATTGATTAATGCCCCAATTCTTCAATATCCAGATTTTTCTAAATCTTTTGTTTTAACAACTGATGCCTCAAATGTCGCACTAGGATCAGTTCTTTCTCAAGGTCCAGTAGGTTCAGACAAACCTATTGCTTTTGCTTCACGAACCCTGAATGAATCAGAACAAAATACAGCACTATAGAAAAGAATTACTTGCTATAGTATGGGCTTGTAAATATTTCAGACCATATTTATTTGGCAGAAAATTCACTATCTATACAGATCATAGACCCCTTGTTTGGTTATTAATTTAAAAGAACCTAACTCAAAATTAATGAGATGGCGTCTCAAATTAGAAGAATTTGATTAGATATAATTTATAAAAAAGGTTCATTGAATCTGAATGCCGATGCATTATCACGAGTAAAAATAAATGCTTTAAATGCTTTGGAAAATGAATATTATTGTAAAAAAATATAAATCTTGAAAATCCAAAAAGGTTCATCATCGATAATGAAAGTTCTAGTGAATCGAATGAATCGACACAACATACTACTAACAATGAGACTACGAATGATGGAATCAAAATTTATGATGAAATAATAAATAATAAAGTTAGTCAAATAATAGTTTTTCCACATCCATATAATAAATTGGAAGTAAGCCATGAAACTTATGAAAATCATAAAATTATGAAAGTAAAAATTCTATAAAATTAATCTGTTTTCAATTCCTGAAAGAATATACCGTTTCAAAGAAACTCTACTGTATATATTTTCATAACGAATTTTTATATCAAGTTTTCAATAAAGTCTATTTGAAAAACTTTTCTGAAAAAGGTCCTAAACTTATCAGATGTACTAAATTAGTAAATACCATAACAGATGAAGAAGAACAAATAATGTTAACAAAAAACTGTCATGAAGGAAAAACAAATCATAGAGGAATAAATGAAACTTTAGAATCCTTAAAACGAAATTATTATTGGAAAAATATGAAACCACCATAACTGAATTTATTAATTCATGTGAAACTTGTCAAAGAACTAAATACTCGAGAAAACTCCTTATACCCCGTTAGTATTAACAGAAACAGCCTCAAAACCATTTCCAAATTGTACATATTGATTTATTCTTTTACAACCAAAAATATATTTAACAATTGTAGATTCTTTCATGAAGTTTGCTCAAGCATACGAAATAACTGGAAAAACTGCAACACATATTAGTTCAGCTCTTATTAAATATTTTGCCTCATTTGGAATACCTGAAAAATTAATTATTGACAATGGAACGGAATTCAATAATGAAACCGTTAAAGAAATCCTGAATTTACATAAAATAAAAATTCATTTCACTACCCCTACTCATCATGAATCAAATAGCATTGCTGAAAGATTTCATTCAAGTATTATTGAACATCTTAGAATTTTAAAAGAAATGTACCCCAATGAAAACGAAAACCTTATGGACTACGCTATTATTGGATATAATAATTCCATACATAGTGCAACTACGTATACTCCTTTTGAACTAACATTTGGACATACTAACTCGAGAAATCCTAATGAAATATTCTTACCAAATGCATTTTTTACCGACTATGCAGAACATCATAAGAAAAAACTTGATCATGTCTATAAAAATGTTCATGATGTCTTACAAGAAAAAAAGGAAAAAGTTATAAAGAAAACTAATATACAAGGTGATACAAACTCTGAATTTAAATTAGGTCAAACAGTGTTTAAACAAAACCCACAAAAACGTAATAAAAAGAATAATAAATTCATAGGCCCTTATGAAATAACTGAAATATTAGAAAGAAACAAAGTTGAAATAACTAATAAAAAGAATAAAAATAAGAAAGAAATTATTCATATTAAAGAACTAAGGAAACCCCCTCTTGTTGCAGGCTTATTAGCTGCTCCAACGGAAAATTAATCCAACCAAGATTCCACCACATAGAAGACAACCCAGGTCTCCTACCTTTCAAAATTGGAAATGCCCAAAATAAGATTGACCACTGGTCATTTATCCAAATATTTGACATCAATCACATAATCGAAGAATTCCATGTACTTCAAAAACAATTTACTACATTGAAAGATAGTTTTATATTGAATACCACTAAAGCTGACTATAAAAAAGAATTCTATAATTCATACGAATTAATCGAAACAATTGAACGAAAAATATATTCTCAAATTAATCAACTGAATCCTTCAAATGATAAAAGAATAAAACGAGGTTTAATTGATGGATTAGGATCCATTATCAAATCCCTAACAGGAAATTTAGACCAGAATGACGCTGAAAAATATGATAAAGCTATTATGACATTATCTGAAAATCAATTGAAATTAAAAACCATTGTGAAAGATCAAATCACCCTTCTTCAAAAAATCTATTGAAAGATTTCAAAATACTACAGAACCATGGCACATAATGAGATTTTAATGAACAATCGTATTACTGAGATTGAAAAAATTCTACAAACTATAAAATGGAAAATTTCAAAACTTATGAATATTTTCTCATTCAATAATGATTTCTCAGATGACCAGAGCTTTTCAAGTAATTTACGATATTTTAGAAAGAATCGAAATCGCAATTACTTTTTCGAAACTAAATACCTTTCATAATTCCATTGCCGAACCAAATGAAATTTTGCAAGAATTAAAAATAATTGTTAGTCAATTAACAAATAATAATAAAATACCATTCGAACCAAAAGTTGAGAATATTCTTCTTTTTGAAAAAATAATGGAAATCAAAAGTTATAGTAAACCTACAGGAAAATCTTTTATCATAAAAATACCTCAATCAAAATACCTTATCCTTAATGACGAAAATTAATTTAAAATATGTTTCTCGAAACGAAATGTCAAGAGATTACTTCTGAAGAATATATTTGCCATGAGACCAATCCCATGAAACTACGAGAACAAGGTTCCCTAAAAAAAAAATGTGGTACGAATAAAGACAATATTTTACTTCACGGGACAATTGTTTTAGAACTCAATTCAAAATGTGAAGTGATAATTGAAGACATTACCTTACGAAGTTATCATGACTTCAATGAAAGACTCAAATTTGTTGAACTTCCTAATTTAGAAATAGGAAAATACCCGAATATTGACCCTCAAATTAAGTTCAAACCTTTGAAAATTGATTCTATTAATTTAGATGATATAAAAAATGTTCAAAGTGCTTTAGAAATACAAAACCAAAAAGTTGACTCTATTTCAGACATTCCAGTATTTACTCATAGAATAAGTGTTTGGACTGTATTAATCTATATATTAATCATTGTATCCGTACTATATGCTTTGTATCATGTGTACTTTAAAAGATATTTTAAAAAATCATCAGAGGAACCAATGAACTCTCAGGAAACCTCGATGATCCAAAATCCTGTGCTCACCCCAGTATTTTCTCTCTAGGGATGGAGGAGTTATAGGAACAATAATGCTATTTAAGATGAATCATATCTGTTTGTTTGTAGCGTAGAGTGTATAAACTGCTGAATGTTACTTTTAAGATAAGCAGGTGTGCTTCTTTCCGATGCATTTGAATGACGAAAATAAATCAGTTCACATAGAGACACCAAGCTGTATGTTTGCTCAGTTTTCCAAACTTGTGTTTTTTAAAAAGTTAATTTCCAGTTCCGAATACTTAACTTGCTGAATAACCTGAATGTGTTCAGGAAAACAACCCGGTATCTGTACAAACCCCTAATGTAATTAATTCAAGTGTCAGTACTGCCCAGGCAGGAACTTTTGTTACCTCGACTAGTATGGTTTCAAAATCCATTCAGTGTATAAGTTACGTATTCAATTCGGAGAATAACCAAAAAATATTTTATCCTTCATAGAAAAGGTTGAGGAAGTAGCTCAAGCTTGACAAGTTACACAACATTATTTATTTCAGTCGGCTTCGGACCTTGTTACGGGAAAAGCAACTTTCTCATTGCGTCAAGTGAGTCACTTGTTTCTAGTTTGGACGAGTTAGTAGAGAAAATCAAGAGATATTTTTTTGAGTTCTGACTTTGACGAAGAAATACGGAATCAGATAAAATCCAGAAAGCAGCGACGGACGGACCGTTGTACTTTTTAAGGCTTGCATGGAAACTTTTTTTTCAAGACTCAGTCGGTATCCTGCAGAGCCTTCAAGGATTGAGCACAAGAGGAATATCGGTCTCGTTCAACCTTAAGCGGAGTAGATAAGGTAGATACTCTTCGTAATTTGTGCAAACGTTTGGAAGAAGCTGATGTGTTGAGTCTAGCCTCATCTTCTAAAACTGTTTCTTGTTTTATCGACCCTGAACCATCATATGTGTCAGATACTGTTTCTGCACAAAGCAAAATTTCAAGCGGGCGAGGTAGGAATAAACCGAAATTTGAAAATAAAAGAATAGTCAATAAAGTCAACTTTCTTATAAACAATGAATCGAATGTTACCACTCCGAGCTTAGGATCAAAAGTAATATCTTGTCGGCAATGTGGATTTAAAAATCACACTTCAAGTAATTGTAGGCAAACCTCAACAAAAAAAATTGTTTTAAGTGTGGCACGCCTGATGTAGTTTATACAGATTGTCATTGTGATAAGGGAAACGAATGAGGAGGATAAGGTATATGAGCTCGAACCTCCTCTCCGCTAAATTTCCAAGAGCCCAGAATAAAGACAGTTTTTCTCAGGAGGAATGGGAGAGTTGGAAAGCTTTGGTGATTTTATTTTATGTAACTCAATTCCAATCTACGTTACAAAATTTGGCAACTATTGACCATGAATTTACCAGGAATCAATGTTCAAAAAGGGAGTTTGTGGTAAATTATTTTCAAGAAGTCAGTAGTGAAGTCTGTCTGGGGCGTACCGATAGAATCACCATGATAGTTGAGACGGGAAATGCGGAACCATTTAAAGAGAGGCAATATTTGATGTCATTATTTTTGTTGAATATCATGAATAGAGACTTGGGCGGAATGATCAAATTGGGAGTTGTGGAACCTTCTCATAGTCCCTGAAATATTCCCGTAATTTTGGTCAAAAAATATTCGGGTAAATAGAGATTTGGTTTTGACAGGAGAAAACTGAATGCGCTAACGAAACATGATAGTTATTTGTCGAGAATAGATCGTATTCTTAACCTTCTTCACGACGCGAAATTTATTTCCAGTATTGATTTGCGCCGTGCTTTCTGGCAGATACCGTTAGAGAAAATTTCCAAGGAAAAAACAGCATTTAGTGTGCTAGGCCGTGATCTATATCTTTTTACTTGCGTTCCGTTTGATTTGGTAAATAGTGGGCAGACGAAACAAAGACTAGTAGTTGCTTTGTTTGGGCCACACATTTTCACCTACTTAGATGATATATAATTGTAACCTCTTCCATATTTGAGCAACATTGTTCTCTCCTGCTAGAATTTGAAGATATTCTTAGAGGGGCATACCTCACGTAAATTTGAAAAAATGCGATTCTCCTAAGAATCTAGGTTATGTACTGGGTAGACAGGGTCTCAGAACTGATCCAGAGAAAGTTTCCGCAATGGTTATTATGCTCGTCCTACAACCAGTACGGAAATTAAACGGTTCGCCGGTAAGTGTTCGTGGTACCGCCGTTTTATTGATGATTCCTCTACCTTGATGGCTCCCATAAATGCGTTGTTGAAGGGCAAGAAGAAGAAACAACCGATACTCTGGACACCAGAGGCTGCGTCGGCTTTTATATCTATCAAACAGGCTTTAGTTTTAGCATCCATATTATGCTCTCCTGATTTCAGCAAATAGTTCCCTATCCAGTGTGACGCCAGTGACGTAGGAATAGGAGGTGTTCTCACTCCAGAGATAGATGGCCAAGAGAAGGTTAAGAATTCAAGAATACTCTTAGATTGCAGTGATCGAATGTACTCATATCGGTAAACAACTTTTCTTATTTATCATTCTGGAATGCAATAATGACATGTCTAGATGTTTCCACCTTAGTTGTGGTTTTTACAGCCCAAGTATGTCTCGTTGTTTCATTCAACGAAGGCTATTCTATTAGTTCCCAACTTCTGAATTTCAAAGGTAGTTCAATATTTTTGTTTATAATTTCATTTATCCACAATTGTTCTTGAATACTAGGTGTAACACGGAGAACATTCCAACAATTCAGTTTGGTTATGTCAACTTTTGCTTTTTCCGAATCATCACTACTCGTCAAAGAATCATAATAATGACTCTAGAACGAATAGTCAAAATGATTTTTCTGAAATCTTCGAAAAATCCAGCCAACAACAACTTCCGTGAAATACACACATTGAAATTTCCTTTCTCATCTACCAGAATGTTCTCATCCTGACGTTTTGGGAACCAACCACCTTTTTGTATCAAAATACTCTCATTTTCAATAAGAGATAAATAATTTTTCATCGTAGTTACCAATACAATATTTCTGACACTGTCTACACCTACACCGTTCGTTCATAACGGAGCTCACGAAAAAAATACGCTATATCATTGTTGATAAAGTTGACCTTCGTAATTGGAGCTCCATCAAGACGTGTGAGCCTACCCTCTATATAGATATATGAATTACAAGGTAATGTACAAGCATCGAAGTCTTGAATAGAAATTCTTATTTTATCATTATGTTCAATCACACTACTAAATATATGGTTGATATGAATGAAACTGATAATCCTCAATCGTATTATCGCTAAAAGATTGTCCTGTGACGTGTTATATTTTCATTATATCAGAACTTCTAATCCTAACGACTTGAGGAATTGTAATTGTCTGATGTGAGTGATTTGTCTGTTTCCGTCATATGTTTATCCACACATTCAATTTTCTTTTTATAGCATTGTCTCGGTGTGGACTTTTCGAATTTTCAAATCATTTTTAATCGATCTTTTTTCTCAAATGTAATCGTACTGTTATTTCTTCGTTCCGAAAATCAATTAATTTGTCTTAATGGTTACTGGAAAATATAAGATATTCTGCAGAATCTCTATTTTATACTCTCTTGGTACGCTTGAGAAATATTGATGATAAATAACTTGATGGTTACTGGGAAATACAAGATATTTTGCGGACTCTCTTTTCTATGACCCTCTTAGTACGCTTGAAAAAAATTGACGAATGACGTGTACTGGCTCTCCATTCACAAAATTGCAATATAACAATCGATACAAATCGTATTCACTGAAAGAATTTCCACTTCATGATCTGATGTATAGATATCAGTCGCATAAAGAATTCTCTTATCAAATCCCAATAAAATTTTCAACCGTGAAATTTATTTCTGTATTCGTTCTGACGGTAACTTAATAATATCGGTGATATCATAAAAACCTTCTGTCTGGAATGATATATTGGAATTATTCGTGGTCATCCCATATTTGGGATGACATGTAATTAATCAAAATTTGTTAAACCTGTCTCATATTCGAAATTTTCGTCCAAATATATTGGTGGATGGAAATTATAACTCAATATGGAGGATGGATTACTCAGAGTGAAAGTATAACACATATTTTTCCGATGGTTGCTTATTGATGAATGACTGAAATACATCAATGGCATTGGTTATATAAAAACAAAAGAGGAGTTGAATTTTTGCACGGTATCATAATTATATTGAATGTTTTCCACGTCATTATTACTAAAACAACATTTCCATTCTTCTTCACATATACAGTCCAGTGGGTTCCTTTTCCCGCATCAGAATCAAGATTAACTATTCCACATTCTTTCTCTTTAATTTTTCTTGAAAGTTTGTCTCTCATAAAAACACTTCGAAAGTATGGAATTTTCAAACGAGTACCATTTTCTACGAGATCAATATTGGTTAATGCTCTGTGCGGAGAGTTTCAACGGTTTTTGATAGAGCTGAGCGAACATTCCATATCCTTTGGGAGGTCTTAAATACATTCCATTTCTCTTTCGTTTTAGTACAATATTATGTCTCTTTTGTTCAGCAAATTGTGCCCTTTCATCTTTCGCTTCATTGGCTGCAGAAGAAATGGAAGCTGCACCACCTCCTAGTGCTCCCAGAGCTCCTAGAAGTGGTAACAACAATGAAAAAAAACATACATTCCTTTGGGGTTTGTATAACTCTCTTTATCCGTTTGATTTTTGGTTTCAATTTTAAATTCTTTTTTTTCAACATACGTTTTTTTCTGTTCAATCCCGTACCTAATTTATGATATTTGATATTCCAAATGCTGTAATCTTTCCTCCCAATTTTGCGTCTGGTGCTTTCAAACGTTCAGTCGCAACTAATGCTAGTTGTTGGTCAGCAATATTTCTAGCTTTTTTATTTTTTCTGAGAGTATGCAATATCATGTTCTTTGTACGCTTCGTCCAGAGGATTTATACCTTCATCATCTCCCAATAACAGTTATATCCCGGTACGTGTATTTCCACAGGAAGTATATTGATTAGAGTATTTAACAGAGCCCAACCTTTCTTTGTAGTGTTTCGACTTGAATTGACAATCGACTTCTTTCTATCAACTATTATATTGATATATATTTATATATTTATAAATATATATATATATATATATATTCTTTGAGATATGGTTCAGTTCAATAAAACAGCTACCACAATGAAGACTGAAAAGCACTACCAATTTCAAATCATGGATGACATTCCCTTTGAAGGCAAGTTTAGGAAACACGTCTCCCTCTTCGGAGGAGATTCCAAGAGGAGGTTACTCATTGGTAGTAGTGGATCTGGAAAAACAAATGTAATGTTATCTCCGTTGGAACAACCACATGGTCTACGATTTACAAACGTGTATTTATTTTCCAAATCACTGTTTCAACCGAAATATAATTATTTGAAGTTATTACTGGAACCTCTAACAGAAATAGGTTTTTATGAATATAATGATTCCGAGGCTGTGCTTCATCCTTCCGAAAACTATTCCGTCATAATTTTTAATGATGTTGCTACATGTAATCAAAATATCATAATGAAATATTTCAGTTTCGGCCGTCATAAACACGCCGATTGTTTCTACCTATGTCAAACTTGTTCCGCTATTCCCAAACAACTCATCAGAGATAACGCTAATTTACTAATTATTTTTCAACAAGATATAACAATTTATAGTTTATTTCATCATCGGGGAAACTCTGTTGAGGTTGGTTCATTGATGTTAAACATATTTATCTAACCCAGTGATACAAAAGAAAAAAACGCAGATCAAGGAATGAAATTAAGTTCAAAGTTAATAAAAACACAACAATGTTAATTGTTTAAAATTATATAAATATAAATGTGTACTATGCGGTGTGGCAAGTGAAACTGACAGGTTAGGAATCAAAAAATCAATTTCATTTGTCACACCACATATAGTACATATTTATATTTATATAATTTTAAACAATATTCATGTGTTTTTACCAACTTTGAACTTCGTTTTATTCCTTGATTTGCGTTTTTTTTCTTTTGTATCACCATGTTAGATGAATATGTTTAACACCACTGGAACCAACCTCAACAAAGTTTTTCCCTGATGATGGAAATAAACATTTCTCGACTGTTAATATCTATTGAGTAAAAATTATTTGGGTTGCAGTCGAATTCATAGTAAATTATCCGCTTTTGAACCGAGCTTTCAAAAATGTTTATATTCTTTCTCAAGACGATCTACAAAATTAGTATTTGAAAATATAAATAAAAATTATTACTGAAATTATTATAAATACATTCAGGAGAACAATGGAAAAACACAACATCACTATATCACATCGAATACAAAATAAAAATAAAACCATTTATTCAATATTGAAACCGAAAGTACCAAAAAATACAGTACATAGAATACTTATATAGGATAGGAAACTGATCACAACAGAAAATAACAAAGTCATCCCAAGGTGGAACAGAATACTCAAAAATAGGAACAGATTAACAATTATTTTTCATATCATCCAACAAAAATTAAATTTTTATAAAAACCAGAATTGACGAAATAACGGAATCAGAATGGGATGTTTGAATGAACTGAAAATTATACATGTAATTAACAAAATAATAACAAATAATTAATAAAATTTTGTTCAAAACCTTCTCATACGACATACCTCTAATGAAAAATTCAACTTCAATGATACGGAAAATCGAAAATATCACAAAAGTCTACTCCATATTCAAGAATTAGCCCCAAAATTAATTAATGTTCTTTAAAAGGAAAATATTAAAATAACAAAAAATAAACATGAAAATTATTTTTGATCTTGAACCTTGAACCTTATGACATTCCATGTCATGATTGTGAAAAGTTTATATTGGTCAAACAATACAATTAATGAAAGATCGAACCACAGGTCACAAAATTGATTGTAGGAGAAATATAAGATCATATGTTTCAGCAGATCATGTAATATATGAAGACCATAGTATTGACTATTTAAATTTGAAAGTGTTCTTGATATAAATTCATAATTTAATGTTAAGAATGTATTTTAGTAATTAATATAATTTTTTGGAAGCTCGGTCTGAAAATGGAAAATTTACTTTGAATTGGTCATTCCTGACTGCAACCCAAATAATTTCAATAATATTTATAACACAATATTGAAATATCTTTGATATGTATGAGTTGTCACTTTTATTTGTTGGCTTTTGCATTGTACGGAGGTTGAATGATTTCGATGTTGCCAGGAATGGTTGATATCTCATGTATTTCTCCTTCATAACTACATTGGATTGTTTAGAAGATTGAGTTATAGAAGAAATTGTTAAATCAATTGATGCTACTGCTTCTTGGCAAGGTGAAATTATGGTGGAGACTAGTCTCGAAATTCTTAAACAACTTGAAAGATCTTACAGAAATTGTTAATAGATTGGAAAATAAATCTGGTACCGAAATTGTTGATATCAAATTTATAAAAGCTACTTTTGGAGTCATAGGTCATGTTTTGTTACATTTCATAAATATTTCTCTCCAATATGGACAATTTATTGATCAACTGAAAACTAGCATAATCATACCTATTCTTAAAGTGAAAAATACTAATAAAGCGGGAGAATTCCGTCCAGTAAATACATTACCAGGATCGAGAAACTATTAGGAATGTCTGTATATGATCAGCTCCTAAATTATGTTGAAGTCAATAATATTCTCATAAGTAATCAATCAGGTTTTAGGAAAAATCACTGCTGTGAATCGGCTTTACAACTAACGGTTAGTAAATGGACGCAATCTGTTGATAACGGTGATTATGTGGTAACAGTTTTCTTGGACTTGAATTAATTGACAGTAATATATCAATAAAAAAACTGGAAGCTATCGGTCTTGAAGGAACCGTACCAAGATGGTTTAAGGACTACTTGAATTGTCGAAGGCAAATCACTTATGTTAATAATGTTCATTCATATCCTATTGACACAAAATTTGGGGTACCTCAAAGAAGTGTTTTGGGTCCTTTACTATTTTCAATATATATTAATGACATCGGCTTATGTCGCAACTGTGACTTTATGAATTTATTTGCTGATGATACACTGTTATCCATATCTCATGAAGATTTAGATGTAGCTTTAACAAAAATGAATATCTGCTTAGAGAAAATTCACAAGTACTTGAACGTCAACAAGTTGAAATTAAATGTTTCCAAAACAAAAGCCATGGTTCTGGCCACAAAATATAAATATAGACATATAAACATAAATTCTTGTTTTTTGGAAATCAATAATGAAAAAATCGAATTTGTAACAGAAATTAAATACCTGGGTTTCATGTTGGACAACTGTTCATCTTTTGATGCACATTTCAAATATATAACTAAAAAATAGCAAAGAAACTTTACTTTTTTACACGAATTTCTTATCTCTTGTCAGTTACTTCCAAGGTCCACTATATACAACACAATTATACAGCCATATTTTGAATATTGTAGTACATTACTGTGTGGTTTTGATCAAAACATAATTTTGACTTTACAAAAATTACAAAATCGAGGTATGAGAGTGATACTAAAGTGTGATCGTTGTACCAGCATGAAGTTCATGCTCGACGCATTACAATGGTTATCAATAAAAGACAGGTTATACAGATCAGCAATGATATTTATTTTCTGTTGATAATATGTTACCACTTTATTTTGATGAATCCATTACTTATCGAAATAGTATTCACAATTATGAGACAAGACAAATTAATCGTTTTCACTGTCAAGATGCGGCCTGACCGGCTCAATGAAAATATTGTTTTATAAACGATTAAACCAATTTAATAAGCTGCCTAAAGAAATGAAACAAAGCAAAAATCTCTATATATTTCAGTCTAAACTAAATAATTATATTAAAACGAACAACATATTATAGGTAAAGTTGAATGATGCAGAATAACAATGGACTTAACCTTATTATTAATATTCATTATCATTATTATGTTCCAAATTGTTAGTAGAGGTGTAATCTAAGTTATTCAAATCTTTACATTTAAATCTTCTTGCGTTTATTTTTATTTTTTGTATTACTTCATTTATTTATATATTTTCTTTTTTTTATTATTGTTGTTATCGTTCATCTACTATTATAATAATAATTATTATTATTACTGTATATCATTATTATTATTGTATGTATATTAGGATTTCCTAAATAAACGTATTCGTTCATTCATATGAGCCTTACTGTATTATGGCAGCATGTGAAGATCAGTTTTAATTATTACTTCTATAAACCAAGGTAAAAAAGGTCGTTATGAATCTGTCAAAAATAGTAGGGCTGAGTGCAGGGGTCAGAACCAATATTCTGAAATTTTGTATTTCGTGCAATTTATTTTATTGTCGCAGAGCGCTTTCGACCTATACCCTCATCTTCAGTGCTGTCTGCAGAGTAAGTGAATGATGGAAGATTGTTGTTCAAATGATTCTTAGGTACTTGAGTTATTGTCAAAATACCATTTACTGGTCAGGCAATAACAAGGGCAGTCCATAAAATATAGACATTCACAAGGTTAAGATGTATAAAAATGTAAAAAACAGTGAACAGTGTAAAAATAATATCTTAAATATAAACTGCCAAACTTTCTCAATTTGTCAAAGAATGGATGAATTTTCTAACACAGATACCTATGAAGAAGAAAAAGATGTTCAATGGTTCAACGCGAAGTGAACAGAAGTTAACCAACGAATCCAATTGTCAATTTCTGTCTGATCTAATCTAGAATTTCCGTAAAATTGATTGACTATTCGAGAGTACCTAACTTCACTTCTAACGTCTGTGAAGTGGATTGAAGGATCTGTTCAAGTTTTCTTTTATAGTTAGACAGAGGTTGTTGTTGAGTTATTCATTTTCAATGTGAAGGTCCACAAGAAAATCCAATCTACTGTAGTTCTTTGATGTAACCTCATGAATCAAGAGTGGGGCTGAAGTTACGCTTATTAACTTCCGGGTGATGGCCAACAGAGGAATGGTTCATGTTTATTCAAGTGCTCATTTATGCAGGCATCTACAAGAGTTCTACCGATATATGTTGCATTACAATCACCACAGCTCAATTTCAAATAGTTTGTTGATTTTATCTTTTGTTAAAAATTTTGACATTTTCTACTCTACTTTTATACACTTTGCCAATTTTTGTGCGAGGTTATTGTTCAAAAAAGGTATAGAAATATATTTTTCTATTGTGTCAATGTTAGGATATGCTAGTTCGTACTCTCTTGATTTTGAATTTTTGAATGAGAAAATTGATCAGGTTTGTGTCATAACCATTGTTGTACGCCAATTGTTTCAAGATGTTTATTTCCTTGTTGTATTCAACTAGTGGTAGAGGTAGTTAGAAGCCGGTGAACATAACAGTTGAAAGCTGCCATTTTATGTTGGTGGGGATGGTTCGAAGAGTACCACTTTTCAATGATATATCACAATCATACTCCCAATTCACAATCTGCTGATATAATTGAGATTTTATAAAGAAATACTTTTTGTATTCCCCTCGTAACGGAACATTTTCATGAAAGTATGCTATGGAAGATTGAAATATCAGAGTAAAATAATTCATGGCCAAACTATTTACACAATAAGTTTTATGCATACTATTTTTACAATTTTAGTTTTTTATAACAGCACACCATCTCTTTTAAATGCTGACATAGAAATTTTAAAGTTGGTCAGAAACTCCAATACATATTGAAATACAAAACATGAAAAAACTCCATATTTTGTTTCATATTTATTTTTTAAGAAGATAATTTCCATGCTATACCTACATTTGTATTGAACCTTTCAACTTCATGTTAGTTGGCTATGGAATTATTCGCACATATATTCAATGACAACATTTTTGGAACACATACACCAGTTTGTAGTTTTCTTCATTTTTAAACATCTACTCATAGAATTTCTATAAAGGTCTCTTCCATGGTCTCTGCCACCCGCCGTGAGAGGGCGCCATGGTGACCTGTTCGAACATTATGGACTTTAATTGTTCTTGTTCATCATTGTACCAGATAGACGCCATTGTATGGTAACAATTTGTTGAGAATTTGACAATGTTATTGTCTTTGTTGCTTTTTGGGGGTTCCTGCCCCAAATTTGGGAACCAATCACTGATACTACATAACAATGTAGTGGAAATCTAATTCTTTCATTATTACCAAAAACATAAATTTTCGTAAGTTACATGCCATGTACCATTTTGTAATAGGTCTAAAATATCATTCAATTTCAGCAATTTCTTGTATTCATAACGAAGATGGGCGCATATACGCCCGAAACATTCTTTTAATTTAATCCCTGTGTGGAAATTGAATTGATTTGTCGTTGCGTTTGTCATGTTTGTTCCGATTCAAATGTTATGTCATGTTACTGTCATCATATTAGATGTCACTGAAAGTGTATCCGTGTTAATAAACCTCTCTTCGAAAAGTATTGTGCCTCTATTACTGAACCGAACAATCAATAGTATAACGGACAGAACATAACATGGTGGCAGCGGTTTGAAATCGCGTTGAGAGGGTGGTGGAAACAATTCGCAAATAAACTAGTACTTTCAGTGCAGCGGTATAGGAAAAGTGTGTCGTTCAGAGCTTACCAAAAGCTGGTCTAGAGCTTGTCATAGTTATTCAAAAGGGCGATCATAGCAGATATCCGGAAGAAAGGAGCTTCAAGGAGACGTAGCCAACAACTGGAAACTCTGGAAGAAAAAAATTCCAATTGTACATGATGGCTAGTGGAAAGGATGAGAGAAAGATGATGTTGAAGTTGCTATTCTACTAAATTTTTCTAGGAGACGAGGAAATACAAATATTCAATACATTTGAATTCGCAACTGCCGGCGATAGTAAGAAATTGAATGTTGTTCTTGCAAAATTTGATGCCTATTGTAATGCAAAAAAATATCGCTGTGAGCATTTTGATTTTTTTCAAACGAGATCAACACCCAGGAGAGACTGTAGACATTACATCACTTCGACAGTTACCCAACCTGTTAATTTGCTGAAAATATGTTCTAATCAGGATAGAATTGTACTTGGAATTCGAGATCACAAAATCCAAGAAAAATAGTTGTAGGAGTCCAACTTGCAGCTGGAGAAAACTATTCAAATATGCCAAGCAATGGAAGCGGTGTTTTGAAACAAAAGAAATTGATCGCGAAACCATTTCGGTCGATGCTATAAACCCTAATATCCAAAACCAACAGTCAGTGTCAAGGTTCAATGCAATGGATGGTAAAAAATTGTGCAAAATAGTGGTGCAGGTTGTGGACCTGTTGGAAGTACTGGAACATCTGGAACATTCAGAGGCCAGGTAACACTGAAAATGTATAAATTGTGGAGTCAACATCCACATGGTAAGTGCCCAGCATACTATAGATTTTGCGGACGCTGCAAAACAAAAGGACATTATCGAAAATTCTGTACCAATCGAAATGTTCATGAAATTAGGACAATGAGTTTCGTGACGATTCAAACAGTGATAATGAACCTTCGAATAGACTATTCAGTCAGACTCTAATAATATTGTTTGGACTATAAAAACACAGAGGTCAATTCGGTTGGATGGTTCGAAAATGTTGAAGTCGCGGGATGTCAAATTAAACTCAAAATAGATACGGGTCAAGTGAACATTCTGAATTTCGAAGACTTTCAAATTGTCGATATAGGCTTTAATGAACTTACTTAAACGGGTTCGAATCTTTCATCATATTCGGGACATAAAGTTGAAGTGATTGGTCAAATCACTTTGGACTGTCAGTATGAAAAAAAAAATACTTTATTATTCTATGTTTCAAGTTTTTTCATATATGTTCGATAATAGGACGGGTGCCGCAAGCGATTTGAAAGTAATCAATTTGGATGATCAAGTACAAGCCGTGTGTTCCGATCGATCATAAGAGACTCTCTCAGTGACATTCTTGAAAAGTATAAAAATGTTTTTCGGTAATCGGAAAAGTTTCAAAAACTTATAAGATCACTCTTAGACAAAATGTGTTGTTTCAGCTCGAAAATACCACTTGCAATTAGGGACAAAGTGAAATAAAACTAGATGTAATGGTTTCGGGCGGAATCATCGTACCTGTATCCGAACCAACGGACGGGGTTAATCCGATTGTCGTTGTACCTAAATCTTATACGATTACGAGGGGTGCATGATCCTAGGGCAATGAACGTTTATATAAAAGGGAATTATTTCATATCCCAACACTGGATTTTTATTTTCTGAAATAGCAGGAGCTCAGTTTTTTTTCGTTGATGGATGCTTTATCAACTTTTCTTCAAATACCATTGGGCTAGACAGTTCCTTGCTATTTACTATTGCAACTCCTTTCGGTAGAAAATCGTTATCAAAGGCTAACTTACGGTTTATCATCTTCACCAGAATTTTTTAAAGATTCATTCATGAAACCCCAGATGGAGTAGTGGCTTATATCGAAGATATTTTAGTTTTCGGTCAAACTCTTCAGGAACATAATGATAACCGAAAAATGTCCTTGATAAAATAAAAAAATCTGGTCTCACCCTTTAATCAAGAAAATCCAAATTTTGTGTGACGAAACTTATGTTTTAGGCATATCATTAGCAAGGAAGGTATCGATCGATGATACAAAAAAAAAAGCTCTAAAGATATGAAATCCCCGAAATGAAAAAAGGGTCTTCAACGATCCTTGGGGATGATAGTTTATTTGTCAAAATTTATTCCCAATTTGTCAGAAGAAACTAGTTTACTACGAAAACTTTCAAGTAACATTGCAGAGTGGCAATGGACACAACATGAAGAAAAAATGTTTTACACGACTGAAATCTCTCGTAACTATCACTCCTCTCTAACTTATATAACCAAATAAAGAACTATTATTATCAGTAGATGCAAGTCCATTTGGACTTGGTTCTATATCTCACAAGAAGGACAACCTATAGAATATGCATTCGTCCCACTAACCCCCCCCCCAAAAACGATACAATCACATTGAGAAAGAACTTTCAGCAGTGGTTTATGGTGGTGAAAGATTTCATAATTACACATATGGACGCAAAATCATCATCAAAGTGATCATCGTCCTTTTTTTGGTTTACTGAACAAATCTTTTGATGGTTTATCACCAGGTATCCAACGTCTTGCACACAGATTGTTGATATACCAATTCGAATTACAGTATGTACCTGGAAAAAAATTTATTTATACCAGATACATTGAGCGTGAACCCCCTATGATGAATACCATTGACACAGACTATTTAGATACCAATTTGAGATTCTATAATATTATTTCAATTTCTACAGAAAAAAAAAAACGACTTCAAGATGCTATAAACAAGTTTTAACTCTTCGAAAATTAAATTTCATGTTCTTTAGCTGGCCTTCAGATAATATACCTCCTATGGTTAAAAATGTTGGTCTATAAAAAGACGAAATGTATATTCAAAAAAATATGTTGTTTTACAAAAACAATTATCATTCCTGAAATGTTGAAGGCAAAATTTTTTCGAACTTATCCATAAAAGTCATCAAGGTGTCGTATCTTGCAAACGATTGGCTCAAGAATCAATATATTGGCCAGGAATCTCATCTGATATAGAAGAACTCATTCTTTCTTGTCTGATTTATCAAAATATTCCACCGAAGAACCACTACAACCCCATAGTATTCTTTGATCTTCCTTGGGGAAAATGGGAATTGAGTTTAAAACACTAGGAATGGAAAATTTCATTGTTGTTATTGATTACTACAGCAAATTCATAATTGTCAATAAATTGAGTAGCAAAACTACTGAGAGTGTCCTCACCTCTCTGAAAAAATATTTTGCAACAAACGGTATTCCTTTGGGAATTTGTTCTGACAATGGACCCTTTAATATCTTATGAATTCATCAAATTTGCTAGGAAGTATGACATCAAACTACAACTTCTAGTCCCTATTATCCAAGGTCCAATGGTATGGTTGAACGTTCTATACAAACTGTAAAAGGATAACTAGTAGAATCTAAACAAGATGGTGAAGACCCACTAAAGACAATTTGCCGTCTCCATATCAACTTTTGATGGGGCGGAGATTAAGAACCACATTTCCCTTTGTTTCAAAACTATTTTGAAACCCAATTTTCAAAAAAGGTATTGAAGAAAAACTCGGAACAAAACAAGAAGAACAGAAAAAATATTATGATAATTTAACGAAAGTTCTGCCAAAATTGAAGCCGAATCAACCCGTGTTAGTACAAGTTGGGAACAGAAATTGGAAATCCGGAAATGTGTTGAAGGAGTCAGGTCACAAACATCAAACTGTGCGAATTGATGGTGCAGATTATCGAGGAAATCGTCAGCATTTGAAAGAACTGAGAATGCTATTACTCGGGAAACGATGCCGAACATTGAATTCCCTCAACAACTTCCAAACAAAGACTATCAATTGAAAGAGTTGTTCTGACGAAGGAATCCAAAACTACAGATGATTTGGAAAACACTACAATGATCAAGAATGATGAACACCAAATAGTGTCTCGCAGTGGTCGAATGATAAAACCACCTGTGAAACTGAATTTATGATTTTAGTTCAAGATATTTCATTTCATTCAATTTTATTCCTTTGGAAGGGGCGTGTCATGTAAGTTCCAATTAACATGTTATGTCATGTTACTGTCATAATATAAGATATCACTGAAAGTGAATCCGTGTTAATAAAACTTCTCTCCGAAAAGTATTGTGCCTCTATTACTGAACCAAACAATAAATAGTATAACGAACAGAACATAATTGTTGACATTTCGAATGTTCTGAATTTTCTATGATAATAATATTGTGAAATGCACAACCACTACCCAAACGAAAAAAAGTTGATATGCTGTTGATTTATGGAGAAGCAAGGAAAAATTCCTGTTTAGCCTTGCGTCTGTACCAGGAGAGATATCCTAATCGCCCGCAACCTAGTAGTAGAAAATATTTTGCAATATTGGTGTCACAGTTCAGGAAAGAACGGAATAATCTTGATGGGGAACATGTTATAGAAAGCGAAGATACGGAGATCACTGTTCTAGCAGCGGTTGAAATTGATCCAAATACATCATTAAGGCAGATCGAATATGAGGTCGAGCTACCTAGAGAAACAACAAGAAAATTTTTGAAAAAACACCGGTATCGTTCATTCAAATATCAAATTATTCAATATTTGTTTGTGTGTTGTAACTGGGTTATACGAAAAGAAACAGAAAATCCAAATTTACATTACAATATTCTATACAGTGATGAATCACGCTCTACAAACAATGGTCATTTCAATAGAAATAATGTACGTTATTGGGCACAAGAAAATCCGCATGTTCAGAGAAGGAAACACCAGAAAAGATTTGGATCCAATGTTTGGCTAGGAATTTTTGAAACCAGAATAGTGGGACCAATTATTTTTGAAGGAGCTTCAACAGGTGAACGGTACCTACAAATTTTAAATTATGAAATCCAAAATTTCATTGAAGACATTCCCTTAGCGACACGTCGCGTTATGTATTTCCAATAAGATTGAGCACCTCCACATAATTCGAACGTGGTCCGAGAACATCTTACTAGAACTTTCAAAGACAATTGGGTTGGTATTCATGGTCCAGTTTTGTTGGCCAAGGTCACCAGACCTCACGCCAATGGATTTTTTTGTTTAGGCTCACTTGAAGAATGAAGTTTATCTCATAATAGACCTTAAAA